>QEPC01010335.1:2308672-2368981 GCA_003113815.1 Sphenodon punctatus
ACCTTGTTCTATTGTTTTAATGTTGAAATTGTTTCTCGGGGCCCTGTTTTAAAAGTATTTAACTTGTTGATTGTTTTAAACTGGTTTTATATTGTTTTATGCTGTTTTGTTATTGTTGGAAGCCGCCACGAGCTGTTTACAGGAGGGGCGGGGTATAAATGCTTTAAATAAATAAATAAATAAATAAATAAATAAAACTACAATCCCTAGATCCTTTTTACATGTACAGTACTGCTGTCAAGCCAGGTATCACCCATCGTATATTTGCATTTGATTTTTCCTACCTAAAGACTACAGAACTTTACATTTATCTCTGTTGAATTTTATTTTGTTAGTTTGGGCCAAATTTTCCAACCTATCAAGACCATTTTGAATTTTATTTCTGTCTTCTAAGGTGTTAGCTATTCCTCCCAGTTTTGTTTCCGCTGCAAATTTGATAAGCATTCCCTCTACTTCTTCATCCAAGTCATTAATAAATTTCAACAGTACTGGGCCCAAGACACAGCACTGTGGCACCTTGCTCAATACCTTCCTCCAGATTAAGGAGTTATTGATGAGCATTCTTTGAGTAAAATTCTTCAAATAGTTGTAAATCCATCAAATGGTATTATGATCTAGCCCACATTTCCCCAGATTTTCAACCAGGATATCATGGGGGACTTTGTCAAATGTTTTGCTGAAATCAAGGTATATTATGTCTAAGACATTCCCATGATCCACTAAATCAGGGGTGGGGAACCTCCGGCCCATGGGCCACTTCCAGCCCGCGGGGCAATTTCATGCTGCCCGCCACCCTATCACCATACTTCATTGTTGTGCAGCCCATTCCTGCCTCTTTGTGACCCGGGTGGACTTCTGTGGGGCCGCACAAACTTACGAAAGCTTCAGCAAATGTCCTTCCACACCAGATCCAGCCATTTCCTGAATCTGGCATGCTGGGAAATGTAGTTCCAAAATTGATTTTGGAAACGTAGCTCCAAAATTGATTTTGGCATGCGCCCCCTGGCACATTCAGGGACCGACAATGCAGCCCCCGGTCTTGAAAAGGTTCCCCACCCCTGCACTAAACAAATAATTCAATCAGAAAAGGAGATAAGATTAGACTGGCATGACTTATTCTTGAAAAATCCATGCTGGCTGCTTCTAGTAGTCACTGCATTATTTTCTAGATGCTTGCAGATTGACTGCTTTACAATCTGTGCTAGCATATTTCCAGGTATCAATGTCAGGCTGACTGTGGTACCAGTCTATAGTTTCCTGGATCCACCTTTTTGAAGATAGGGACATTTTCCTGTCTCCAGTCTTTTGGCACCTTACCTATTCTCCAAGAGTTCTCAAAGTTGACCGAAAGATGTTCTGAGAGTACATCAGCTAGTTCATTCAGTACACTAGGATGTAATTCATCCAGTCCAGAAGACCTGAACTTGTTTAAAGTAGCTAAGTATTCTCTGACCATCACTTTATCTACCCTGAGTTACAATCCTTTCCCCTCATCATTTATGCTACTTTTGCCAGATTGGATACAGTTTCCTTTCTGGGAAAAGACAGGCAAAACAGGAGTTGAGCAGTTCTGCCTTCTCTCTGTCAACTGTTAACATTTCATCATCTTCACCAAGCAGCGAACCTACCATTTCCTTATTCTTCCTCTAACTTCCAACATTCCTTTTAAAAATCTTGTTTTTAGCATCCCTTGCTATCCTCAGCTCATTCGGAACTTTAGCCTTCCTGACACTGCGTCTATACATTTGGGCTACATCACTGTACACATTGTAGGTTACCTGTCCCTCCTTCCATTTCTTATACCTGTTCTTTTTAATTCTCAGCTCTTCAGTAAGCTCCTTATACAGCCACATTGCTGTCTTTAGATTCTGCACATTCTGCGCGTGTGTGGCCATTTTCCAAAATGGCTCCAGCAGCGTTGGCACCATTTTGGAAAGTGGCAGCTGGTCTGTGCACGCCCAGCTGCCACTTTCCAAAATGGCACCAATGCTGCCGGCACCATTTTGGAAAATGGCCACACGTGCAGAACGGCCATGGTGGCCATTTTGTACATGCACAGTTTCCCCTAGTATTTCTGTCTGGTGCGGTCCTGAGAAGGCTGCCCCAGGCACCGCATGGCGCTGCTAGATGGACTCCAAGCATAAGGGGAAAAGTCAAGTAAGTTTAACCCCCCTCCCTCCCCATCCCTTCACGGCCCCTCTACCCCCAGGTCAGCCTTCTCTAGACTCCTGCCCAGTGCCTGGGTCTGGTAGGAGTCCAGGGGAGACAGACCTGGGGGTAGACATTGGATTTAGGCCTATTGGTCAAAATCCAAACCGATTCCAATCAATACGATCTAAAATCATATTGAAAGTAGGGTCGATATAGTTTGAACCAATCTCGATTTTCAATACAATTTCTCATCCCTAGTATTTAGGAGGTCATATCATATCACTTTGCCCCCATAGTGGGTGGGTGGGCGCTCTTAGTCTGGAGCAGCACGAAGGCTGATTGAAAAATGTCAGCCAAAATGTTTAGCTTCCTCCGCCTCCATGGTATGCAGTCTTTGCTTCTGTAAATGTTGCTTTTCAGCTACCCAAGGAAAATGCAAGAGAGAGATTAATAAAAAGAGAGAATCATTTTGAAGTCTCTGGCTGGAAAAGTCAGTCTCTCCCAGAGTGGAGTAACCAGGCTTTGAAAAAGTGTAAATGTTTAACCTCAGACAAGTAGGACCAAAGGGCGCCGCCCCGGACTGCTGGACAAGGAGCTGAGGGAGAAAGTGTCAGTCTGGACATATGGGAAATATTCCAAGACGTGCTGCTGATCTCTCATTACCTTTTCTATTCACTCTTAAGATTTATATTTTAATGGTAATTGGCCACCTTTTTTTGTGTGTGGGAGGATGGAGGATTTTTTTTCTCTATAACATGCTATAGACTTCCTTATTCTTCATTTTAAAATCAAGCTCACACCTTGCCTCTAACTGGGTATGTGTCTTTAAAGAGAAAAATCAGTTGTTACCGTCATTGTTGCCCCAGTGCCAGCTTTATGCCTTCAACTAATGTGCTTCTCCAGGAACAGTCTTTAAATGAGAAGTTACGGCTGCTTTTCTGATTGAAACAAACTAGTGTTGATTGCTGATCAGCCATCTGTAAAGGAGGGCATCTCAGAAAGGATATGAGCTAATGAAAAAATGGACCTGATTTGAAAGTGTGATGTGCTTCATGCCACAGGCCAGTCTGAGTGGCATGAGATTATATCAGTGCAAGTGAGAGGTAGATTGAGAATAAGTAACTTCTGTCTTAAAGATTAAATGGCAAATTTGCCATTAAATGTGAAAGACAAAATGGAATTAACGCTTTGAGGGTGTTAGCTGTGGTTATATACACTCTGCAAATGGCACTTCCATCCTGTCACTTGCATTGTCAAACTGCACACTCTTCACATTGCAGCTCAATTAATACTCATTCAGAAGTATCAATTAAAGAAATGAGAAACAAAGTGTTGACCCTTAACAGCCGCCCACACATCACCCACTTCACAGGCACATTTCATGTGGCATTATTTCTCCAAATGACCTTTGTAGCTGGTAAAATATTATTGATGAAATCATTAGGCTTCTCAGTAACCAACGGATAATCCCCTAGGTTGCTTCATGCTGATAACATTACCCTTGTTGTAACTAAGAGACAAATGGTGGCATAGAAGGAGATGGGGTTTGTTGGACAATCCTGCTTTGATGCCCTGTATTTCCACAATTATTCAGTATGCAATTAAATTGGCAATGAATGCCAAATGATACAAGAGCATTCAAGTATAAATGTAGCTGTACCAAGCTATAATGTTTAACACTAACCCTGTTCTGTTCTGTCTTATTGTTGTATTGTTAAACCGGCGTGATACAAAGATTGTCATGAGATGCAAAATGTGGATTCACATTTGGATTTTAAAACTTCTAGCCCAAATGTTAAGAGTTTAGGACAGGGTTTTAAGTTGGCTCACTGCAGAGACAGCCTCAAGGAACAGAACTACTATATGTAATTCATCCAGATATCCTGTAAGATCAGGAACATACAGATCCAGGGGATAGTATCAAACACACTTCTGGATTTATTTATTTGGATGTATATCCCACCCTTTCCCTCAGGTTCAGAGCAGCTTACAAGCATTCAGAAATATAAACACAAAAATAAATAAAAAATAAATATAAATAACCATACCACATTTCTGCTTAAAATCACTCCTGATCCCCTGCCCCAAATCCTATCTATGCCTGGCTAAAACCTGGCCAAATACATAGGTCTTAAATTGCCTTCTGAAGATGCCTGGGCTATGGCGAACCTCCAAGGGAAGAAGAGTTTCAAACCTGTGGGGCAGCCACCGAGAACACCTCTCTGCGTGCCTGTGTTTGACCCTGGTGCAGTGGTGGAACTCACCCCTCACCGACTTAAGGGCGTGTGGCAGAGCATAGGGAAGGGGGGTGGGGGTGATCTTTTAGATATAGGCAATTGAAAACTGAACAGCTTGTTGCTGTGTTTTTAATTGCATTGCATTTGGACTATAAATTCTGTCTGCAACTTCTGTCTGATTCTTTCTCTGATTCAACTATTATTATTATTATTATTATTAACATTTATATAGCACCAGCCATGTGCCTGGTGCTGTACAGAACATAGAAATAGACGCGGTCAACTACCAAACCAATTACATTTCCTGATGGGAATCGCTTATTGTCATTGGATTATTATACCTCCCTTGGCCATTGGGGTTTTTTATTTGTTTTTTTTCCCCTTCCCCTTTGGATAAATTCAGTGTGGATCTGTGCACTTTTTGTGTCAGTCCTTAAGATTATTTTGATGGACATGCATTGTGCCAAGTTCTTTCAGGGAGGTCCCTGAGGATGGTGATGGGTGGTGGCTTGCTGCCCCATGGGAGCTCTCTTGTGGGATCCTGCAGGACTGTGTCCCCTTCAATTCAATGTGTATTGGAGGCTGCTGAGCCAGGTCATGCAGAGATTCAGCGTGAAGTGCCATTTGCATGCTGATATCTAAGTCTATCTCTCGTTTTCATCCGACCCACATCCTGCTGTCTTGGTGCATCCTTAGTGCCTGGCTGTCATAGGGGACTGGATGCAGGCCAACCCACTGAAGCTGAATCCAGACAGGACTGAGGTGATGATAGTTAGTTTCCCAGCTTTCTGATCTAGGAGACATTGGCACATCTGTCATTCATGTGGTCTAGCCTCCTTTTGTCACTCAGGTTCGCAGTCTTGGGATGACCTTGGATCCATTGTGCTTGTGTTGTGGCGGTGGCCAAGAGTGCTTTTCATCAACGCCATCTGATGAGAAGGCTGCAACCTTTTTTTAAAATCAGATTCAGGCCTAGTTACTATCCTCTATGCCTTCATAACCTCAAGGCTAAGCTACTGCAATACACTATGTGGGACTGCCCTTGACGACTATTCAGAAGCTTCAGCTGGTGCAGAATGCGGTCACTCAAACTTTATTGGGGGTGTGTGTGTCACTGGGAGTACATTGCACTGATCAGAATCTGCGCTGGATATCGATTTCCAGGCACAATTCAAGGTGCTGGTTTTGACCCATGAAGTCCTAAACAGTCTGGGCTCCAAATATCTGAAAGACTACATCTCACTTAATGTCTCATTGGAGACTCTGAAATCAGCCAGGAACGCCTTCTCGGAGATACCAACTGCCCATCCAATTCACACAAGGACACACAGAGAGGCAGATCATTTTATTTGGTTTTATTTTGTGTATTTTTAAATATGATTCTGTTTATTGTAGCCCTCCTTGAGCCTGAAGAGAAGGGTGGGATAAAAATGTGACTGACCGACCGACTGACTGAATTAATATTGCTGCATTATGGTAAATGTTTTCCGGTAGGAAATAAAATGTAAAAAACTTCTTCCTGAAATGATTAATTTAATACACAAAAGGGAAGGCAGGGAGCACTGTCTAAAGCTACTGGCAGTGATGGCAGGCTTACTCACTTGACTTTTAGAACTCTTGTTACCTGATGTAACATCACTCAGCATTAAAAACACATCGGGTGTTATGTCTACTTGTGGAAACATGTACCCACGGATTGGGTTCAGAGAAGCCGTATAGATGCACACACCTGTCACGATCTTGTAGCCGTGTTTAGATGTAGATTCCCCTTTAAAATGATTGTAAATGGACTTTATATTGTTTTATATTTTGAATTGTTGTATTGTTATGATTATAAAGTGCTCTGAGTGCTACTTAAAGGCAGGGGAACACTATAGAAATAAAATGACCCCACATCCAATGACCCAATCACCCCACGTCCAATCTGTGATAATTCAAGAGCCCACGGAAACATGATACCATTCAGGCAATAGCTGGTGAGAGGAGACTCTCAGGTAGCTTGCAGGAAGATGCAATGTGAGCACAGCTTGGGATTGGGATGTTGTTAACGATGACAACGTGCTGGAGTGCCATGATTTTATTGTTGAATATCCTGAGTTGACTTGCAATTCACCTTCAGTTTATATATATATATATAACTCTTGAGACCACAGCACCAATCTTGTCTTTAATGCCCACTGTTTGGTGTCCAGTTACACCATTTTACAGCACTGGTGTTGTCTGAGGTGATAAAAAATCAGCAACCCTGGAACCGCTTCAATACAGCAGCAGTATATATATATAACTCTCGAGACCACAGCACCAACCTTGGCTTAAAGCAAAACTGAAGGTGAATTGCAAGTCAACACAGGATATTCAACAATAAAATCACGGCACTCCAGCACGTTGTCATCGTTAACAACATCCCAATCTGTGCTTACATTGCATCTTCCTGCAAGCTACCTGAGAGTCTCCTCTCACCAGCTATTGCCTGGATGATATAATCTAATCTAATCTATCTATCTATCAATTTGGAGGGTTAGCATCTTAATCTGAATAACCCCCACATGAGCAGGCTGAGACTTTCAAAGCCTTTTAAGCTTACAATTAATGGGAAATGGGAATTAGTTGCTCAAATCACTTAGGTGGCTTGACAAATCTCAGCCTGGCTGCTTGTTTTTCTACTGCTGCTGTATTTGAAGCTGTTCCCGGGTTGCTGATTTTTGATCACGTCAGACAACACCAGTGCTGTAAAATGGTGTAACCACCAAACAGTGGACATTAAAGACACAGTGCTAGATCTAGGGAAGTTGGGGCCTTGTGTGAAATGGTCTTGTGTGGGCTTCCTTCTAACATGGGAATGTTTGATGGATGAACACTGACTCGCCTATTAGAAAAATGAAAATGTTAACATAATTAATTTATGATGTTTGGTCAAATGTAACATTTCCTACAGGGGCTGGGGCTTCCTGCATTGTAGGTCTCTCTGTTACACATATGTTGGTATTCCTAGTTGACTCATGGGCCCCATGTGTTGGAAGCCCCCTCCAGAACTACTGCAGGCTCTCCGTAGGACAGGTGGCTCCGTGGACCTATATATTACACTAGTGCTTCTCACACTCAGGCTTTCATTTCAAGTTTATTAATGGGTCTCGTGTATTGTGTGCTCCTCACTCAACATGTGCAGCCTCGTGCAGAAACACAGTCTGTGCTATTCTGCACCCGCTCCTGTAAAGATGTAACGTACTTGTTTGGCAGACTAGTTTCCCCTAAGCCAGATTCTGCCATCCTTGCTCAAACTGGTCTGAATTTCTACTGAAATAATGGAGCTACCCCGCAACTAAGGTCTTGCACTGCAAAATGTGAAGGAGAGTGGTAAAATACTGATGCAGATAAAAGGCTGTCTGAGCTGATATAACGATATATTTAAGGCTGTAATCCCCAAACTGCTTTCTCTGGAGCTGTCCCAATGAAGTCAATGAAGCTTAAGGATTGTGGCCTAACACCCGAATAAGCGAATTGTATCTGCTTCAAAATGAAATTTGACTGACGTACTCTACGGTGTGAGTGAACAGAAATACCTGTACTTTTTTCTATACAATTCTGACATTTGGCTGACTAAGCGTCTTTTATTAAGATTCATCCCAAGCAGCCAACCTTTCATTCTGCTATCTCCTGCTTATTAAAGAGTCTGTAAGGCAAGCTCCATTTCATCGTATATATTTTTCTGCTAACTCAAGTGACTTGGAATTGCCTGTTGTTTTGTAGTCCATTCTCCAGGCCACCCAGTTCGATGTTTTGAATAACTATGCAGCGTTTAGTACTGACAAGAAGCAGTGAGAATTTTCCTCTCTCCTGAAAAGCACAGTTGATTGTATGCAACATCTACATCATCTCATATGTGCACTATAGCTATACAAATGTGTAGGCAAACTTTGACGGAGGTACTCATTATTATCTGGAAAGTGACTATTTTAAAAGTGAGGCAAATAAAAGACTATACTTTATATGTTTGTTTGTTTTTTAATTGCTAAGCTTTATTCACTCCTAAAAGTACCGCTGTTTGGCTGCCGCTACTGGCTATCATTGAGATGGAGCAGAGACAGGAAGGTGATAGAAAGTCTGATAGCTAGATATAGCTGCACTACACACATCTCCTATATTCAGTCCTTGGAGGATGAAGGTTAAGGATGTGTGAACGTGGTTCGGAAGTTTGGAGTTCGGACCGAACTTGGTCCGTTTGGACGACCGAACCGAATGACTGAACCCGAACAGACCGAACCGAACTGGATCCGAACTCTGAACGACCGAACAGTTTGGCCATGTTCGGGTGAGTTTGGATGAGTTTGGGTGGGAAAAACGTGACTGGGAGGGGGAAGCAGTTGAGGAGCAAACTTCCTGGCACCAGGGGTGGAGAGGCTTGGAGTAGCAGCCAGCCTGCCCAATCACCATCCCTTTTCTCCTCAGACCACTGGCTTCGCAGTCTGCGATTGACCACGAGCTAGGCTGCACGGAGCCAATGGGGCTTGTGGTAAGGCGGGCGCAGCAAGTAACAAAAGTCATTGCCCTCCCCCCTTCCAACACCTTCTGAGCTAGTCACTGATCCTGTCACCAGGCATTTTCAGCAGTCTCCCTCTCCTAGCAGTTTGTGTTCCTAATCCATTGCCAGCCTCCTCCTATTTCACCCATCCCACACATTTACCTCCCTAGTATCATTTATTTAGATTAGATAGATTTAGGTGTTGTTTTTATTTTTTACCCATCCCTGTGTTCTTTCTCCCTAGCCTGCATTGAATCCTCCCCTTCTCCCTTTATATATTACATCCCTGATTCCCTTCCCCTGTTTTTGGATTTATTTAGAGTAGGATTAGATTGATTTAGGTTTCATTTCAGTTTTGTACCCCTCCCTGTGTTGTTTGGTGTGAGCTGTCTGTGTCCCCCCATCCCTGCATAATATAGATAGATAGATAGATAGATAGATAGATATTAGATACAGTTACTATAGATATAGATACATTGTAGGAGTTAGCTTAGTTATAGAGATAAATAGAGATAGCGTGTAGTGATTCAGTTTTAATATTTTATAGTGTGTTTGTAGGACTAGGCCTTTAGATATTAGATTTCCATTTAGTTCCATAGCTTTTAGAATGGTTAATAGCAGTTAGAGTTAGTGTAGATATATATAATATTAGATTACAAATTTGAATGAATGAATAAATAAATAAATAAAAATATAAAAACGATACTGATATCGATACCTAATTCTGCCAAATGTTCGGCCGAACCGAACGCCGCCAAACCAAACAACCAAATCCAAACTCAGTTCCCGGACCGAATGACTGAACCCGAACTCAGTTCCTGAACCGAACGGCTGAACAGCCAAACATCTGAACCGTGTTCTGTTCACACATCCCTAATGGAGGTATAAAAGAATGTAAAGGTGAAACTTTAAAATGTATATGAATGTTTCTTTATCTGAGAGAGGACAACGAACAAACCAGCTGGAAGGCAGTGTTCCATCAGGCTTATGATGACACCTCTAAGTATAAGAGAGTCACAGTGGACTCTCTCACTGAGCTGTCGTCATCACCACTTACCATTTGCCAGAATGGGAAATTTCCTGATCCTGTGGCTCTGTTCATGGCTCACACTGTGACTTGTAGAGAACACAGGGTCTATTTAAGGTTTTCAGTTCATAGTCAAGACCCCATGCACTGTGTGGCAAGTAGGACCTAAATTAAGTAGTGACCTCCTCCCCTCTCTTCAGTTTTAGGGATAGAGCTGCTCCGCAAATGCATAGACTAACGTGGCAAATTAGTCGTTAGGCAGTAATGCTAATTAAATGTGAAAATCATTCAAAATCATTTTATTTTCCTGAAATAGTTTGAAAAATTATTTGCAAAGCCAAGTTGCGTGTAAAGAATGAATAGTTTTTACTGGCATAGAAGCTGAGGAACTTCCATATTTTGAGACTCAGGGTACATTCTTTTATTACATTGGTCTCCCCTGGATGTATGCTAAAGCACAGAATCAAATAATTTTAGGCTTGAAAAGGCAATGGTGCCTTGAAAATCTAGAATGGTTGTCTTGGTTTATCATTATTATCGTTGTTGTTGTTATGATGATTTATACTGACCTATCTCCAAGGCTCAGGGTTGCTCACAACATATTGACAAGACAATTAAAATAAGTGACATATAGAAACATCATGCTCCCACATATCGCCTCCAAATCCGGTTGGCGAGAGTATGGCAGAGGTGGCTGCTCCTCAGCTTTGGAACTCTCTTCCTCCTGGGGTTTGCCCAAGCCCAAGCCCACATCTGTTCTGGAAACAATGTAAACCTTTTTTGTTTAGGTGGGTATTTGATGGCCAGAGAGAGTTAGGGAATAGGGATTTGGGTACATCTGAATTGATTTTATTTAATTATTCTTAGCATATGTACTTGGTTTCATTGCAAACCTGATCTGAGCCTGTGATTCTTGGGATAGGACAGAATAGAAAACTTCTTAAATTAAGAAAGAGAGGGCTGATGGTTGGATAATCTGAAATGGCCTAGCTTCCCTCGTTTCGATTGACGTTGGTGTGATGTATCAGCAACATGAGAGTGAGGCCAACTTTTGAACTAGCCTTTTAGTGATGAATACTAATCTAGAAGATGAAAAATCCAGATATATCTTGGCATCTTTTCTCTACCATGAAATTTTATTGGTCAAAGGAGAAATTGGAAGAGGATGAACAACTCCTAGAAAGGTCTACAAAAAATTTGTTCACATAAAATTATTTGCTTTTGCTGTGTTTGTGTTCCTTTTTGTTTGTCTTCCATGAATATTCTTGTGAATAAACTGACTGGTGGGAATGATTATGGAAACAGCATAATTTAAGCAATTATTAGAGATGATTTGTGAAAAGCAACTTTTTGACCATTAAAGTTTATTTACACTGCACATATGATTGTAAGCATTATGCTTAACAAATCAAGAAAGAAAAGCAATGCCATGTGACTTATAGGTCCAGTCAGAGCAAGCCCAGGCAGCTTGAATTTCAAATATTTAATATTACTGTAGCTCGGGAACAAGTTGAAGATCTAAAATTAGACGCTGAAATTAATTATTGTGAATAATTCCAAATAACACAAATCTGAGAGAACAATAAACTGCTAACACAATTCTCCAACACAAAAAGAAGCCAATTCACCAAATTCTTTGTCGAAAATTATTTGTACTTCCTTGGGTGTTGTTAAACCAGAGTTTAGAGCCTGGAAATAATAGAATAAGTCATATGTTATTCCCCTCTTTTTAATATAATTCACCTCTTTTTACTGTTTTTATTGTTTTAGTAACCCTTTCCTGTATTTTTAACTGTTTTAAAATGTTTTGAAAGCCACCCTGAGCTGCCATAAGGCTGGAGGGAGCAGGGAAGAAGTTTTTAAATAAATAAATAAATAAAATATCTAGATCTCATTGCTGAAATGTCATGTTAACATGCGACTCTCAGTAATGAAATGGAGAAATGTCCTTATTAGAAACACCATTATAACTAGGGCTGAATGAGAACCATCTTTTTCTCCCGCAAAGCAGCCTTGCACGTTCGTGAACCGGGAACGATTTCCTAGCCCTGGCCCAAATTCTCAGGCTTGCCTATCTGTCTGTCTGTCTCTGTGGATGCGCAAAATGGCTGCCGCACTGCCCTTAACCAAAATGGCAGCAGTATTGTTTTCACCATTTGGTTTAATGGAAGTGGATTGTGCATGTGCAAAATGGCTTCCACCCTTAACCAAAATGGCTGTGACACTATTGCTGCCATTTTGGTTAAGGGTAACAGCTATTTTGCACAGATGCAAAACAGCCCAGTGGTCACTTTGGTTATGTGCAATGGATTCCACATGTGCAAAATGGCCACCACCCTTAACCAATAGGACGGTGACACTATTTCTGGGCTGCCATTTTGGTTAACGGTGGCTGCCATTTGGGGCAAGCACAAAATGGCTCGGTGACCATTTTACACATGTGATGTGAATTATTTTTAAAATTTCTGCCTGAGAATTCATCAGGCATCAAAAGGTTTTCTGTTCATCTGATGACAAAACCAAGATCCTGGATTTCAACGAGAGATCTCATTTCAGCCTGAGTTACAACTGAATCTGGTTACAACTGAATCATGCATCAAGTTTCACAGACTGACTAACTCTTACATTGCTCTTTTTAATTTTGCAGACATTTCATCCTTGAGACAATTGAGGCCCTAATTTTCAGGAGTGGCAAAGACTCCTTCCTTATCCTGTCTCACATCTACTAATATTTGAAAGAGTTCTCACTTAGCTGTCTGACCATCAGCACTTATTCTCATGCTATGTTTGCATAGTATTGTTATAATCTCGCTATTACAAGGGTTTAAGAGCAATATATAATAGGGGCAGGTGGTGGAGCTGCACCAGGCCCCCTGAGTCTGGTGCGGAGGAGAGGCACGCTTCCTGGTGCACCTACATCCCCTGCCTCTGGGAGGGAGGCCTGGGGGAAGAGGGGTCCATTCCATTTTCTGCATCAGGACCAAACTAGCTACACCCTCTGTGATTCTCCAGTGCTTCAGCCTCAGTTTTCAAAGTGCTTTGCAAAAAAATGAAAAAAATAAAATAAATCAGAGTAATTTTTTTTTTCCTTATCTGGAATGAACATTTTTATATTTCAAATTTTTTTTTTAAGAGAAAACAAATATCCCAAAATGAAATGAAAACTAAATAAGTTATTTTGGCTTCATGTAAAACGTATTGTAGTAAATAATGCATTTCCCATGTTGCATTGTACCACCATCACGATACACAGAGTACATGTGAAATAGTTTTAGTTCTGAGGTACTGAAATTTTTAAGGTACTTAAAAAAAAAAAATTCTGACTAAATTTTTTTAGCAGAAATTTTCAAAATGAGAAAATTTTTTGTCTAAATTTCCCCCCCTGACAAACAACTTTTGGGGCAGGCAAAGAAAAAGTTATAATCAGGATTTCCTGATCATCCCCATGGTTTACAAAGGAGGCAAGTATTGCGTACTCCCTTTTCAGGTGAAGTGACTTCTGCAGACATTATACTGGGAGATGGGTCTCCAACCTTTGGCTACAACTATTAATATAGAAGGAATGGTTCCAGAATAGTGGTTAGAACACTTTTCTGGGATTGTGAAGACCTGGGTTCAGTTTCCTTTTCCCCCCAGAAACTGGGCCATCTTGGACAAGTCATACAAGTGTAGATTTTTCAAAGTAAAAAGACTTGTTAAAAATAAATAAATAAATAAATAAATAAAATAAAATAAATGTGTGACAGAACCACAGACTGAAGTATCTATTATGGACAAGTAACAGTGTCAATAGAGTTGTGGTTTAGTGTGTGTCTATGGGGAATTTCAGACATGACGGGCCCTTCGGCCCGGCACGCTGAACCACGGCCCGGGATCCGTTTTGGATCCCGGACAGGAATCAGGCCGGCCGTCTTTTAGATGTGCTGGCCTGATTCTGGGGGATCGGGGAGGGGGTGGGGCTGCACGGCGCAGGGGCAGGCCTGCATGGCGCAATGTGCGGCTGCACAGCCCCACCCCCCACGCTCCCCCGGCCGCCCGCCTTCCAGGACATGGGTGGGCACAGCGGCCAATCCGGCCACTTCACCCGATACCATCCCGTGGTCAGGACCATGATCCGGCAGGGCTGAAGGTAACAGACGTTACTTTTGGCTGATTCCGGATCGTGGCCACCGTGATCACGGTTGGGGGCTGATCCCACCACGATTCTGGACCTCCGGGTGGCCGGCGGTCCAGAATCGTGGTCAATGTGATTCCCGCCGGAGGTTCACTAGGGTGAACACCTGGCAGAACTCACATCAGACATTACGGGAATCATGGCCACCACAGGGGATTCACTGTGGTTGACCGTGATCTCGTAATGTCTGAAATTACCCTATGCCTATATGGCAGTACTGCTTATTATCGTTGCACATGTTCATGTGATAACAATGTATATATGCATAATATGTGGGAAGTCTGGCACTGCTGACAAAACGAGGTATAAAAGACAGCTGAATACTGGTCCTTTGAGCCAAGCTGCCTTGCTGTTTCCATGCAGACACTCAAGGATATAAAAGCCTGAGCTTTTGGCCAGAGAGTCAGTCTAGAGCTAGCTGCTGTGGGTAAAAGAAGACTCAGGACTCTGCTGGGAACTCTCTGTGGTCCTGAAGAAGACAAATTCCAACGCTCATGCTAGAAGCCTGTGTATGCTGCTGCTAGGAAGCAGGGAGGAAGAAGGGTAGCAGGAATTTGACTGTATGGGGTGCTATATGGTGCTTATTGGAGCACCTGCTATGCTTTTTTTGTTTTTTTATACTGGCATTAACAAGACATGTACTGAAAGCTCAGACTATAAATAAAGGGTTTCTTGCTGTCTGCTATTGTATCTCTGAGTATTTCCTTGGAACCAGGCCCTCCTCCATCTGACCTGCCAGCTGCCCTGTCACAAAATGCTCTGTAGGTTTATAATCTCTTATGTTCTTTGTGTCTTGATTTCAGCCCTGTAAAGCAGACATAACAGTACTGCCTGTCCCACAGGGGCATTTGGAGAACCCCGAGGTTATATTGGCAGGTGAATCTGCCTCTGGGTACTATTTTCCACTTTTTTTGTAAAGTGAAACATGGATGGCTTACAATCTAGGATGGGCAGGGGAGGAGAGACAAGTGGGAGGGGAACATGTGAGAGACAGGAATAAATTCAAGAAGTTTAGACATCACAGGTACACATACTTAGTTTAGTTACAAGGGGAGGGGAGATCGTGGTAGAAAGGCAGTACCATCACATTGGAGATGAGGAGATAGGGAAAATTTGACAGAAAAGGTGGGGTTTTAGGAGGGATTTGGTGTGAGGGTGCAGAGTGCATGTTCTCAGGGAGGGAGTTAAGGCATAGTGGGGGGGGTTAGCATGGAATAAGGGGAAAAATGTTTAGGGACAAGGAGACTCTAGAGCATGTGAGGGTGGTGGCAGAGGAGAAGCAAAGTTCCTGGGTGAGAACATAAGGCAGAAGGGTAGGGAGGAACAAGGATGTGAAGAGCCTTGAATGTGAGGGCAAGGAATTTCTGCTGGATGCAAAGGAGGTGAAGGAATCTGAGGAGGAAACAGAAAAGGGTCTGAACTTGATCAAAGTGTACTCGGTTAAGGGGTTTAGGAATGCATGACTGGGTTGTATGCAGTGGCCGTTGAAGAAGGTGATGTTTCTTGTTAACCTGGAAGTGATCTGTGATGTTCTGGACATTTTTTAGTGGATTCTTGGTTGAATCTTTAGTTATTGTTTAACCACTGGTCAGGGGGGCCTGACTTGAGTACCACATGATATCGAAAAGCAAAATTTCCTACTGTACATTCCAAAAGGCGATTCTCACTTGTCCCCATACTGCAGAAAGACTCAGAAATTGGGTAAAAACTGGCCACAACTTTATTATTAACCCAGCTACAACCAGGGTGGGGGGAGAAAGTGGGGAAGACACACAACAAAACTTCCCCATGAAGTTCCAGGTCCAGTGCAATCAAAACTTTGATGGACTCCACTGACGTAAGCATACCTGTTACCAAACCTGTACCCCTATGATAGGGTTCCGAGGGAAGGAGGTGACAGTTCTACCACCCACCAGGGACCGTGGATATCCTGCTTAACTGTGTGATATCATCAACTCTCCTAAGTTAGGGGCAAAGCTGTGAGTCGCACTTCCCCTTATTGGCAGCCCCCAGTCCCTACCTCATATTTCCTAGTTTCCCATTTTCCTTATCACAGTCTAACTTTATATTGGACCTCTGCCACAAAGGCAGCCAGTTTTGCTTGGCATACTTGACTCCTACAAAAAAGGCCCCCTTTTCTCTCCCTGGAGAGCCATCAAAGCTCCTTGTAGCTGAGTCACATAGATATCGATGCCCTGTGGAGACAGATAGACACCATCTTCCTTGAACAGCTTGGCTTTCAACTGTGATATTTATTTAACAAATTTGTATCCTGCCCCTCCTGCCACAGGCAGCACGGGGTGGCTAACAACAATAATAAATACAAAATACAGTAACAATTAAAATATATCCCCTGATAGGATAACAATAATAAAAACATTGAACCCCCCCTCCCCAATCCCCCCCACCCATCCAACGCATCACCCCTCTCCCTCACCAAATGCCTGATGGAACAGCCAGGTCTTACAATTCCTATGAAAGATCGGGAAGTTCAGGGCCAGATGAGCCCCCACTGGGAGGGAATTCCAGAGGCACGGAGTGGCCACCGAGAACACTGTATCCTGCGTGGGCCCTCGGGAAACCCGAGGGACCTCCAATACGGTATCCCCGGATGACCGCAGGGGCCGGTCTAGAACCCAGGGAGTGAGGCGATTTTACAAGTAGGCAGAGCCCAGACAGTGTAGGGCTTTATAGGTCAAAACCAACACTTTGAATTGGGCACAGAAGACTATCGGCAGCCAGTGCAGAGACCGGAGCACTGGTGTAATGTCCTCCCAGCAACCCAGCCCCACCAAGAGCCGGGCTACCACATTCTGCACCAGCTGCAGCTTCCGAGCTGTCACCACAGGTAGCCCCATGTAGAGCGCATTACAGTAGTCTTAACATTTTGATCAGTCCATTCACCCACATGTTCAACTACCCAACTGTGAGATGGCACTTTGGGTAGTTGAACATGTGGATGAATGGACTGATCAATGATGTATTTCGCTATTCACTCTTTTCATAGCCCTATGTGGGGGTTGATAACTGCATGAACACAAGTTGTACCTCAGGCAAAGCCATTTTTATCCCAAGCCAGTCCTACTTGATTTTTTGTACCAGCTTCAACTCTGACCCTTGAATGAGGCCATTTTCACATAAATGGATCACTAGCACCTGTGGAAGGGCCCTAAGGCATGTACTGAAGGCATCAGCTGATCCCACAATATGTCCTTTCTTCCATTCAATACAATTTCTGAAACACTGCTTGGCCCCAGTTGGGATCCCCAGCTGCTTCATCTGGTTGCTTCTGCCACCCAGTAGATGATGCTTTCCCCCAGGATCCATACCAACATCTGTTTTGCTCATACTCTTGTCAGTAGGGTAATCAAATCAGATAAACAAATTAATTTAGACCTGTGGTTTTTGTTCATGTAGCATCTGCGCTGTTCAATCACTGAGGTCCATGCCCAGCCAAATATCAAATGGTATATATAGGAGCAGTAAGCCCCAGATCTCCAGCATACCAATTCCCGCTCTCAGGCAGGGACCGTGTCTATCTTGTTCTTTGTAAAGCACCAGGTACATCGCTGGTGCTATATAAATGCTTATAATAAAATAAAATTAATATAATATCCTGTTCCTGCCAACCAGCTACAGAAGAGGTCACCACAATCTGAAATGAATGAAAAATTAGTTAATCTGAGAGTTCCAAGGTGAAAAGGCATTACTTCATTATTTCCATGAATTGAAGTCAGGGGGAAACCTGATGCATGCATGAATAATGGCCTATCCACTTGGGGGCGATCAGTCATGTACACCCTTATAGCCTTAACTGGGCAGGTGACATGGTCCCAGCTAGATTCATGCAAGGTGAAACAGACTCCCCTCCCCTGCTTGTCTGACTTGGACCACCTGATTCATAAAAGTCATCACTCCATTTCCCCAAACCATGTCTTGATGCAACAATGCTCTGTCATATTGATCAGATCTGACCATTTCACCTACATGGAACACACCATAGGAGGCAACCTTGAATACTGCCACGTTATCTTTCCTCACTGACACAAAACTGCCCCAACTAAAGTATCATCTCCACCAGGATTTGCGGTGACACTGGGACTCTACTATCTTTGGTTATCACTCCTTCTCTGTGCCATGATTCGAGCATTACTCACAGCAGGGACTGTGGCCTTGCTCAGGGTCACCCATGAACCTGCAGAAATAGGACATACTTAGCTGAAATCATGCCAGGTGCTATCCCCCTGTGGTGTAGGTTCTGCCTGTATTTTAACACTTGCAGGAGCAAAATATGGAACCCAGTATTCTATCCTTGCCCTTGCCAGAAAGCCTGAAATTCCCACAAACCCATCTCATATGCCACCCTAGTAGAAAGGGCAATAGAACCCAGAAAAGTATGGAAAAGTTCTAAAACCCAAGACTCCACAGATCCGATGGAACAAACGTCAGCATCTGGAGCAAGTGCCCCAAAACACTCCACCTTGAATCAAGAAAGGGTGTCAGTTACATCACTGCTAATGCCTGGGATATGCTTAGCAGAAAACAAAGCTGTTATTTTTTAGGCATATCAAAACAAAGGCCCTAATCAAGTTTATTACCCTCTTGGACTTTAATGACAAGGAATTGATAACATGCACCACTGCCATTTTATCATACCAAAACCATACTTTTTGATTCCTAAATTTCCTAGTCCATAAGTTAACTCTTACTACTATGGGAAAAAGTTACAGAAATGTCAGATCTTGTGTGACTCCATTCTGGAACCATGCCATTGGCCACTGCTCTGCGCACCATTTCCCCCCAAAGAAGATACCCATGCCAATTCTTCCTGCTGCATCTGAACACACCTGGAGCTCTGCCTCCAAAAGTAGTTGTTCCTGCCACATGCTAAACCCATTGTGTTCACTCAAAAATGTTGCCTACACCTTTAAATCCTCCGTGATCGCCTGAGACATCCTAATGTGGTGTGTGTGTGTGTGTGGGGGGGGGGGGGGGGGGATGACATATCCTGTTCATTTTCCATAAAGCCTGGATACAAATGTCCTTCCTGGTGTGACTGTTTTGTAGACAAAGTTCAGGTTACCTAGCAGGGACTGGACATTCCGCCATGTAACCTTTATTGCCATCAAAGCATTCTTGATTTCTGACCGGAGAAGTCCTAATTTATTGACTGGGAGCTGTAATCCAACCTGATTACTAGGTAGCTAAGAGATGTTGTTGGGCCTTCTGTTTTTTCTTTTGCCGGGGCGGCAAAGTTTCTATTATACCTCCAATAGAAAGCATTATGTGTACCAAATGTCAAAACGATTGGATAAAGGAATCTGATTTTAGAAGCAGTTGGATTATTGTATTTTGCAATATTCTACATATACATTCTTAGCTGTAACTTCTTTGCCTCACATCTAATGTAGGTGAAACTTGTCCAGTTTATACCCCTTCCCATATTTACTATCTTTGCCAAATTTTAGAAGGATTGGAAAAAGGCTCTTGATGGTATAAGCAATTAACATATAAATGTATGTCTGACTATAACATCTTTGTAGTCCAACCAGTGTACATGAAATTTGGCAGGGCTATATATTACACTTTCATGATCATCTCTGCCAAATATCAGAAAGATTTTATAAAGGGTCCCAATTTTATATGCCTGTACAACATATGTAGAGAAGGGGCCTATGCCTGGGATTCTCTTATGTCACTGTGGTATAAGATCGGTTTGTGATGCGAATTGGCCAACAGAAATGTCAACCAAATATCCTCATTCTGTGCTGGGACCATCCCAACATATCTCCCCCACTTGTTTCTGGGAAGTCAGAAGCATCTGTTTAGGAAAGAGTCAATAGAGATTCTCTTATGTCCTCTGTCTCAGTGCTGCAGGATGTGATTGTGATGATAATTGGCCAGCCTGGATGTGTTTAAACTATGTCTCCTGACTGCTGGGATGCTATCTCAGAAGTCCCAGTTATGTTGCTTATGCCCGCCTCAGGGCCGCCCCCTATGCCCACCTCGAAGCCACTACCAATTGGTCCTGTAAAGCTAGAAGCTTGCAGTAATGTGTTTGGCCATTGAATGTGTCTGTCAGTCTTTGGGGTTGCTCCACATCCTTCCTCCTACAGTCTCTCTCCCCCTGCCATGCAGGGTGCCTGCCTCTGACTGGCACTGAATATGCTGATATTCATCTGAATAATGATCTTCACAGGGACAACATCAATTGCTTATATAATTGGGTCCCTTTATCAAAATCTCCTGTACATTTGCTGAAATGTCAGGAAAGGTATTTGATACATTCTTGCCAAATATCCTGTAAACAGAATGGAATATCAAAATGTTACAGCTGGAAATGTATTTTCAGGTTAATGTCTTATACCCTTGGGACCCTTTATCCACTCTTTCCTAAAATTGGCAGAAATATTAAGCATATGGAGGGATGTAATATGCACAAGTTTCATGAACATTGGATGCAAGATAAAGAAGTTGTAGTCATGAATGTGTATGGAGCTTTTCTTAAAATCACAACATTCAATTGCTTCTGAAATTGGTTCCCTTTATCTCAATCATTTTGAATTTTGGTACACTAATGCCCTCCATCGTGGGTACAATCTCCCCAAATTCCATCAAAATCAAATAAGAAACAAAAATGTTATAGTAGGAAATATGTTTTTCAGTTTTTTCCCTTTATTTAAAAAACCAAATGTCAATTTCAGTTCCTGATTGCACTGAACTAAAGACCGAACCGAGCCCGACTGAACCGAACACCAAATCCAAACTCAAAGTTCGACCCGAACCACCGAACGTCTGAACATCCGAACCTGGTTCTGTTTGCACATTCCTACTTCATAGACCTCCTTTTGAATCTTTTGCTCTCCATGTTCTAAACCTCATAAAGATCTCAAGTTCATTGCCATCCCCATGTTTCCTAATACCTGTAAATGGTATCATAAAACCAAACCTAAAATCTCCAGGTTTCCGACTGCATGCCCCCCTTCCCATCACTTAGTCAGTTCCTGGATATGGTGCTCCAGGGCATCCGTCCTGGCAATCAACACTTCCACTGGATCCACCCTTGCTGCTCGGGGGGGAGGGGTCTGGTGCCGAATCACAGGTGCCCCATAACTGAAACAAGATGGTTCCAGGGCCCACCTACGGCCCCCATGAGTAGGTTCATTATCAGTCTCATTGACATGCCCCCTGGGTAACCCCATCAATTGGTGACCAGGTGGCAGTGGATTGGCTGAAGGGTGTGTGGGGTGCTGATGGCACCTGTGCTATTCTGGCCTCCCAGCCAGCCATCCTGCTAGTAGCACGCTGTCCCTGGTGGTATTGTCTGCCTCGGTTCTCCCCTGGAGTGCACCAGCATCCTGTTCCACTGCTGCAGCAGGGGGCCAAGCCTGCCCTTTTCTGGGTCTGTGTTTCCCCCTGCCACCCCTCCCCTACCTCTAGACCCCCTGTCTCTAGGTACTTGCCTTCCCCGAGCCATGCTTTATTTATTTTATTTATTTATTTAGTCAATTTATATCCCGCCCCTCCTGAGAACAGCTTGGGGCTTCATGACCAGGGACCCCGCAAGCCTAACCTGCATGGGGACAGGGATGGGGCAGTGGTGATGGGGGGAGAGGAAGGAGTTTCCTGCCATGAGGGACTAACTGCCTCCCCCCACTTTGTGCTACCGTGCCTCTTCACAAGCTCCTGTATCTGACAGGGGGAAGGGAGCAATTTGTGGGGGAGTGGGATATATAATGCAATCTACCTACACTGTGCCAGGTCAGGTGAGCTATTGAGCAGGGAAGGTGGACGGGTTCGGGGAGGCAGAAGATCCTAGACTCGTTGTGCCTTGGGGGCCTGGTCATGCTCTGCTACTCGCTCACCAAAGCTCAGTTATGAGCACTGACCGGCCTGCCTTGAGTAGCTGCTGCAGCTTATTCCCGATGCCTTGCTCTAACCTACCTGCCCCTTCCAAACCTTTAAAAACCTCAGGTGGGGAGGAGTCTTTTGGCACACTCGCCTGCTGCAATCTCTGGATCAAGAAACGGTCTGGGAAGTTTGAAGAAGGTGCTTGGTGCCTTAATCCCTTCTCACCCAGGAAGCCCTCTCCTGGGCCAAATGTCCCCTCTGTGGCTCTTATTGTAAAGGCACACAGGGACAAGGACCCTCCCTAGCACAGAGGCATGCAGGGGGAAGGGAATTCTGACAGTAATTCACAAAACTGTCCTGCGTGCAGGGTGAAAAATTTTGGCCTTCTGTGAAGCTGGCAAAATATCAAATTTTGTTACTTTCACTTTCTCCAGAAAATTGTTCTGAGAGCCTCACTCAATGGTAATTTGTGCTTTTTACCAGAAAGCTGGATCTGTGTCAGTTGTACAAAGGTCATGGAATTTCAGCTCTAAGACATTTCCAAGAATACAAAACTTGCAGGAAAAGATTTTTCTGCTTATTATTGTTCACTACTGTACTATATTCAGGTCCTCATATAATGTATGGAATAAGATACATTAGATTTTATACGTTTGCTTTCTTTTTAGGATATAAACTGGTATATCTCAGTTGTACACTTCAATTTGTTCTCTCATCACATGTACAAAGTCCTGGTGGTTATGACCTATAAAGACCTTAACAGCTTGGGTTGTTCGTATCTAAAAGAATGCCTTTCCCCTTATGTACTGCTGTGCCCCTTTAGGTCAGCTGGAGGTGACCTCTTACAAGTTCCACCACTGCACTGCACTGAACTTGTAAAAGTTCCACAGATTTCAACATGGTGTTCTAAAAGAAAAGCCAGGTTCAATCAACACGTACACACAGAGAGACATCCTCAGTGGCTGCCCCACAGCTTCCCCCGGAGGTTTGCCAAAGTCTGAACATTTTCAGAAGGCAGTGTAAAACCTACTTATTTGGCCAAGCTTTGCGTGGGTGTGGATAGGGTTGGGGTGGGTGGTTGCAGGGGTTTCAGTTGGTATTTTATAGTTTATTTTTTGTTTTTGTTTTTAACCCCCCCATATCTTGTGGGAAAGGGTGGGATACAAAACCTAAATAAATAAATGGAATTTTTATTTATTTTTATATAGTACCTATTAGCCTCTTATTTCTTTAACTATTAAGTTAATTAACATATATGAACAGAAAATATAAAACCATGTAAATAACAGAGATAGTTACCCTTAAGTTCAACCCTGTACATTTTTAAATGTCCCGTTTGTGTCCTGAAAACTTCCATATGTGATAATTGTCTTTTAGGAAAAGATTGATTCCCTGTAAGTGTCATGAAAAACCAAGTATGGGAAGTTCATGAAATGAAAACAATGGCAGATAATCTTATATTCAAATCAAATGGATTTTACAAAGTCTGGTTGCCATTTTTCGTATTTCACTGGATACATACTGAAAGCCATCAGTAATAATACATGCAGTAGCTTGCACAACTCAAAAAGAAAAGCAATTACCAAATGTCCTCCATTTGGACAATGGAATGGAAAGAGAAGATTATGTCTTGAAGATGAGACACTTGTAAAAGTCCCCCAGACTTCTACGGTGTCCTAAAGGAAAAGCCATAACTACGACTCAGCTTTCACTAACCTTTTAGTAGCTTTCTGAAGTGACAGGAGCTAGTTTAATGTCTGCAATACTTGAATAAATTGATTGTCTACTGCCAGTGACCCTATCTGGTAACACTTTACTTTAAATGTCCATTACTATTAACATTAACTAATGCTTAATTACAATGGAATTCCTATGGAAGTGCATAAGACAGTCATATGAATGCCAAATGAGTACATTAATGATTGGTGTGATCACAATGAATACCAAATGATTTCATAATGACTGGGGAGGTAATATATAATAAAAAGGATTGCTCCTTATTTTATACACTTGCCATGGAATTAGAACTCATTCTTGGCCACCATTCAGAAACTGCCTCATTGCCTAGAGCCTGTTACTGATGTCTCATGGGGGATTCTACTAGTATAGTACTTGATCTAGAAGGACCTTGACTTTTAACTGCATTGTGATATTAAAAACTAATTGTTTATAACTCCTATTGTATTGAGCGGCATTGCCCCAAATACTGCAGTTCATAATATTATTTTGACATTACCAATATATGGCAATGTATACTTTAGTACATACCAAAATCAGTACTGCTGACTTCTAACGTGCCTGAGGAGGGGCCCTATGTGGACTGGAAGCTTGCATACTCTCACCAACAGAATTTGAGAAAAAAAGATGTCATCTGAACTGCAAAGTCAATACAAAAATTGTAGTATTTTGAAAGTATTTCTATTTAAAGGCAGCAGCAATTGTATTTTTAGAACGAGATCTTCAGCTAGCATGTCACAGCTCTGGGGTCAGAGCCTAGGGGAGGGAGGGAAGGAGGGTAGGAGGGCAAGGATGAGGGGAACAATGGCAAAGGGATTTAACACCAAGACCCCTCAGTATGGACAGACTCTGGCAGCCAGAGCCTAAGGGGCAAGGAAGGGAAAGGCGGGAGGCAAGACACGGGGGCAAGGAAGCCAAGGAGGAGGCAAGAGGGGGGAACAAGGGTCTGTCACAGCTCTGGGGCCAGAGTCTGGGAGGGGGAGAAAGGAAGGATAGGTAGGCGGGGAGAAGGGAGGGAAGGAGGCAAGGGGGCAACAAGGGGACCTCTCAGCCACTCTCCGATACCAAGGAGACGAAGTGCTCAGCATAAGAGCCGGACCAACTGGCCTAAGAAAGCATACGGCTCATCATTGAGGTCAAGGGATAGGGAGCTAGGGAGAGGGAAACCAGGGCCAGGGAACAAGAAGTCAAGGCAGGGAACTGGGAACCAGAGCATGTGATGTCCGGCTCCCCAGGCGGGGCTCTGGTGGGGGGTTCTCCCTGGCTGGAGCCCTGGGGGCCTAGGGCATGAGGGGCTGTGGGCTACTAGCCCAAGTACTCACAGACCACAAGCTTCTTCAACTCTCTTTATTCACCCAGCAGGTGAATAAACTTCAACTGCCGTGCGTCTCGCACGCGCTTTTCCTGGCTCCGCCCACCAAGTCCCGTGCGGGGCTCTGATACGCAGGCGCCGCCACATCCCCCCTGTCCAGTGGTGAAGCCCTCATTTCGCCCATGTGCAACGCACGATGCCCCCCTTACCCCTAACAGGAAACATGTGCAATGATCGTATGCGTGCGCTAGAGTCAGAGGTTGCTAGTACTTGACTCATCATGGGAGGCGGTCTTTAGCACTGCCCCACGTAGTAATCTTGCAGGCGGGTAGGGATACGTGTCTCCCTGCACGGCCTTGAACGTTCCTGACACGCTGGTGGTGACTCTGTCAGGCGATGAGGGGTTCCGGGTATCTCACTCGTAGTTGGAGACTCCGGAGGGCTTTCGGGAACAGTATCGCTGACCATTGCTGGCTGTGTTTCTTGTACGATGGGTGCTGGTAGAGGCAGCTCCTGTGTTACAGTGTCGGGTGGCAGCAGTGGGTTGTAGGTTGAGCATGGCTCTGAGGGGCACTCAGCCCGCCTCAAGTGTCGCCGGTTTTGGCGATATGTGGCTCCCTGGGGGGTTTTCACCACGTAGGATCGGGGTTCCGGCCGTTTGGCTACTACTGTGGCTGGTTGCCATCCATTCGGAGTGGCCATACGAATTGTGTCCCCTATAGCTGGGGGGGGGGAGGGGACGAGCTCGCCTGTCGTAGCAAACCTTTTGCTTCTCTTGCTGCTTGCGTAGTGTCTCATGCGCGCCTTGGGGTACCATTGGTGTGAGGACTGAGGTGGTTGCTGGCAGTGTGCTGCGAAGTACGCGTCCCATAAGCAGTTGTGCAGGGGCAAACGGTGTGCCTGATATGGGCGTGTTTCGCAGATAGAGTAGTGCCAGTCGAGGGTCCGTGCCATCTTTCATTGATTTCTTAATCATGGCTTTCACTGTCTGCACCATCTGCTCCGCTTGTCCATTGGATTGGAGGTACGTGGGACTCGAGTGGGTGAGCGAGAAGCCCCAGTCCATGGCGAATTGCTGCATGGCTTGGCAGGCAAATGGGGAGTGGTCGCAGACCATCTCCTTGGGGATTCCATGTCTTGCGAAGATTGCCTTGAGTTGTTCAATTATAGACCAGGCTGTCTTGTCTGGTAAATGGATTACTTCTGGATATTTGGAAAAGTAGTCCACCATTACCATGTATGCTTGTTGCTGTAGGTCAAAGATGTCCACAGCTACTTTGAGCCATGGTAATTCTGGTATGTGGTGTGGCACCATGGGTTCAGCTTGCTGAGCTGGCCTCACTTCTTGGCATGGGTTGCACCCTGCTACCCACTGTTCAATGTCCCTCGCCATGTTGGGCCAGTACATAAGGGTCCTCGCCCGAGCCTTGGATCGCTGAGCTCCTTGGTGTGGGATGTGTATTCTCCTCAACATGTCCTGTCTGGAGTCCTCTGGAATTATTATTTTGTTTCCCACCATCAGGGGACCATCTTCCAGCCACAAGTCATGTCAGAGGGGCCAATACGGTCTGAGCGATATCGCAACTGACTTCGCGTGGCGAGGCCAACCTCGACTGTGTAGGGACTTCAGGCTGTTCAGGATGGGGTCCTGTTGTGTGTGATCCTGCAGTTGGCGAAGGAGTGTGTCACTCAGTGGCATCATGGTTTTGGTGTGGTATATCACCTTCTCCTCCTGGAGGTCTTGCTTGGGAGTTTCGGGCAAATCAACTGGTGCTCTGGACAGTGTGTCCGCTATGTGCATGCTGGTTCCCTTCGTGTATTCCAACTCCAAGTCATATTTTTGCAGCTGGAGCAGCATGACCTGTAGTCTAGCTGGAGCTTGCCCTATGGGCTTTTCCATGATTGCCTCCAGGGGTTTGTGGTCAGACTGGACTGTGACCATGGTTCCATATATATACTGGTGGAATTTGACCGTGGCAAAAAAGATAGCCAGGAGCTCCTTCTCTATTTGAGCATAATTTTGCTCAGCTGATGTGAGTGATCTGGATGCATAAGCTATCGGGTGACCATCTTGGAACAGGCACGCTCCCAGTCCGTCTTTGGAGGTGTCTGCCTGTATGGCTGACCTCTTGCTCGGGTCAAAGTATCTGAGCACCGGGGCCGTTGAGATAGCTCGTTTCAGGGCATCCAGGGCCTGCTGATGATTGGCATACCAGGTCCACACTGCATCCTTGCGCAGTAGGGTTCTCAATGGAGCGGTCATTGCTGACTCATTTGCAATGTATTGGGCCAGGTATTGGACTGTGCCCAAGATTCGTTGCAGTGCTTTCTTGTCCTGAGGGGCCGCTAGGTTCTGCACCGCTGCAACTTTGTCTTCATCCGGTTGAACTCCTTTCTCGGAGAAGATATGTCCCATGTACTTCACTCGACCCACCATGTATTGGATTTTCTCTTTGTTAAACCTGACCCCTTTTTCTCTGGCCCGCTGTAGCACCTGCTTCAGTATGCGGTTATGCTCTGTCTTGGACGAGGCTGCAATCAACATGTCATCAGCTATGATGTGCACACCTGGAATGTCCCCAAAGCTCTCGTGGTTCTTTTGTTGGAATACCTCGCTCGCTGATTTGATGCCGAAAGGTAGCCTGTTGAAATGGTACCGTCCCCATGGGGTGTTGAAGGTACACAGCTCAGCCGATGGTCTATCCAGTACCACTTGCCAATAGCCATCTTTTTCATCTAAGATGGTGAATATCGATTTCCCTGCTAGTTTCCTTTGAACATCCTCTATGGTTGGGATATTAAAGTGTTGTCGGCGGACTGCTTTGTTTAGGTCCCTTGGGTCTAGGCAAATTCTTAGGGACCCATTCTTCTTTTGTGTCACGACTAGGCTGCTCACCCATGGGGTAGGTTTAGTCACCCTGGAGATCACGCCTGCCGTCTCCAGTTCTGCCAGCGTGCTTCTAAGCTGCTCCTGGACAGCAAATGGGATTTTGCGACACCCATGTATCCTGGGGGGTACCGAGGGGTCCAGGTAGATGTGGTGCGTCCCAGGGAACTGGCCAAGTCCTCCCATCACGTCTGCTTAGCTGGCAAGGATGTCTGCATCCAACTTTGGTGAGCTCGAGGACAGTGCATGGATTCGTTGAATTAGATTCAGGACGAGGCATGCCTGTCGGCCGAGCAAGGGTGGGTCTTGGGAGTCGATGACGTAGATCGGGAGTAGTGTGCTGGCGGTCGCCGTGGAGCACTGGGCGTGAAGTTTAGCTTGGGGGGTGATTCTTCCTCCCCCAATGACTACGAGGGTGATGTCTGGTGCATCATGATGAATGTGTGCCGGTAGATTCCTTGCAATTCGTGCAGGAATGGTGTTGGTGTCTGCTCCCGTGTCCAGCTTGAACGTCACCGGGTATCCGCCTACCCGGATCCTGCAGTGCCAGGGGTCATCAGAGTATCGTATGTCGTCAGGACTGGACGAGGTCGAAGCCCCCACGTGCACTGCATTGACCGTGCTGGTGCGTGTGGGAATTCTAGCTCTGCAGACCTTGGCAAAGTGGTTCTTCCCCCCACACCGGCGACATGTCTGCCCGTATGCAGGGCATTGTTGGGGATCATGCTGGTGTCCACATCTTCTGCATGGGCGTCGAGGGGCTTGCGAGTCCCTCGGCTGGGGCGGGCTGGTCTCTGTCTTCGGTGGGGGCTTTTGCGAGGTGGCCACCGAGTGGGGGGACACTGCTAGGACCCGCGGCTCAGTGGACATTGCCATGGCTTGAGCCCGTGTAATGGCCTTCATGCGACAGATGTCCACAGCCTGGGTGAGGGTGAGGTCCAGTTTCTCCAACAACCTTTCTTTTAGCTTGGGGTCAGGGATGCTGAACACAATCTTGTCCCTGAGCATCAGGTCCATGGTTGGGCCAAATTCACAATGCTGTGCCTTCTCACGGAGGGCTGTGAGGAAGGGGTCTATCCCAGCCTTTTCATCAAACTGGAGCTGCCAGAATTGGAACCGCTCAAATACAGGGTTCTTCTTAGGGACACAGTAATCCTGTAGGGCGCTGAGGAGCTCTGCAAGGGTCTGCTTGGCTGGGTCTGAAAATACATTCGGTAGGGTATTGTATACTTCTAGGGCCTTGTCTCCTAGACAATGCAGGGCAACCGCTACCTTGTACTCCTCTTGGCTGCCTCAGTAACAGTGAGGTAGAACATTAACCGTTGCTCCCATCTCCTCCAATTTTCCCCGAGATTCCCATCAAAACTGAGAGGGGGTGGTAGCTTGAATTGGTCCATCTTTAGGGTCTCCTCCTTCACTGGTGAGTGAAGACCACTTCTGACACCATGTGATGCCCGGCTCCCCAGGCGGGGCTCTGGTGGGGGGTTCTCCCTGGCTGGAGCCCTGGGGGCCTAGGGCACGAGGGGCTGTGGGCTACTAGCCCAAGTACTCACAGACCACAAGCTTCTTCAACTCTCTTTATTCACCCGGCAGGGTAACAGCTATACAACGGTGGGTGTATCACCCAAGTCCTTATCCCCGCTGAGGGGCTCAGTCTGTGGGCCTCCGGTCAGGTCCTCGGGCTCAGTCCTGCTGCGTAGGCCCTCCTACGCAGCTAGCTCAGCAGGAGAGAAGGCAGGTGCGTCTGCCTCCTAGCTGATCTGGCGCCCAACTGCCGTGCGCCTCACGTGCACTTTTCCTGGCTCCGCCCACCAAGTCCCGTGCGGGGCTCTGCTGCGCAGGCGCCGCCACAGAGCAGGGGGATCACCAGGGAACTCTAGGTGGGTGGTAGGGAGCAACAGGGGATTTGAGACAAGGAATTGGGGAATGATAGGGAACCAGAGAAAGGGGCCAAGGGCAAGAAATGGGGAACCCAAGGCAGTGGGGCAAGAGAACCAGCAGCAGGGGGAGCGAGGGAACCAGAGACAGTGGATAGGGGGACCAAGGCAGGGAGCAAGGGAACCTGAAGTAGGGAAGGGGAAGCTCAGGCAAAGGAGCAGGGAGCAGCAAGGCAGGGAGCCAGAGGCGTGGAGCAGCAAGGCTCCTACGACACAAGGCACAGGGGCCTAGAAGTCACAGAAAGGGCCCTTGTGGATTCAAGGGTCAAGGAAGGCTAGCAAGAGAAACAGGAAACCTCTAACAGCCCTAAGACTGGCTGAACAAGATCACAGACAGAGAAGAGACAAGACCCACTGGGAGGGATTGAGGGCATGAGGGAAACAGACCAGCATAGAGACAGGACAAGGGGTGAGTAGGTAACAAACAACACACTCACAGTGGAGACAGATGGAGAGGGAGGGAAACTGGGCAGGAAAGGCCCCAACACTCAAGGGTACAAAAGGTACAAGTGTTCACACTTGAGGAAGGGTTCACACGCTGGTAACACAGAGACAGAACAACACATTAGGACTTACCCACACCAAGACACAAACATACACAGAGACACAAGTAGAGGAAACCACAAGCTGAAGTAACAGGGAAGCGGGCCAAGCAAGAGTCAGAGAGGAATGATCCAAAGCTCCTTGCCCTCAGCAGCCCTAAGTACCACAAAGGGCCAATCAGGCTGTGGCAGGTGGGTCCACGCTCACTCCCAGGTGCAGGCGGGACACAGAGCTGGAGGGAAGGGAATGAATACCAAGACAGGGGGGAAAGCCACTCCCTACAACCACCCACCTGTGGCACAAGGGCAAAACACCCTCAAACAACCCCTGAGGCCAGGGGTTCAAGACCCAGCCCTGATATAGCATCAATAGGCATAACTCTACTGAAGTGCAAAGTCTAGTTGCTGATTCATATTTTAGGCTGCTGTATGAACTAACCAAGTCTGCACCCCAGATCCTCCAGTAGAGAGGATGCTGGGGAATAAAGGCCCTTTTTACACAGACACTCTAACACCCATAAAATTGGTGTTACATTTTATTATACATGTTGCAGGGTACCACTGCAGCCAATCACCATGGGCCCTGTGCACACATGATGCCTCCACCCAGTTCCTCTGGGTGGAGATGGGTGATGGCCAGTGGGTGGGGAGCATTTCCCTGGGTGGAGATGGGTGGGGGCATCGGTGTAAATGACACTTTTGGTGGGTGTTGGTGAGTGTTTGCGCCCGGCCAACACCCATCTCCACCCACACCCACCCACGGAGCAATGGATGCCACTGCCGGTTGCTCCGTGGGTGGAGGTGGGTGTTGGCCAGGAGCAAACACTCACCAACACCCACCGAAAGTGGCGTTTACACAGACGCCCCCACCCATCTCCACCCAGGGAAATGCTCCCCACCCACCGGCCAACACCCATCTCCACCCAGAGGAACTGGGTGGAGGCATCATGTGTGCACAGGGCCCATGGTGATTGGCTGCAGTGGTGCCCTACAACATGCATAATAAAATGTAACACCCATTTTACGGGTGTTAGAGTGTCTGTGTAAAAAGGGCCAAATATTCAGAGAGATTAGTATACGACCCCCTTCAGGAAATGCCAGGAAGTCTTCATCCTTCTGAATGTATCCTGAATGATATTCACAATGACAACCTTTCCTTCCCAAAGAGAGATGGATCATGTTTTCCTTTAGACAGACTCATGGCTTGTTAATTCTGACAAAGCAACTGTCATGCAAATGAAGAAATGAATTTCTACTGCTTTTTATTTTAAGGGAGAGAAACTAAGTGTAGTCCAATGGAGCTTTTTTCCACTTGAATCTTAGAAAACAAGTTTGGGCTTAAGAGGCAGTGCAGATGCAAAAGCTAGTAATACATTAAACTAATCTATCTTTCCATCCAGCTAAAGAGATAACAAAAACATCATCCAGTAAGAAACAGATGACATATGTTTTAATCCAGGGATCCCTGGAGACACTTGCAAGTTTCCTCTTGATTGGGCTCCTTAGAGGGCCATGACTGAAGGTAAGAATAGAGTACTGTTTACAAACTCCTTGCCTTTGGCAAAAGGACGAACTTTGGTAGCCACTGATCAAAGTGAAATGGCTTATAGTACAGCAGTGTAGATCTCTAACAGTAGGGATCCCTTGAGGAGGTAATATATTTGCTATTTCTACAACAGTAGAGACGAGAATTGATAGAATAATCTAATAGGTCTCTTTCCTCTCTAATTTCTGTGAATGAAGGGGAGGGGTTTTGTCTTTAATAACCGGTGGATCCCTGCTGAACAGGAATAAAGAGGTAAAATGGAATGCTCCTGATAACTATGAATTATCCTATGACTGCTGTAGTGATGGGAACGGTTTGGCTACCACCACTGAGAGTTAATGAAGAACCTTTATTGTAAAGTGCAAGATCTGGCCGTGTTTTAATGGGGCATGGTATGTCAGAAAATCACGTCTGTAGGATTCCCTGGAGTGGCAGTTGGGATGATATTAAATCCAATGAATCATAGCAGCCGCCATAAGGGCAGGGCAGTAGCTATGGCAGCAACACATACCAGTGGCGCAGCATCAAACAAACTGCTCAGCTTGTGACATCTGGCCTCTCTGATCAGAACAAATCTGTCGTGTGCAATACTCCAAAGAATCCAGCCTTCAAGAGGAGATGTTAAAATGAGGCGTGTCTTGTGCTCATCCTTGGTGCCTGTTCAAAGAGGCATGGAAGAGTCCTTTCAAAGAGTAGGGGGTATCTGGAAGGGATAACAGTGTCTGTTCTTGATAAGGTTCCCCTACCTCAGTTAAACAGATGCTAATATTCAAGGGTACATGAGAACAACTGCTTTGTACATAATGTATGTTGAATTTGCTGATACAGTCACTTCACTTCAGTGGGGGATACCTCAGATATGAAAGATGCTATGTATCCAGCATTGCTCCAGATGCTATCAGATGCATTAGAGGGGTGTGGAACCTCGCAGCCGACAGGGTCTCCAAGAGGAATTCTGTCTTGCTTATTATAGGACTTGCCATACCAAATCAAACCAGAATCATTACTCTGTCAGCCTGCCAGTAAAAGAGGTTTCTGAGGACAAAGAAAGAAGCTAAGTCACCTGATCATAGAGATTCCGCCCCCCCCCCCCCCCCCTTAAATTCTGTCAGTCAGTATTCAGGCTGTGCCTGGATAAAGGAGGAATTATATTGATATCATACATGATTTCATACGCGCATACCAGGTTTGCACTTGTACATCTTCTCACACTTAAATAGTCTGAATGAATCTTTTCAAACTTTCCTCATATGTAAGTTACTGAATGCTTCTAAAGAATTTCACTACCTCATATCTTCAACTCATTTACATTTACTACAGCTAGCTTAAGAGTGAGCGACCACACACAAGTTTAGGATGTACTTTCAGCTTATATGATAGTATTATAATATTGGAATTATTTTTTTTTAGTACAGTGCTGTATCGGTTGCTCTTTTGATTAACTTCACATATTGAGCAGTCATTGAGCTGTTTGCAATTAAACTTGGTCACTTCTCTGATATTTATTAGTCTCTAAGGCGTGGCCGGCGATGACACATGTCCAGGTGCGTCTAAACCCCGCCTGCGGCACTTTTCAAAGGCACATGATTTCAAGGCACAAGCGCTCAATGCTCGTCTAAAAGCAGCCTAAGGGTGTTTGAGACTGTAACAGGGGTGGGTTTACCCTGAATAAGAATTGGTAGGATCCTGGCCACAATCACAGTCAACAAGGGAATCTTTACTCAAGTGTCTCTTTAATCACTATTTATAGTCTCGCTTTCTCTATTCTAGGGTGTTAATAGACATGACAGCGGAGGGTATCATCATCCAGGGCAGTTATGGCTGCCAATTATGCCACTATGGTGGCTGGCTGGTCATGGCGCCCATCCTGGACCATATGTAATAGCCTGCTTATGCCCTGTCTGATTGCCTGGACGGAGCCTGAACTCACTGCCAACACACCTGGGAGAAATCCCTGGCAACATATGGCAGCCCAACTGACAAATGTGCCGGTGGCTTGCGGGCCTGAGTAGGTCACCGTCATGTTAACACCCTATGTCTCTTGATATACAGCTCAGGCGGCCCCTCCAAGCCTGTTTGGCCAGGAGACAGAGCCTTGCCTCAACTCCCTGTCTTCTTCAGTATTTCTCCCTAACTGAGCCCTTCTGAGGCTCTTATAGCTCGTGGCTTCTCCAGCTACGCCTAAACACTGGTGGGAGGCAATCAGACACTCTTCTGTTTCTAGTAGCACCTTCTTCCCACCTGCTGGTGCTACTTCTTTAAAGGGCCAGCATCTCTTTGGCTGTGCCCTGCCATAGGGGTGTGCATGTTGTTTTTGTTATTACAATAACGATAATGAAAATTGTCATTTTCATTATTTCAGTAACAAAAATGACAACCAGAAATAACGATAATGAAAACAACTGAGAATAATGATAACGAAAATGATAATGTCGTTATTGTTGTTGTTATTAGTGCTGTGGTTTTGGAGGGAAAATGTGGAGAGGGGAGGAGGGAGCAGACATCTCGGAGCACTAAACAGGGTTGAACTCTTGAACTGTGCCTGTGTTGGGAGGGGCGAGCAGCTCAGCAGTATCTGATGGATGTATGACTGGCCAATGAGCAGCACAAGCAGGTCCCAGCAGTCTCATGGCACTCTGTGATTACTCAGTGTCTGTCTGCTGTCTTCCACAACCAATCAGGGGGGCTCTGGGGGAGGGACTGCAACCCTTTATAATGGGAGGGCCGGGCTTTTTCTCTCTGTTCTGTGAGAGCTCTGCTTGTCAGGTAGCGTTTACAGAACTGTGGTGCTTGCACACAAAAAATTCTCCCTAGCCCTCACTGTATTACCAATACCTTCCCTTCCTCATACCCTACATTTTACCTTCTCCCCCCCCCTGCACATTATATATAGCTAGGTAGTATAGATTAGATATAGATATATATTATAGACATATAGACATATATAGACATATCATACACACACACACACATATAGACATATAGATTAGATTAGAATAGTTATAGAGATTAGATATAGATATATATTATAGACATATAGATTAGATTAGAATAGTGATACAGATAATTGATTAGATAATAGATAGTTTTCCTTTTCCCTGTCTCCTTTATATTTAAGATAGATATTAGTTGTGCATGGGAATAGATATCGATAACGATACAAAAAATAAAATCTTTGGTTGAAACGGTACCGATACTGACAACGATAATGAAAACAACCTTGTTGTTAATAACAATAACAAAAATGACATTTTAAAATAACAAAAATGAAAAACAAAAATGACATGGGGGCCTAGTGCACACCCATCCCACAGACATGCTAGCCCACAATAGCCATACCAAATTGGTGTCCACCTGCATGTTTATTAGGTGTTTATTATTATAATTATAAGCATTTATATAGTGACAGCGATGTACCTGGCGCTTTACAAAGAATAAGATAGATCCTGGCCGAGAGTTTACAATCTAAAGACAGGCGGAGGGGAGACAGGTGTTTGCCACAGGGTCACCACTCACTGGACATGCAGTCCCCACTCATGATGGTGGGGTCTTGGAGAATGTGCAGCCCACCACATAGCCAAATGGAGGCTAAAGTGCACCCACGTGTCTGTGTTCTGTCAATTAGGCTGTGTGCAGTGCCTCCGTGCATCTGTCAAGGCCATAGGGTTGAAGACGAAAATCCTAGAGCGTCCAAGGAGTGACCGCTTTCTGCCCCTCTTTGCTCTTGCTCTCATGGTGCTGCCAGTGGAGGGCTTCCCATTTATTAGGCTGGACATGCTAAACATCTGAGTGGGGGCTGCACAGACCAAACATGAACTTCAGTAGCTATCGTCTCTTTTGTTAATACCCTAAGTTGAATTGTTGTCCTTCATGTAGTCTCAAATACTTCACCTGCTCCTTGGCCTTTCCTGTTTAATCTATTGTCGCTACTTCTAAAGAGACTAAGAAAGTGGTAAGTGAAGAAAGCTAGTGCTGAGATGGATTTCTAAAAGAATTTTTTTCATATATATATTCCTATGCTAGCAGGTAGTATCATCTCCACTCAAAAGAGCACAGAACTGGGAGCCAGGAACGCTTCAGTTTTAATCCTGGCCTGGATACCCTTTTTCTTTAGACAAGTCACTTCAGACCAGATTTTCAAAATGTTTCAGCCTCCATTCCTCATCCGTAAAATGGAAATAATAATGACCTGTCCGACAGGGTTGCTAGGATGAACACTTTGAGCACTGAAAGCACTCTACAAATGACTGGTCATAATAATAATGTGTAGCTCTTTAGGTAAATGGTTGATAGCGTCTTTGAAAACCTGGCCCAAAACATCTGTAGGCCAAATTCAGCCCTGGAATAAATCGCCACGACGACTCCTTGCCTAATTAAATCACAGCTGAATTTGTCTCCCTTTCCCCACCTCTAGTATGACAGCAGCAGTACTTCTCTACTTCTGAGAGATGCCGTGAGGACTAATTAGTGCTGTTTGTGTAATATTTCAGAATGTAACATTTTAACTTATTATTGTTCTTCTTGTCTCATTGATAAATCCTTCTGGATGGATTGCCTCCACAAATGGGAAAATCACCGGCGATAATCATTCTGCATGGGGGCAAGAGGTGGATTGCTGGGACTGACTGCCAATAAGGAAGCAAAAGTTAATAGCCCAGCCATTTGTTCAGCTTTTGAAAAATTCTGCCTTACTTACCCTGAGGCAGCTGGTCACTTTAAATGAGGGCAGAATAGGATGTCGTATGCTGCACTTGTAGGTGCTGCAACTCCTAGGCAATGTGTCTTTGTCAAGGACAAAGCCCCTGCCTTAACTTTGGGTCTCCTTGAGATTGTCAGTCTGTGTCTCATCCCTTAAATGTAGCTCTTGTATGTGTGTTAATTAATTCCTTTTCATGTCCAGCTGGCACAGTGCTTTAGCACCTTACACTGCTCAATTTGATCTTTGTGATCAGGAACAAGGTAATTAAGTAAGCTACAATTTAAGGAAACGTATTTGCCTTGACTTGTTGCTAGTCTTCAGACAGTGTTCCATTCTAAATCATTTGATAATGCAAGAGCTCTGTGCGGCTCCCTATTTGACTGAGGGTTAGTTCAACAGGTCACAAATCAGTAATTGATTCTCAGTATCTCTCTGCTGGTTTTATTACAGTAATGAGGACCATCTTTTTTCATCTCTGCTAATATGTTACCAAAATCATCAGCTTCTCTATTTGGTGTCAGGATGACTTTGACAGGTTGTTAGCAACTCTATGATGTACAGAACATCACAGGGATGTCTCAAACTGTGTTGCTGTGTACCTTATAGAGCCTCAGGTGGTCTCGAAGGAAGTGAAAGCACTTGCAAGGAGAAAAGTTACACCAGCAATTGAAAATATGCCTACGGTTTTGATGTCCTAATGAAGAAGTTCTTTATGCCAGCTTGAGCTCTTGATTGCTGGCAGGACACATTTCACAGAGCTGGATGACATCACTAAAAGGTTTTATTGGAGAGGAACATGGCGAAAACTGAACTCCTTATCTTCCCTCCCAATCCTTCCTCTCCCTCTTCCCTGTCAATTGCCATTGATGGGGTCTCCATCCTCCCTGTCCCCCAAGCCTGTAGCTTGGGCTTCATCTTCAACTCACACCTTACCTTCAAACCCTACATTGACTACGTTGCCAAATCCTACCATTTCTCCCTCCACAACATTGCTAAGATCCACCCTTTTCTGTCTATCTCCTCTGCCAAAACTCTCATTCATGCCCTAGTCATTGCACACCTCGACTATTGTAACCTCCTCCTTGCTGGCCTTCCCCGCTCTCACCTTTCTACCCTCATCTCTGTTCAAAACTCTGCTGCCAGGATCATTCACCTAGCTTGTCGCTTTGACCATGTGCAGCCGCTCCTCTTCTCTCTCCACTGACTCCCTCTTCCTGATTGTATTCTGTATAAGCTCCTTGTCTTCACTTACAAAGCCCTTCACAACCTCGCTCCCCTCTACCTCTCTGCCCTGATCTCTCTCTGAACCCCTGTTCGAGCACTCCGCTCCTTTTCTATCCCCTCCCTCACCCTCCCACGCTTCCCCTGCTCCCCCAACCACCTTTGTCCCTTCTCCCTTGCTGCCCCGCATGCCTGGAACTCCCTCCCTGCCCTCGTCCACCTTGCCCCCACCCTCCACACCTTCAAGTCCCACCTCTTCCGCTTCGCCCTTCCTAAATCCTGCTAATCATCCCCACCCAGGATTATCCCCCACCTGTTATCTGTATACACCCAATTTACTGTAACCAAGCCAAGAACATGTACCTGAATTCTCGCATCCTCATGAATGTCATATCCCTTGTTTCTCCCTCTGTTCCCCTTTCCCTTTCTCCCCTCCCCCTGTCTTTAGATTGTAAACTCTCGGGCAGGGACTGTGTCTATCTTATTTTTTGTAAAGCGCCAGGTACATAACTGGCACTATATAAATGCTAATAAATATAATAAAATAATAATAATAATAATGAATAATAAATAATAATAAGGAAATCTCAAGCAAAATAAGTACTCTCTGTTCACAATTTGATCTTTTCATTTTGTCATGAAGGATGCACCTTATAGTGAAAATGTGCTTCACTGGGGGGCTGGTTATAGGGTGACCATACCTCCCCTTTAAAAGAGGATGATTATGAAAATACCAGCCCTGCACCATGTATTTTTCATAAGTGTCCTCTTTTAAAGGGGAGGTATGACCACCCTCGCTGTATAGAAAACCAGTTTGTTTATTTGCACATTGTGATAGGACAAATGATATGATCAGAACTAGTTAAAATTTTTGAACACTTCCCCCTATCAAAATAGTTTTTTTTACCAACAAAATTGAGTCAAGAAAGGTCTTGGAAAACTTTTGGTTCCACCAATTTTTTTTCTCTAGGAAAATTTTCATTTAAACTTTCTTAAAATTGCCACTTCCTTCTTTGTAACCAACATGTTACTTATTAGTAACAAACACTTTTAACATCCGTACTAACTTTCACATTTTGGGTAATTTCAGATGTTACAAAATTGCCGTTCACCACAGTGGATCACAGTAGATCCCGGTGGCGGTGAGTCCGTGAATGTCTGTTTGCTCCCGGCCAGATGTTCACCCCAGTGAACACCCAGCCAGGATCAAATTGACCATGGTTCTGGCCCTCAGGCTGGCCTGAGGGCCAGAACCGTGGTTAGATTGACCACGTTCTAGGATGGGCCAAAAGTAACATCTGTTACCTTTGGCCCATCCCAGATTGTGGCCCCGACTGGAGTACGGGATCGGGCGCAGCAGCCGCATTGACTGCTATGCCCGCCCGTCTCCCTGAGGGTGGGTGGCTGAGGGAGCATGGGGGTGGGGGGGCTGTGTGGCTGAACATTGTGCCGCACAGCCCCGTCCCCTCCGAGATTCCCCAGCGTGATGGAGCCGGCATATCTAAAGGACAGCTGGCTTCATCACGGACTGGGATCTGAGAGACATCCCAATCCAGGATTCAGCGTGGTGGACCAAACGGCCTGTCACATCTGAAATTACCCTTAGAAGGTCATTTTGGGGAAATGAAACTTTTTGAGGAAAACAAACATTTTTGCTTTTCAAAAAGCACAAAATATTTCAAGGTATGAAATATATTCTAGTTCTTTGAAAAAATCTTGTAAATTAAAACAGGAATGATTTTTTTGACATTTTTCATAGAAAGAAAAGAAAAAAAGTGGTCTATTCTAGATACTGTGGAAATACTACTGACGATTTTATAATATTTCTAGAGCTCACACAAAAATTCAGTGCAAATACCAAATTTCTTTGACAAATATGGTATATTTGTAATCATTTGAACAAAACAAGTATAAAACACTATTCACTTTGTCTGATTTCAAATATTGATTGTGTTTGGTATTTTAGTTGCCTTGGTATTTTGATATTTTGTGTTTGGTTTTTTGGTATTTCAGTACTTCATTCACATAGGTGGTGTTGTTAGCCCTATTTCAGTGTTCAGTATTGTGTGAACTTAGGCCATTTAGCAATAACAGCACCACCTCAATTAACAAAAGTACTGAGTACTGAACATAAAATACCAAATACAGCAAATGAATAAATGAAGTTACACGGCTTATATTGAAGATGATTTCAGTTATTCGGTCACGGGAATGATGCAAATTGCCTTCATGAATATGAAATGTTATATTAATTTCAGCTCTACTGTTTCTTAACTTTCATAGTCTGTCAAAGAAACCCTCCAATTTTCAGTCTCAAAAATGTTTTTTGTTTCAAAGGAATGACAGTCATTTCTGACCCATAATGTTTAATGCACATTTGAACAAAGTACAATTTTTGACTTGAATTCTTAAGGTCTTTCATAAGTCTGAATTTACATGGTTGTGGACTTTAATAGTCTCAAGAACATGAAGTTTAAGTCCAAGCAGCTAGCATGGTTGCCCATTGTCCTGTGATGATATGGCAAGCTGATGGTCTGTCAAAAAGGCCATTATAACATGAAAATGGGTAGGCCCTAGAGGTGTGCATTGCGAGTCTTCCAAATATGGAAGTCCCTGAAAAATATCCTTGGGGGTGGGGGTTCTGAAATTCAGAGAGTCCCCCCCCCTGCCCATTTTGAAGCCCCGCCCCCTATCACAGACCAGCGGCAGCATTAGGCTAACCTTAGGCTGTAGTGCTTAGCTGTGACCCGACAGTAAATTACCTACATGGGAAGGAAGCAGGAAAGCCTCTTCTTAGCTAAGTGCAGGACTTTAATCCAGGGGTGGATTAACCTCAGGCCCGGGGGCCAAATGCGGTCCTCGGCAAGTTTTTAGGTGGCCCCTTTCCAGTGTCTGGATCTGGCCCCTGGATCCAGTCTCTCTCCCCAAAGCACTGAAAAACTGAGCTCAGGATAAGGGAGCAAAGAGGAGGACATGCACACAAGGCTAGGGCACAGATCCATGATCTGGACCCTCCTTTTCTTGAATACACCCATTAAGCACCCGAACCCCAACTTCTATGTGGCCCTCGGAACTTGTACTAATTTTCAATGTGGCCCCTGGGACATGAAAGGTTTCCCATCTCTGTTCTAATCAGTGCCCATTTCCAGAGGGACTGAAATGAGGGCAGCACACAGAATACCCCTGATAGGTTCCCTGGAAACAGGAACCGATTAGAGTGTTGCACACAACTGGGAAGACAGCAAATTATCTGAGTGGGGAGGATGTGGTGGTGGATGAAGCGAGGAGGTGGCAGTGTGGAGCTTGGAGCAGTGGGGGGATTTTGGGTGGTTATGGAACAGTGATAGGGAGGGATCTTGAGGGGTTGGAGCAGTGGGGAATGAGGGAGCTTGGGGCAGGAGAAGGGATCTTGGGGGCTTGGAGCAGTTGGGGGAAGGATCTTGGAGCAATAGGGTGAAAAATTTTGGGCAGGAGAGGGGAACTTGGGGGCTTAGAGCAGTTGGAGGATCTTGGGGGTTTGGAGCAGTGGGAGATCTTGAGGGCTTGGAGCAACTACTACTACTAATCATTTCTAGAGCACTACTAGGTGTATGCAGCGCTTTACAGTCACAGATTTTTTGGACATAGGCCCCTGCCCAGTGCGCTTACAATCTAACATGAACAAGGGTGAGGGGAACGCAGGGAACAACAGACACACACATATTCTCATTTTACAGGTGGGAAATTGGGGTTGAGAGGTTGTGACTTACTCAAGGCCACCCAGTGAATTTATAGTTAGGGCAGGATTTGTACCGTGATTTCCCAGGTCCAAGTCCAGCACCTTATCCACTCCCCACACTGGAGCCATGGGGGAGGAAGGAGCTTGAGGCAGGAGGAGGATCTTGAAGACTTGGAGCAGTGGGGGAGGAGGGAGCTTGGGGCAGGAGAGGGATTTTGTGGGCTTGGAGCAGCGAGGGGAGGTAGACTTGGGGCAGAAGAGAGGAACGTGAGGGCTTGGAGAAGTGGAGGGAAGGATCTTGGGGGTTTGGAGCAGTGGGGGGAGGAATCTTGGGCCATGAGAGGGAATCTTGGAGGCTTGGAGCAGTGCGGGGATCTTGGGGTAGGAAGGGGAGACCCAGGAGTAGTGGGCTTGGAGAATTCTGTGGAGGAGGGGGGGTCTTGGGGCAGAAAAGGGAGATCCAGGAGTAGTAGGCTTGAGGGATCTTAGGCCAGAAGAGGGGACCTGAGAAATTGGGGCTTGAAGCAGGAGGGGGTACATGGGGGCAGGTGGCTGTGTATGCATTACTTTTCTATTCTTCTTATAGGCTACATGCCTTTAAAGACACTTAGTTACAGGTAATATACCATTCATGATTAGTAGGGATGTGGTAACGTGTTTTGGAAGTTCTGAGTTCGGCCCGAACGCGGCCTGTTTGGACGACTGAACCGAACTTCTGAACCGAACGCTCGAACTTCCGTAAAAGTTCGGATGAGTTCGGATGAGTTTGGGGGCAGGATAAACGTGATTTTGGGGAAATGATTTTCCCCAGTGTGGGGAAAACATGACTGGAAGGGGGAGGCAACTGAGGAGCAGACTTCCTGGCACCAGGGGTGGACACCAGGGGTGGTTTCAGGGCCAAATAATACCGATACCGAAAAAATTCTGGTTTCGGTACCGATAGCACTTTTTTGAATGTTCGGCCAAGTTTGGCCGAACCGAATGCCGCCAAACCGAACAGCCGAACCCAAATTTGGGTTTTGAACCAAACAACTGAATGTCCGAACATCCTAACGGCATTCTGTTCACCCATCCCTAAATTGATTAGGGTTTTTATTGATATTTTATGTTATATATCTTACTTTATATATTTTCGTATTATGTTTTTATATGCTGTTCATTGCCCTGAGGTGCCATTGGGCAGGAGGGAGCGGTATTTAAACAATGAAAAAAAGAAATATAAATAACAAATTATGTATTATTTATCATTGAATGTGTAAAGTGAATTCTATTCGTTATCTGCAGTAAATTTCTATGAAAGACAAAAAACCACACACACCCCCAAAAGAATTTGGAGTCACAATAAGACCAAACTTACCCTGTTCCCCAATCCCTGCATATCCATAGCAGGGGCACAACATCCGGGCACTGTATAATGAGCATTTATGTACATGGTGTTAATGAAATGGACTTAACAACATAGAACTTTTATGTTCCTTTTTATTACCTGGTAATTATACATTTTAACTGGTCCAGATTAATTAGTAATTACCATGTTACTGTTCTCTGATTCAGAAAGGGAAAAGATCATGTGTACTTATTCTCGTGACAGGGGGAGTAAAGCTCCTGAGGTAGCATGCAAAACTTATTTCAGTGACAAATATGATATTTAATAAACTCTGTTCTGACCCTCCTAAAGGGAAGGCTCTCAGTATTTTCCTAGCAATGTTAGCAGTTTTATGTAAATAAATTTATCTCTTAAGGTGCTTTATAGTCTGAGTTTCTGCAAAGAGATTTAAAAAATTTTGCAAAGTATATGCAACAATTCCACCTGCTCTCTCTGCATTCTACTCCTGTGCCAAAGAAAGCTAGCAAATGCAATCGTTTATTGACTCGGAAGCTGGAGACACATTTTAAACAGACAGCAAGTAAGATACGCAGACTCTGATCTTAATTTCACAATGCACTTAAGTACACGCCTCACTTTAAATGCAATCTTAATTTCCATGAAAATCAAAGAGATTTAAATATGTGAATTAAAGAATGCGTGTAAGTGCTTTGATGAATAAGGATGGTCTGTTGAGTTGGGCCCCGAGGGCACAGCAGTTATAAAGGGAAATCTTAAAAAGAAACTGAAGTTTCAGTCTTTACATGAAACTGCTCTACTTTGTGAAAGAACACCTTCATACAAGTATTGTCACCTATTAGTCTCTCTAGGAAGCTCACAGTGCTCTAGCTGGTGCTGAACTCTTAATAAGTCCTCTCATACACTTGCCTACGATATGGCTGCTCACACTCCTTGCTATGATGATCAGGTTAACTCCTATGTGCAGCTAACAGGGTGGGGGGTTTGGGGGGGAGGAGTTTAAGTATAAGTAGCATGACTTACTGTGCACTCCCCACATGCCACACTCCTAGTGACTTTGTCCACCTTGGGGTGAGGATAGTAGGGATGTGTGAAGAACTAACATGTAGCATGGTGATGGTGTGAGCAAAGCCTACATAATCAGGGGAAAGCAGAAGCAACTGCTTGCAAATCAATCAACCCTTTATGTAAATAACTAAACTGCATGGCATTCTGGAGCTCTGACCAGGATCACTTCCAGAAGTACTTCCTCCCTGCTCACAAGAGCTCCAGTCGGAACTATAGAGCACGGTGCCATGGCAGGATGGGGTGTGTGTGGGGGAGGGAGTGGTGCTGATCAGCAGTACTGCTTCTGTCTCCTGTTTCTATAGTTCCACTGTGAGCTTGAGGCCTACATTTCATTCTGTAAAGATGGAAAAAGTGCTTCCAGGAGAGAGCTGCAGTGGGAGAGAGAACTTCTGGGAGGGGGGGAGGGCAGCATAGTGGTGCACTGCAGCAGCTAATAGTTGTGTGGGGCCCTACTCTGGCTCTAGTCCATCATGGGGTCTTCTATTCCATGTCCCTGCCCTCTGTAATGCCGTTCCTGTGTGACATACCCACATATATTTTCTTAGCACCTGCTGTCACATGGATGTATAACCAGCGGAGCTCAATAAGTGTCTATTTGCTCTACATGGACAAGATAGAAAAACACTGGCGCAAAGGATTATTTACAGGACTGAGGTACAGAGGAATTAAATGACTTGACTGAGATCACCTAGGAAGTCTTTGGCAGAGCCAAGGATGAAACCACATCTCCTGAATGCCTTAACCACAAAACTATCCTTCTTCTTAAATAGACCATCTGTAAGTCGAGAGTAATGGACGATATGAGACTGATGTGGGAAGGGCAAGGGCTACAAGAATGAGAACATGTGGTTACTCGCTTTAGGTGTCTCTAGGATATAAATGGTTTCACACAGAGGGTAAGCTGCCCCAGGATGCCTGATGGCAGGAGGGGTGGGGTATTAAATTGAAAAATAAATAAATAAAAAATTATAAATAAAGACTTTGCATTCCCATTTACTTTTCAAAATGACAGAGCAGGAAAAATGGCAGTCATAAAAAAGAGACTGTGATTGTTGTCTTGGTCCCAAGGCCATTTTCACACAGGACGTGGTGGGTGGGGGGATGGGTGGAGGTGGCGGCGGGTGTGCGGCACGTGGGCAGCCATTCCCACGGGTGCACACCCACCTCCACCCATCTCCACTCATAGAGCAACCACCGTTCTGGCCAGTTGCTCTGTGGGTGTGCGGTGGGTGGAGCACATACCCCCACCCACCACACGCGGCATTCCCATGGATGCTCCCCCCCACTGCACAAATGCCTGCTGTGGTGTTTGTACAGGCGCCCCCCACCCGAACACGTGGGTATCTTTTATTGGTTCAACTACTCTCACCAACAGTAGCTGGTCCAATAAAATATATCATCTGAACTACTTTGTCTCCATCCATAACAATGAAATAATAATAATTAATAATAATTATATTTATATAGTGCTCCCCTGCTAACTGGTACTCGGGTGCTTCACAAAACAATTAAATAAAATGCTACAAAACACAGTTCATACATTTATTTATTTTTTAAACAGCAAGGCTAAAAAGGGATAAAATAAAATCCAGCAGTGGATCCCCTAAAACACCTGGAGAATTAAAAAAAAAGGCTTCAGGTGTTATTTTTGTAGGTGAAGAGGAAGGAGCTAAGATATATAGACATATAGAGAGATGGAGATGGAGATGGAGAGAGATGGTTCAACACAGAGGGGCATAACTACAATACAAGCAAAAGAAGGAGAGACAAAGTAGTACAATGATATCTTTTAGTGGACCAACTACAGTTGGTGGAGGTCCAAAAGCTTGCATACCTCCACCAACTGTAGTGGGTCCAATAATCAATATAATTATACTACTTTGTCTCTATTGCCTACTGTACAATAAGAGGCAGAAATAAAATTTGGATTCAGAGTCTGCAAATCTCGATTATGGTGCTTGTTTGGAACTCGGGATTCTGTGGTCACTATGGAATTTTAAACACAATGGGTGCAGCCACACAAGATACCTACTGTGCCTTGGGCAGACTTGGGCAGTGCACTGTGTGGTTGCCAGTCACTAGATGTCCCCCCTGCCCCCCATGTGGCTTCTATGGCCATGGACTCAGTCTTACCCCATTTGGGGGTAAGATTTCCCAACGCGCGGCAGCTCATCTGCCCAGTTGCCATCTGCCTCGCCACGCTGTGAGGTCTGCTGCGGGGCTTTGAGCAGTGCCTGCTTGTTGCAGGGCCAGGTGCCTGCTCATGTTGCTGGTGCCTTGGCCCAGCCCATGCCATGGTGGGAGGTCTGAGAGCAGTCCAGCCAGTTTCCCCATGGTGGTGAGGGCAACTGTCTGCCCTGCTCCCTGTGCTGGCCCCGTAGTGCGGCGGCTGTACTTGCCCGCCACAGGACTGCGTGGGGATCAGGCCCGCCACAGGTCATGTGACTGCACCCTTTGTTGTCATGGGAAACTCTGTGAACTTGGGAAAGTCATCTGGTTTTCCTCTCCGTCTTAGTTTGTCATCTGTTAAATGAGTGTAAAATTACTTTGCAACCTAAGAGTGGTGGTCTAAGGGCAACTATGTTAAAAAATATCATGCTATGGTAATGGAGGCCATAGAGGATGGATCACACTTTACTGTAGCATTTAAATCTGATGAAAAGTCCCCTTTGCTGCCGAAATGGTGGCGACGGGGCATTTGTCAAGCCCCCCGCCCTCAAGGAATGAGCACGGGGGTGGGCGGAAAAGAAGGACCTGAGCCGCGGCTGGTGAGCATGCTAGAATGCTCACCAGCGGTACGCCCTGTTGCTGGGCAGATGGAGTGCAGCGGAACTTGCGCTTGGAAACGTGGCCCCGCCCCTGTTAGGCGGGGAGGGGTCACGACGGCTAGAAGCCGACATTCGGCTTGTGAATCTTATAGAGTCAGCAGCAAGAGTGGCTTGCTGTTGACCTTAGCTAGATTTCCACGTGCGTGAGCGGCGAGATGGGCCGCAACAAAAAGAAGGTGCCCAAAGAGGGGGCGAGCAGGGCAGCAACAAAGCAAACTGGGGCTCGGTATCAGAGAAAGGGTGGAAGGGCCCCGATGAGGGCAGAGCTGACCGAGCAGCTGGTGGCCTGTGAAGCCCTCTTGAGGGCGCAGGGCCTCCCTCTACCGGGTGAGTGCGTGGCAGGAAGCCACGATGCCAAGCTGGTTGGGCAAGGGGGGGGCGAGTAATGTCCCTTCGATCAGTGGACAGGAGGAGGCCCAGCCTCCACAGAGGGGGATTTCAAGCGGGCAGAAGCCCACTAGAAGGGGGAATAGAGTCATCAATCTCCCAGCCCGCTATAGGGAGGGGGCTGAGAGGGGGCTGGGACTCACAGGATTCTGCGATGCAGATGAAGGAACCTCCAGGCACTGGGAGTAAGATAGGGCCTCAATGACCTGTGAAGGTTATGGGGAAGGCCCGGTAGAGAGCTTGCCTCCTGCAGAAGACAATGGCCTAGGGCAGGACATGCCCTGCCTTCAACCCCTGGACAATCAGGGGGGCACAAGCGGTCCAACGGGCCACCAAGTGCAGGGGGGGGGATGGATGTGTTAACCCCCCACCCAGGGGTGTAGGAAGGTTTCCTCCAAGATCACTGGCACAAGACCCAGTAGGGATACCCGGTTGGGGCGATTACCATTGGCAGTTGGAGCAGGAGGCAGAGTGGAACAGGGGCCCTCTCCCCTATGCGCGGATAATCCCACCACAAGGGCAAGGAAGCCCTCCTGGAGTATGTGTTCCAGAAAGAGAAGGAGAGCCGCCAGCGACACGGCGGAGACGTGAAGGACCGTCCGAGACTGAGTACCCAGGAGATGGCGATTTGAGAAGACGAATCGCAATCTTAGAATAGGAGTGGCAACGACAGCGTAATCAACCTACCCTAGGAATGGGATCAACGGACCAAGGCAGAGGAGCGCTGAATTCAGGTGGGTCAGTTGGAGGAGCTGAACGAGGCCAGAGTGCAACCGTGGCCCTGGTTAACGTGGCCTCGGAGCAGGGGACCAATAGGGCAACAGGTGGACCTTTAATACCAGAGTATGGGGGGGACAGAGAGGGAGTTCTGGGAACGGGGGGAGGACCCTCGCCAAACAACCCCAGCCCGCAGTTGCAGATTTTGGAGGGGGAATGGATGTGGGTGGTGCCGGCTGCACCCCCTGGGACTGCGAGAACAATACAGCCCAGCCAAGGGGAAGTGGCAGAAGCAAGAGCCTCTGGGGCTGTTTCCCACCACACTTCACTGGGAGGAAATGAGGCCACATCTGTGTCCCATCCAGTGGCCCAGCCGGCCCCTGAAGCCACAGCCCACCCACCGGGTGGTCCAATAACAGAGGTTTCTGCCCCATTCGGGTCACATCTAACCCAGGCAATGAAAGAAAAAATCTGGCGGGGTGAATATGTGGACCTTTTCGCACTACTGTTCAGCAATCCAATTTTGGACCACTCTGAGCAGCTAGAGGGAAAGGATAAGGAAAAATGTAGACGTCCCAAGGTAGATAGAAATTGGGACAATTGGACGTCAGCATATGCCATTTACATGGGGGTGATCATGCAAAAAGAACCAGGGCGGGGTTTGGAGCTGCATAAATACGCAGATATAGTCTGGCGAGCACATGGCACAGGCCCCTTGGAAGCATGGCTTTGCTATGACGAAGCTTTTTGCCATAGAGCAGCAAACACCCCAGACTTGCAGTGTGATAAGTGGTTGGAATTTGTGGTTGGAAAGCATGATAGACGCCACAAATGCTCCACGTGCAGACAGTGGGCATCCACTAGTTGGGGGGGGGATGTCGCACCCGCAAATGAGCCATTTCGGGGGGAGACCCAAAGATTGGGGCAGAATGTCACAGGGCCGTGCTGGGATTTCAACAAAGGCAGGCGCTGTATACGGCCTGCCTGCAAATTTCGTCACTCCTGCTCCAATTGCTGGGGGAGTCACCCAGCAACCACATGCCCTCGCCCTAGACAGAGAGGGGGACGGGGACATTTTGGACAAGGGAGGGGAAATCAGAGAATGGGGCAGAGTAGCCCTGCAGCATCCCATCCTCAGAAGGGGACCGACCCCAATTCGAATTAAAAAACTAGAAAGGACTTTAGAAGGGCACCCAGTACGATCTGAGGTTAATTATGTAGTGCATGGCTTTAAGAAAGGTTTCATCATCCCCGCAGGCCCAGTATACCAGATTAGAGTGGCTCGTAATTTAAAATCTATAGAAGGCCAGGAAGACATCGTCCGCAAAAGGATCAGGAAGGAAGTCGAGGAGGGGAGAGTGGCAGGCCCGTTTGCGGCCCCTCCCATGGCCAACCTTGTGTTTTCCCCCCTTGGTATAGTGCCAAAAAAGACACCGGGCGAATTCTGGATGATCCACCATTTGTCCCACCTGAGGGGAGGATCTGTAAATGACGCCATACCAAGGGAATTAACCACCATTAAATATGCATCATTTGACGACGCGGTAAGGAAGGCAAGGGCCATGGGTGAGGGCGCAATAATGGCAAAATGCGACATTAAGTCCGCTTTTCGCCTGCTGTCAGTTCATCTCAATAGTTTTCACCTCTTGGGTTTCTATTTCGAAGGAAAGTATTATTATGATATGGCCATGCCTATGGGGTGTTCCATATCCTGCTCCGCATTTGAAAGATTTAGTTCACTGGTGGAGTGGATATTTAGGCAACGTTCACAAACGGTAGAGATAACTAAATACTTAGATGACTTTTTACTAATTGGCCCGCCAAGAGGACAACAGTGTGCAGGTGCATTGAGCGCATTCCAGAAGATGGCGGAAGAATTAGGGATACCGTTAGCACCAGAGAAAACTGAAGGACCAAGTACAATCATCATGTATTTAGGGACTGAATTGGACACTGAACTGAAATTATCCAGACTCCCCGCAGATAAATTGGAGAGCATTCGAAACAAAATCCGGGAATGCATGGCATTAGAGAAAATAACAGTGAAGGCCTTGCAATCCTTGGTCGGGAGTCTTAATTTTGCATGCCGGGTGATCGCTCCAGGAAGAGCATTTCTTTTCAGACTATATAGCAAGCTAAGAGGTGAATTACTTCCCCACTACAGAGTAAGGGTAACACAGGACATGAAGGAAGTTTTGGACACCTGGCTGAAATTTCTCCAGGAATATAACGGGGTTAGTTTCTGGGGGGAGGAGCTACGGCTGCAGGCTGACCTGCAGGTACACTCAGATTCAGCAGGTGGGGCTGGTTTCGGGGTGTATTTTCGGGGCCAATGGTGTGCTTCCCCATGGCCGAAGGAATGGCAAGAGACAGGTGTTACCAGAGACCTCACCTTCCTAGAATTTTTTCCGATTGTGGTTGCAGTCCTATTGTGGACGGAGCAATTTGCCAATCGAACGGTGTTGTTTTGGTGCAACGACATGGCAGTGGTACATGTTGTCAACACCCTGTCATCCCGCTCCGGGAGGGTGATGGCTCTGATACGGGTATTTGTAGGCCTCTGTCTGAGACGAAATATCTTGTTCTCTGCCCGGCATGTGCCTGGCATCAACAATGGCATAGCTGACGCCCTTTCTTGGTTTCAGATAAAATGGTTCCGGGAACTGGCGCCGGTGGCCAGGGAGTGGCCGGATCCGCTACCAGCAGGTGTATGGAATCTTGGGAAATAGATATGCATGCCATCATAAAGGGATCACTGGCCCCCAGAACACAGGTGGCCTACCACAGGGCATTTAAGGAGTTCCAGCAATTTAGAGTAAGAAAGGGCATGGGGATGGCATTTCCCATTGAAGGAGAGCAGGTAATTCAATTTGCAATGGAACTCCACGATAAAGGCTTGGCTGTGGGAACTGTCAGTGGCAAGGTATCTGCATTAGTGTTTTTCAACAGACTTAATGGATTCCCATCCCCAGATAAAGGTTTCTTTCTAAAACGGATGTTTGAAAGTTGGACGAGGACAACAGTAGTCACCACAGTTCCTAGGTCTCCAATAACACCACCGGTTCTGGCGCAATTGATTGTGTCTCTCACGGGTATTTGACGGGATGAGTATGAAAGGCAGCTGTTTACCACGGTATACGCGGTAACATTTTTTGGAGGCTTCCGTATTAGTGAAGTGGTCCCTGCCTCCGGGAAGGACACCTCAGGATGGGCCCTAGGGATACAGGATGTTAGATGGAATGTCCGGGGGGTCGAATTGCACCTGAGATATTCAAAAACTGACCAACGGAAAAAGGGGCAAAAGGTGAATTTATACCAATGTAACAATAAGGAGGTATGTCCAGTTGGACAGATGCAGAAGTATTGGAAAATTCGCCCACCTATCCCCGGCACATTATTTATACACCATGACGGAAAGCCCCTGACCTGTTACCAGTTTAATGCAGTTATGAAAGCTGCTTTGTCCAGAGGGGGCCTCGACCCGGTGACATTTAGGTCCCACTCATTTCGAATCGGAGCGGCTACCACAGCCGCTGCCGCTGGGTTACCAGTCAAGACAATCAAGGCAGTCGGGAGATGGAGATCAAAAGCTTACAAGAAATACATTCAGTCATATCACAGCCAGTAGCTCCCCCCTTTTTCTTTTTCCCATAGGGTCCTACACTAGCATACACCCAAAGAGGGTGGTATGGATCATAGGACACAGCCTGGTACGCTGGGCTGAGAAGGCCGCACGAACGAGCCAGTGGGGGCTTCAGTTAGGGATGCACGACAAATTGGTAATACCGTGGCTGGGTAAGATTGGGATGAAATGGAACCAGCTACTGCCTACATTACAGGCCTTGAGAGGGGCTCCAGCACCACAAGTATTAGTCGTTCATTTAGGAGAAAATGACCTTCCCCAACGTAAGGGAGTTAATTTAATTATACAGGTTAAGGAAGATTTAGTGCTAGTTAAACGTTGGTTTGCTGGTCTACACATAGTGTGGGCAAGTTGGGTTCCCAGGAGACATTGGGATAAGGCAGTTAAATCAGGTAGAGTAGACAGAACTAGACGTACTGTCAGCAGGGAGTTAGCTAAATGGGTTCGTAGCCTGGGTGGTACAGTGATTATGCACCCCGGATTGGTTAGGGGTCGGACAGATTTATTTAGAGATGATGGGGTTCATCTCTCTGATTCGGGTAATGAAATTTATGTCCAAGCGTTGGCCCAACATTTGGGGTCGTTGGTTTGAGAGGCAGTGGGGAGGCGGGGTACGGCAGTGCTGCCTCCCCCTTCGTGGCAGGGGTCCAGTATGCGATTGTAGGTAAATAGGAATAAGTAGGATAGGATGAGACATCTCCTTAAGAGATGGGGAGGTGATACCCAGCGTGATGCGCGGCGCAGCACATGCTGGGGTCATGACCCTTGGAGGAGTGGTTTTGGAAGGGCCGGAAAGGGCATGGGCTGTCCACCGGACTGAAAGCCACTTACCTTCTGGCTCGTGCTCATGGTTGGGCTTGTTCCCCCCATTTTTCGGCCAGAGTCTTTGTGTTGTCGAAGGGGGAATGGTTTGAATGGTGCTGACGCTGGAGGGCACATCCACGCCAGTGCCAAGTTTATAAGGTTATTCATTAACTAGCATACTGGAGCCAAAATTGCCGGGCAATTTCCCCACCGGCCTCTCAAGTTATTTAGAATAAAGAATGCGGTCAGTTTTAAACCAAATAATGTCTCCGTGTCTCATTGGGTGCGCCGACAAAGAACAAGAAAGTAAATTAAATTATAAAACTTGGCAGCTGCCACATTTGCACTACCCCCTCATCCCTTAGTGTAGCTTTGCCTCTTGACTAAGGCTATGCCTCCTTTGCCATATTATAATGACTTTTGTTACACGTGTCCTTGGTGCGTGAGTCCTGGGGGGACAGTTCAGCTCTTTCGTAAGCATGAATACAATTTCTCTAAGCATCACTCAGGCCATGCTTCACAAACCAATTACTCCTGAGTAGTCCCATTGAAGCCTGTGTAAGTGGCTTGTGGATCGCAGTCTCAATGTGCTTAAAATAAATTCTCTTAAATACATCAGGAATATACTTTCCCCCTTTCCTGTAACATTCAGGATGTGGTTGATGAGGAGGCGGAGCTCTCATTTGTCTGCTCTTTAGAGTTACTGGCTGCAGCCACAATTATCAATTATACTATTAGAATTGTTACTAAGCTAAAAATGATGACAAAGCTACCCGTGGCATTACAGATGCAGAACAGAGAAGTAAAGTATTTAAATTATCTACAGTGTTTTTGATTTGCAAATGTGTATGAGGAGGGGGAAAAAACAACAACTATTTTAAGCAGTCATTCTTGAAGTTGCTCAGCTCACCATTATTTCATCTCTGTCGCTCAGCAAAGCCTAGGCAGCTACCATCCAAGGCAAAACTATACAAGCTTCAGGAAGAGCTATTCTCCTTAGATCTTCAGATCTTAAAGGGCAGTGGAAAACGTCACATTCCCCCAGCAGGAGAGCAAGGATTTGGTGTAGGTGTAAATCTTTGGCAGCTGATTGTTGGAACCCACAAGCTATACCTTGTAAATAATTCACTTAGGCATAGGAAATCTGCATGTGAGGATGAAATGTCATTTATAACTCATAGGATATTGTCTTGGCTGAGAACAACTTTCCATCCCCTTTATCTCAATAAGTACCATGAAGGAAGAGGGGAGGGGATACAGACAATGTAATATAAATTGGTCTCTGCTCTTGACTCGCAACTAGAATGGAATCGTTAGTAATAACCAAACTGAAAATAACATGGTTTAGATGGGGAGTAGAAGGGAAGCCTAGATTTCTGCAATTACTCAGCAGTGTATACACTATACTCATACTCTTAATGATGGGTGTTAAGTAATGGAATGATAACCTAACCCCACCCCTCCCCCCCATGGGTGTTTTCATGGATGTATATTTGGAGGTCAAGATCACAAAAGATATAGCCACCATGCAACAAACGCCAAACCTTCACCCATGACGTTGATTCAGAGAATGATTGTGGGCTAATGTGGATGCATGAGCTAATACGGATCCACATGTTGGTGTGCCATCAGTTACATTGTGGAGGAGTTGATGTGTGTTGTGGGAAGGGTAAGGCCCTTTTCACACAGATACTCTAACATTGATAAAATGAGTGTTACTTTTTATTATACATGTTGCAGGGCACCCATAGAGCACACCTGCAGCTCTGCAACATGTATAATAAAATGTAACACCCATTTTATCCGTGTTAGAGTATCTGTGTGAAAAGGGCCTAAGTGACAGCATGTCACTGCTGCTGCTGCTGCTGAGGTAGGAAGTAGGTGACTGAAGAGCAGGACTTGTGTGTGAATCGGTCTGCAAATTGGCTTTGGTTTGCGCTCAGGAGATTATCTCACTGCAGCATTTCCCGCCCTTTCTCTGGCTTGAAGTGGCTGCACAGGGCACTTGAGAGAGGAAGCCCTTGCTTCTTTAGTTGCTAGCATGTCTGCAGGAAAGGAAGGGAAAGTGGCAGCACCTGGCTCCCCCAGCTCTCCACTGCACATTTGGGCATTTGGCTGTTTGTTAGGATTGGCACTCACGACATGTGGGAGAGACAGTGCACCACGCACAGTCAAAGGGTGTTTTTAGACAAGCGCCTTCCCACCCATCATGCATGTTGCAGGTAGGGCTGATGTGGCGGCAGCTGTTACCGCACCACGATTCCATTCCGCCATTTTGGAATTGCCACACCGCGGCTTTTCTGCTGACATTCCGCTAATTCCGCTGGCATTCTGCAAATTCAGAAACTATCGGGAAAATTGTGGAATTGTCAGAAACTGTCGGAAAACCACTGTTCCACTATTTTGTGGCTCTGGCGGAATGGCGGAAGTAGCAGAAATGTCATGTTTCCGCTATTTTGCGAAGCCTGTGGAAGTAGCGGAATGAAATTAGCGGAACTGCAGAAGTAGTGGAATGAAACTAGAGGAATAAAAGCCTCTGCCATGCCATACCACTAATTGCGAAAACGCTGTTTCCGGTGGACATAGCTACCGGTGCGACATTCCGCTACAGCCCTAGTTGCAGGGCCGCATAGGGCGCCAATGCAGCCCTGCAACATGCATGATGGGTGGGGAAACACTTGTCTAAAAACACCCACAGACTCACAGCATCTGTGCTGTTTCTTAATACCCTATGCCAGAACCTCATTTCCCATCCTGCTGACATGACAGGCCTTGACAATGAGGTATTTAACCCCTATGTGGTGGGTAGTTCTACTACATGTTTTCAAAATGATGTTGATGCATTCGCTGCAAAGAGGATATGTAACATGCCAGTTGAAGACATATCTCATTGTAATTCTAGGTTATCTGAGAGGTGACTTTTAGGGCTCGTATATATATGAATACTTAACTGCAGAGTAAATTAAATTAATTTCATAGTAAAGTGGTTTTGGTTTTTTTGTATGTGCATGGAAACATTCCACTCCAAAGTAGATTTCAGGTCACTGTGGAGTTGTTCAAACCTTGTTGTCACCCAGTTATAACTGTAGAACTGTTGTTTGTGTATATGCTTGCCTCAGAGTAAGGTGTACCGTCACATTCTGCTTTCTTATTCCAATAAAAGGCACATACCAGGAGAAGCACGATCAAGGGAGAAATAAAGTAATATTGTTTGTGTATATGCTCTACTGAACAGTAGATATCACCTCAGTTTATTACTATGTAGTAAAATGTTTGTGTATAAGTGGTCTTAGTGAAGCAAGATATTCTGTTTAACCACTCCTCTTCCTGGCTTTACTAAATATTATAATTCTGTTATTATTATTACTATTGATTTATATGCTACTCTTCTCCTAAATAGGACTCAGGGCAGCTTACAAAAAATAGAAATGCAATCAGTTGATTGTATATCTGTTGAACATAGAGCAAATGCAGTTACCAAACTAAATGATAGGGATGAGCATATGGATGAAAATTCCAATTCGGATCCATTATTGATCCAGATTAAATATGGATTTGGATTACAGATCCATATTTAAATTAATAAAAGTTAAAAAACCACTAAAATAATTTAAAACTAAAAAAACCCCAAACACTGTACATGAGCAAAATGGCTGCAGGCCATTCTGCTGAGGTAGGAAGTGGGCGACTGAAGAGTTGTATGTGCAACTCTTTTCTAAAATGGTGGTGGCAACGTTGCTGCCATTTTGGAAAAGGGCAACCAGTCTGAATATCTACAGTGGCCAGTGGCCATTTGTGCATATGCAGACTGGTTGCCCTTTTCCAAAATGGTGGAGATCCTCCACCACTATTTTGAAGGGCTGTGCACGTGCAAAATGGCCCCATGACAATTTTTCACGTGCACAATCAATTTTTAATTTTTAAAGTTATTTTTAATACATATCCATAATACTGCTCCATAATCAGGCAGTGGTTTTCAGATTAATATGGAACTGCCTGTTATGGACAGTTGAGGATTAGTCCAAATCCACAATGCCCATCCCTAATAAATGATCCCATCAATGTGGGGTGTCCACTGGCAGGTTTTTCCTAGTACTAGAGTTTACAGAGAGTCCCACTTCCCCTACTGTAACATCTGAATGATTCTCACAGTCACTGCTCTGAGATGTAGGCATTTAGGCAATACTTAGTGGGTGAATAAATAGGCAAATAGGTCAGGAAGATCCCAAGGTACAAGTCAGGGGTGTTTGCATTTGTAGTTACTTGATCACTAGTTTAGCAATACTCAGAAGTGCTCACCATACAGTAGCTAGTTGTGGGAATGGTGGTGATTTGTATTTAGGATTGGAGAGATAAAACCATCAGCCTTTTTACTAGCAATGGAGAAAATCAGAGAGGCAAATAGCAATATACAAAATGAGCATATAATTGCAGCAAGAAGACACAGGGATTGTGGGGAATAAGGATGACTTACGAAGTGCATTAGTGAAAAATACTAGAGAGAAGGTTAGGCCCATTCATAGAAGAGGATGAAGATAAAATCAGTGATGGTTCTAAAAGTGGTAAACTACTGTCTCTGGGTTTGGTCTGGAGATTCTGGGCTTTTATAACTGGAGTCTCCAGGCCAAACTTGACAACCACATAAGCCACCAATCTGCTTCATGAAAAATTAAGGAGAGAGATAAGAAGTCATGATGATCGCGTCAAAGCTGTGGATAAAAGGGAACAAAAGAATTCTTAAAGCAACAGGGTATATGAAGATCAGCAGGTGTGGATGCATTTCAGGTTGCAGAGGGTATTCACTAATGAGCTTACCACCAATTCTGGCAATTAATTATGAAAAGTTAACGAGTACCAGAGAAATACCCGAGGATTGGGGAAAAGCAAGTGAAATCCTGAACTTTAACAAAAGATGAAAGAAATAAAAGCAATCCTGGCAGCTACTATACAAGCCATATTTAATTAAACATATGTGAAGAGAGAAATGGAACCATGAACAAAAAATCAAGAGCACAGATGCCCCAGAATCAACCAAAGAAGACAATAAATTGCTCTTTAGATCAGGTTTCAACACTGAACAAAAGGGGGCAGTTTTGATGTATCTGAACTCGTGTGTTTTTGTAAGAGGGCATCACCCAATCTTCCTAGAAAAGTAAATTAAACTTGGTATATTGTGAGTGTCATCTGAACTGTCACATTAGCATTGTCATATAAACTGAAAACAGGCTGAAAGACAATAAACAAAGTGCAATGAAAAATGGCAGTGAATTGAGTTGTTGAGGACTGCCCAGTTGGGTGCTTCGTAGCAATATATGTTAGGTCTATTTTAATTTAACATCTTTAATAATGATTTGAAAGAGAGGGGAAATTGGTGATTGGATAGGTAGATGATGAATAACAAAAGGGAAAGTCTATTAATGAAAATAGACTCCTTTTCCATCAACCCAGGCCATGCAGTCTCCTTATTTTCCCAGTGCCTGTCAGCTGTGGGGGTTTGGATGAGGTCGAAGTATCTGCAATTGAATCCTGACAAGACGGAGGTGATGTTGGTAGACGAGGGCTTGGGAGACCTGGGGGTGGTTGAATCTCCTCTTGTTGGTGGGGGTGGTGGTTTCGCCCTCCCATGGTCTCTCAAGTGCGGAGTCTGGGTGTGCTCCTCGATTCGTGGCTCAGCCTGGAATCTCAGGTTGTGGCCGTGACGGGGAGTGCATTTCGGCAGTTACATCTTGTCTGGCAGCTTCGGTCATATCTCTCAGACTCCGACCTTGCCACTGTCATCCATGCCTTCATCACCTCGAGGCTGGATTATTGTAACGTGCTCTACGTGAGGCTGCCCGAAGAGCTGGTCTGGAGGCTGCAGCTGGTGCAGAATGCTGCGGCCCATCTCCTTATGGGGGCGGGTCACAGGGAGTGCATGACACCAGTGCGCCGGGCTCTGTACTGGCTGCCTATAAAGCACTGGGCCAGGTTCAAGGTGCTGGTTTTAACCTTTAAAGCCCTTCACAGCCTGGGCCCTGCTTATCTGTGGGATCGCCTCACTTCCCATGTGCCCGTGTGACCCTTGAGATTGTCCGTGGGAGCCTTTTTGGAGGTTCCCCGGGTGAGTCGGGTGACCACCGATGTTAGATCGTTTTTGGTGACTGCCCCTGTGCTGTGGAATTCGCTCCCGGAGGAGGCTCGGTTGGCCCCCACTCTCCTGCTATTTTGGCGTTTATGTAAGACCTGGCTGTTCCGTCAGGCTTTTGGCGAGGGGTAGGGGTGGGGTGGGGGGGGGGGGTTCCCCACATACTGTATTTTTAAATTGTTTAAAAAAAAATTATATTGTTTTTATTGAATGTTGTTCGCCGCCCCGGGCTGCCCTGAGGGCAGGAGGGGCGGGATATAAATTTTAAATAAATAAATAAATAAATAAAATAAATAATAAATAAATAGCAACACAATTACATTCTCAGATGACAATAAACTGAGAGGTGTGGTGTACATGACTGAAGATATGGAAGTAAGACAAAGGGACATGTGGATCTTGAAAATAATGGCAAAAGGTTTGTATGTGTTTTTTTAAAAGGGCATTTGTGTGTGTGTGTGTGTGTGCTCACTTTAGTGAATACTAACGCACAGGTGTAATCCCAGTGCGGCTACTCATTTGAACAAGTATTCTGCAACATGAATAAAGACTGCAAAGATCAGCCAAAAGTCATCTAATCTGGAGGAATGCAAGATAAGCATCTGGGGCCTCATAATCTGAAAGACAATGGAAGTGTGATATTTGGAAAGCTGCAGCACACCAGTTCCTCAGCTGCGCTTGAACAGTGTTCTGCACGGCTGAGAAGAAACAAGTAGGGAGAGAAAGGTGACTTTAAGTTCTCTTTGTGGTTCTGTGTCACTGATGGGTCCATTGCCTGGTGTAACCAGGGCTGGACAAGGCAAATGCAGTGTGTTGATTGTATAGGGGCCCCAGCTGTGGGATCCCACAGAGGCCTCCAATACATGAGGTTCGAATCCACAATGCCCATTCCTAATAAATGATCCCATCAAAGTAGGGTGTCCACTGGCAAGTTTGTGGGATCCCACAACGGCCTCCAATACATGGGGTGCACAAATACACTTGAAATGGCAACATGAGTGTGAGGAACACTGACCTAAAATATGGGCCAAGAGCACCTCAAATGCAGGGAGCCCTGGCCAAAGAGGGTGTGTAGTAATTCACGCGGGGAATCCCTAACACATGGGGTTTACAGGAGTAAACTAGATACAACAGCATAGATGTAACATACAGGTCTGCAGGGCCTGCAATATATGGAGTCCCAGCTCCTACAGGGGATGGGATGGCTAACTGATCAAAAATAAATTTTTGATTCTTGATTCACATTTTTGATCAAGCTTAATATGAACAAATCACCAGGGCCAGATGGTATTCATTCACTCCAGAGTTCTGAAGGAACTCAACTGTGAAATTGCAAACCTACTAGTAGTAAATTTGTAACCTACTGTTGGCATCTGGCACTGTACCTGTGGACTGGAGGGTGGCAAATGTAACCCCAATATTTAAAAAGGGATCCAGAGGTGATCCTGGAAACTACAGACCGGTAACCTTGACGTCTGTGCCGGGCAAAATGGTGGAAACTATCATTAAGAAGAGACTCACTGGGCATATTGATAAACATGGCTTAATGGCAAACAGTCAGCATGGATTTAGCAAAGGGAAGTCATGCCTCACTAATCTCTTGGAATTCTTTGAGGGTGTAAACAAGCATGTGGACAGAGGAGACCCAGCATATATAGTGCACCTGGATTTCCAGAAAGTTTTTGATAAGGTCCCACATAAACCACTCTTGAGAAAATTAAAAAGGCATGGGATAGGAGGAGGTAATGTTTTCCTATGGATTGGTAAATGGTTAAAGAATAGGAAGCAAAGAGTGGGACTAAATGGCCAGTTTTCACAATGGAGGGATGTAAAAA
>QEPC01010335.1:2370582-2392966 GCA_003113815.1 Sphenodon punctatus
GGGGATCCCGGGCCGTGGCACGCGGCCAGACGTTACTTTTCCTTGGCCACGGCCCGGGGTCCGTCTGACCACGCTTCCCGGGACCTTCCCCCGGCTAGCCCGGGAAGCGTGGTTCAAACGAACCCCATGTGGGTATTGACCGTGGCCAACATCTGGCGCGCCGTGAACAGACGTACGGGACACGGTGACCACAGGTGGGTATTCACCGTGGTTCACCGTGTTCGCGTAACGTCTGAAATCACCCAAAGAAACAATGTGCAGAGCTACCCACAGGCTTTTTGTCAAGCCAGGAAATATTCTTTACTTGCTAGCTCCACTCCTGCTGGCTGATCAGTAGGGCAGGAGGCATAGTGATGACCTTGTGCTTTTGTGGGCAGCATTGGAAAGTTCAGCATGACTCTTAGAGCTTCTCAGGGTGAGCAGGACAGCACAAGATGAAATAACAAACACAAGGAACAGAAACCATACTTAATCACAATGTGTAATAAGTAGGGATGGGCGAACGCGGTTTGGATGTTCGGAGTTTGGACTGAACTCGGTCTGTTAGGATGTCCGAACCAAATGCCCGAACCGAACTCTCAAACGACCAAACAGTTTGGTCGTGTTTGGACGAGTTCGGATGAGTTCGGAGGCAGGAAAAACGTCTTTCCAGGGCAGAAAATCAGGTTTCAATTTTGGTTTCGATTTCATTTCAGTTTTGATTTCGCTATTTTGGAATGTTCGGCCAAGTTCAGCCAAACTGAACTCAGCTGAACCGAACCATCGAACCCGAATTTGGGTTTCGAACTGAATGACCGAACATCCGAACCTCGTTCTGTTCACCCATCCCTAGTAATAAGCTTTCTGCTGAACTGAATAACCAAATATATACTCTTAAAGAAGTGGTCCCTAAACTGTGGTCCACAGATCACTGGTGATCCATAGGAACCTTTGACCCAGAATCTCTAGGTTTTAACTCATCAACTTTAGGCTCTGGATGAAGCTCTGATTTTTCTTGATTATCCAGGGACACCTAGGTAACAGAGAGAAATTGGGTCTTCAGGGGCAGTGGCCAGAGTCTTTTGGCCTGCTTGCCTCTCTGATTTGGCCCCACCCACTCAGAGCATTGTGACATCACAATGTTCCAAAGGGGGCATGGCTACATCTGAAAGGGTCATTTAAAGGGTCAAGGTGTTAGAGAAGGTGGCAACTCTAGTGGTCCATGAGACCATAGCAATTGGTTCAAAACTGGTCCATGGAACTGACTGTGGCAGTAGGATGGTACTGATGCCCCAGCTATCTCTAGGTCAGAGGCTCTAGGGGTGAGGGCTGGGTGAAAGGAGGCTGAAGAATGACCATAATGTTCATGTACCTCCTCCTCCCCTCCCTCCCTTTGCCACTGTTTCCAATCATTGTATATCTCTCACTGCTTTGCTCAGTCTATAGTTCTAATTCCTGACTTAGAACTTAGTCCTTGCCTGATGAAGGACCCTGTGAGGTCTAAAAGCTTGCATACCTCCACCAACTGGAGTTGATCCAGTAAAAGATATCATTGTACTACTACTTTGTCTCTAAAGCAGACAAGCTCATTAAGAGAATACACATCCCCAAGGGAGACACCCGCCTGGGAACAATGAAGGACCATGCATATTGATTAGTCTGTTAATAGCTTCTGTGTGATAGATGGAGTGTCACCAAGGAAATCGTTTTTTGGGAACACCTCATGGAGGTACAACTGGAAGTTTCCACAGGACAGAAAAAACTTCCTTTAAAACTTGTTAAAGGACACGTTAAGTTAAGGACAAGACAAGTTAACATGTTAAAGGACAAGGAAATGAGGAAGACTGCTTGTTAACATGTGAACAAAAAGGAAGTTTCTTTAAGAACTGATAGGTTTGCTCTTAACCCAACAGGATATTTGGTTTATGAATATTATCTGGATTATGAATACTTATGGATTTTAGGGTAAAGAAAGACTCATAAATACTTACCTAGGTCAAAAGTAGCATTTGTGTTAAGTTTACATTTGTTTCTTTTTTGCACCTTCTGTTTAAACTCTGAATTGAAAATTGTAATGGGAGCAAGTTCACATTACAAAGTGCTTTGCATTTCAAATGTAAACCCTGTCTTTTACCAATATATGGTGGTAAGTTTTAAAAAGCCATAACCTGGACACCTAACTCCAGGTGAACTGACCTTGAATGTCTCTTAAATTCCATCTGTGTCTTTGAAAATCTCCTTCAAATAGTATAAATGGCAAAAGTCTTACAGTCTGTTATTGGGGAAAATATGTCACATCCATGCATAACTTCACTATCTAATTATCTTTTTCTATCCATCAAAAAATGCTACACTTGAATGTGAGTCAAAAACACATATAAAAAGATTTTGAATTGACAGTCAAGCAGCTGTGCTAATTTTTGTTTTTAAACAATTTTTGTTTGTTTGTTCCTCAGATCAACATAAATAGTGTTATACCACAGATAAAGGAAACAAATATTTAGGTACATGAATCCCTTGGGCACACTCAGATTAAAAAAGTACATAGTTGCTTTCCCCCTAGGTTTTGTTAGTCAGTTCCCTTCAGTCTAGTCAGGATTGCAATGGGAGTCTAATGTTGCTTTCCTTGTATTTCAAGTATAGAATTCCCAGGTTTTGGTTCATTTATCATAAAAGTCTCCCAGGTTCTGTTTCAAGGCATATGATGCAGTATAATCCATTATGAAGCAATTGCCAGTAAGACCTGGCCAGTTGTCCAGGGAAAGGTCCTAACCAGTCGTCTATAGCAGAGACACGTTTTTATGCTCTAGAGTCAAATAAGAAACCACATGAGGCAATGTCTGCAGGCTGAACTGACTTCATAGACAAAATTCCACACAAAGACAAATGAGATTGCTAACTCAAAAATTTCATTTATGCATTTAGAAATCTCTGCACCCTGAACTGCCAGGAAGGATGGAGAATAAAATATCTTGCATATGCCTGAAGTAATTCTATGATGTTTCTTGTGGGGACTTCAGGAGGGAATCTCTCCTTTTAGAACAATAGGGTTGAATCAGCAGCATAAGTCTTTATCCAGTATAGCACTTTTCTCTTTGTAGTCTGAATGACAGGTACCCCTGGCTGATTTAACATCCCCTACTGTCCTCAGGACTGTTGAACACCTCAGACTATTGGATCCTTTGTGTAGCTAACACTGATAGTAACAGAGAGCTCTACAACTGGTTCATAGAAAAACACTCATGCATGAAAATCACTCTTTAAAGGCCTCTCTATGCTATTGCATTGAAGTTACATTGCTAAGTATTTAGCAGTTATCTCTTATTTGCATAATCCTGCAATGCAACATGGTAAATCTTTCCAAACAAAAATTAATAATAAGATCAGCATTGATTGTTTTTCCTTCTATTGCCCCTGAAAATTCTTACTGGTGTGGCTTTGTATGAATAGTTAGTTCTCCAGGAGTAAATTATGATCAAAATTCAAAGCCACAATAAATTAAATGTCTTTTTTCTTCCTGCTTTGGTATACACGACTTTCCATTAAGCTTGCCCCATATAATATACCTTGGATGTGCTCAAGAAAGCCCTGTAAATTATAGTAAGTATTTAAAATGGGAAGTAGACATTGAAAAAGGCCACATTAGGATTAATGAATTAAAGGTTTGATACTGAAAATGCACTTGTAAATAAATAACATGAAAAGTAAGGATGACACACTGTTAGGTTAGAGTTATGAATATGACAATAAATTGTAAGGCTCTATGTCAGGACTTCACATTTGGGGTGCATGTCCTTCTGGAATACCCGCCCTCCTCCATTTAAAAAAAACCCCTGCTTTCTTTGCCTATTCTACACCGTTGATGTTGAAACCTGTCAGATTCTGGTCAATATGTGGAAATATTTATGGCTCTTGGTAAAACTTCTACTTCTTGCTGCTGATTTTAGGCCCACCTGTGGGAGACTGCAAGTGTACTTACCGTCTATGCTAACCAACTGACAGCACCAAGCAACTTATATGCAGGGCTGACCTTACCACAGGGTGGCACGCGGCGACTTCCCCAGGCCCAGCTCTTTCTGGGGCCCCTGCAGTGGCCCCTGTTTTCATCAAGGCAGGGTGTGGGGGCCTCTCTCCCTTCCAGTGTGGCCCCAAACATAACCACCTTTAGGACCCCGCAGAGGTTGCTCCCCAAGGGAGGGATCCCACATTGTATCTTTGCCCTGGGCCATGCAAATTCTAAGGCCGGCCCTGCTTCTATGCCTGCTCCAGTTGTATGCAGACAATACCTGAGGGTTAAATACTCTTTTAGAGTGGGTAGTGACACAAACCTACACTGAGTTTTGTGAAACCCTTATCATTTCCTGTGCTCCTTGATGATCCCTTGTTCTCTGCTACCTGGTGCAAATGGTTTGCTCGCAAGGATTTTAATCTATCAAGTAGCAGTGCTGTTGTGGGCATGTATTTTTTCCGGAACAAGCACAGTTCCTTATACATCATTTCCTGTTTGTCTCTTCCTACCTCTGAGTGACAACAGAGGTAGGGTCCTAGAGCAAGGACCTTCTCCCCCTCCTTTCCCTGCAACATCTATAACATTGGGTGATTTCAGACGTTACGGGGCCCTTTGGCCCCGTACCGAAATCACTGAAATCATTCCCCCCCGGGATCACCCCATAACGCCATAGCAGATGTGCCGGGGAGATCCCGGCGGGGAATGTGGGAGGGGGCGGGGCCGCATGGCGCAACATGCAGCCACACGGCCCCGCCCCCTCCACGCACCCCGCCGCCCGCCCTCTGGGGAGACGGGCGGGCAGCGGGGCCAATGCGGCCGCCGCGTCGGGCCGGAAGTGCCATGGCCCGGGATCCCGCCGGGGATCCCGGGCTGTGGCAACTGGTCAGACGTTACTTTTCTTTGGTCCCCGCTGGGGATCTTTTTGACCACGCTTCCCGGGACATTTCCCCGGCTAGCCTGGGAAGCGTGGTTCAAATTGACCCCTTGCGGGTATTGACCGTTGGCGAACATCTGGCGGCCGCCAAACACACGGTGACCACAGGTGGGTATTCACCGTGGTTCACCGTGATGTCTGAAAATACCCATTATGTAATACTTTTTGCATGGGGGTTATCACAAGGGCATTCCTCCTTTATCTTGTGAGAAAGAGCACAGGGAGGTAGGAAGTATGAGGAAGAAGTGAATTGCAGGGGAGCCAGCTGTTGTGTGAATACATTGTTACAGGCAGGGACCTGTGTTCATTGTGTTTTCTCCATTGTTGCCAAAATGCCAATGGGAAAAACACAGTGAACAGGAGTCCCCAGCTACTGGGCAAGACAGTTTTAGTGTATGTGCTGCCAAAGCATGCACTTTTTTTTAACTGGACAAGACAAACATAAGTTAAGAAACGTGTGGTGAGTATGTAGACATAGGGTGTACCCAATACACCAGGGTGTACACAATAGCCAACACCAGGAGGGTGTTCAGCTCATGTTTGCTGCCTGTTTATTACATGGCTGTGAGGTGCACGCTTGTCATGGAGCCTCCACGGAGCCTCCATTCATGGCATAGTCCTGTGGCATCATGGGCCCACCATGTGAGCCAATCTGGGCCAGTGTTTGCCCAAATGTCCGTCCCTGTCTATTAGAGTGTGTGCAGCCTCTATGTTGACAAAGCACCTAGAATGGTCCTGGCGGTCAGAGCAGCGAGTATGTTTGTCACTCTCACTCTCCCTGGGACTTCTGCTGTTTAGTTTCATGATGGAGCACTCAAAAATGGTTTCCCCAAAGGCAAATGAATAAATAAATAAATAAATAATCAGGAAGCAAACAGCGGGAGGAACTTCCTGGACTCAGCATTCCCTGCGGCTGTGAGTCATGAAAGAGGGGTGGTGGTAGGTGAAGTGCTCCACCTGCCTTTGTATTGGGTTTGCCACGTGGAACCCCCTGAATGGGGGCTGCCTAGACTGAACATGGGTCTCCTGCAGTCTATTGTCCATTTATTTTCACCTATAGATTAAAAACAGTGCTGGATCCAGGGAAATTGGGGACCCATGAAAAATGGTAGAGTGGACCCCCTCCCAACGTAGGAATGTTTGATAGACACACACCGACTCACCCGCTAGAAAAAGCAAAATATTACGATAATTAATTTTTGACTTTCAGTTAAACATCCCATCCCATTCAGGGATCAGGGTTCTCTGCATTGCAGGCCCTATGGATACATTAGTTATGCATCTGTTGATATTTCTAGTTTATTTTTGAGGCCTCCTCCTTAATGACCACGAGGCATCCATAGGCCAAGGCTCCCCACATTTTGAGGCTCTGGGTGAGGCCACACGAGCTGCAGTGGCCTGATCCCCATGTGGCCTTGTGGTGGGCAATCAACATTGCCACCACACTGCAGGATCAGTGCGGGGAGTCAGGCAGACAGTTGCAGGGAAGCCTGGTGTGCCACAGTGTCAAAGGGAGGTCCTGTCATGCCTCCTAACCCCGGCCCTATTGAGATCCCTTCCGCGGCCATGATGTGGGTGTGTGCAACTGGTGACACTGTCCACCATTCAAGGTCCTGCAGCGGTGCTCCCTGTGTAGTGAGGTAAGCACGGCCCCTCCACACAAATTGCCCCAGTTGGAGTAAGGCTGCTCTGCAACGCATCCTCAGAATTTTTCTCAGGATGCGTCGCGTAGCAACCACCTACTACCCCCAAGGTGTGGTAGCTTTCTCATTCTGTTTCATATGGCTGCACCTTCTGCGGACCTCTTCTCACACTTGTGTTGTCTTTTCAAGTTTATTTATGCAGTGGGTGCACCCTCTGCGGACCTCTTCTCACACTTGTGTTGTCTTTTCAAGTTTATTTATGCAACTGTGTCTGGATCAAGCCCTGATTGAGAAACCCATAGTGACTTTTCAACGGGGAATGGGATCAAGTCAACAAACACTTGTTGGCACTAAAAGCTATCTACCTGTTGCTGATAACTGCAGCCAAGTTGGTTCTGACTCTGGTTTGGCTTTGAGGATAGATTTTGGGGGAAAATATTATTAATTTATTATTATTTTTATTAATTATTATTATTATTATCAAGCATTTATATAGCACCAGGAATGTACCTGGTGCTTTACAAAGTAATGGAATAGACACGGTCCCTGTTCTAGGGTTTACAATCTGAGAGACGGGGGGTGGGGGGGATGGGGGGAGATGAAGGAAGGGGAACAGAGGGAGAGACAAGGAGTGTAACATTCACGAAAATGCGAGGTCTCAGGTACATACGCTTGGCTTGGTTACATCAAGAATAATGACTGGTTGGTCCATGTGGTGAGGATATGAGTATACAGACCTCAGGTAACAGATTGTACTGGATGGAGGGTATAAGCAGGAGTTAGGTAAGGGGAGTGAGAAGTCAGGGAGGGCAGAGTGGAAGAGGTGGGTCTTGAGGAGGGATTTGAAGGTACAAAGGGAGGGGGCAAGGCGGAGGTGGGCAGGGAGGGAGTTCCAGGCATGGGGGGAAGTGGGAAGTGATGTCGAGGTGGAGCTTGTCTATCTTGGAGGTGAAGAAGGAAGCAAGATTCTGAGCAGAAAGGGAAGAGGGAGGAGGAGGACAGGGGGGCTTGAGGAGGGAGTCAAAGGTGGAGAACAGGGGGCGAAGATCCTGAGAACAGAACTCAATGCAGGAAGCATAGTAATTCTGTCTAGCGAGGGAGATAGCAGAAGTAAGGGAGGAGAGACAGAATTTTACGTGAAGGGAGTCAGCATGAGTGTGGGATTTGCGCCAAAGGCTTTCAGCAGCATGGGTGCAGGAGAAGAGGTGGCGGATACTGGGGGTGAGCCAAGGACAGGGGTTGTGGGAGTAGGCAGGGTGGAAGGAGAGGGGGCAAGGGAGTCAAGGGTGGAGGGGAGAGAGAGGCATTGAAAGCAGAAATGGCAGGGAGGGAAAGGAGCAGGGGGAAAAGAAGTAGAGGAAGGAAGAGGTGGGGGGGAAGGGGAAAAGGGGAGAAGGAGGGAGAGGGAAGGTGAGAGATTAGGGCAGGCATGATGGTGGGGTGGATAGGTAATAGAGAAGAGACAGAGAAGAACTAGGTGGAGAGTGGATGACCTACTGGCCACCGAGGAGCCACCAGGTGGTAGAAGTACCCTTAGCTGCTGTTGTTGTAGTATTCTGCTGGCAAGTGATCTTTTGGCACATGCCATAAATATCATCACCAATTCAATTTAACTGGGGGTGAAAACAAATGTGATGGTGGCCTGCATTAGCCCGCTATTGTCCACCTGTGCCTGGAACTCACCCCCTTGTGTTTTCCCACTAGCAGTTGTTGGGCCATGATTGCTCCAGGGCAGGTAGGCAGCTGGCCTGGGACGTGTCCTTTGGAACATCCCAGACAACCATTCCGGACCAAGGGCCACCCACACTGGCCAATGCGGGCCAATGCCACACACTGCATGTCATGGCGGGGGTTGGGGCACTGGGAGTGGGGCGGGACTGGCTACCTTTAGTTTTTAGGTGTTCCCCCACCCTAACTGGGTTGTGTGGGCGGTGGGACATCTCTCCAGTCACCAGGGGCCGCAGGCATGCCTGTTCCATCCCACTCACTGACCCAGAGAGTGACAGCCATGCTTTTCTGTCCTGGAGTGGGCCAGGGAGCTGCCTCACCACAAGCGCATCTGTTTTTATCCTGAGACTGCCAAAATGGAGTAGCAGAGAAGTAACACAGAGAGTGTGAACACGAGCCCAGATCCAGGAAAACCCTTAAACATATGCTTGCCCTTAAGCATGTGAACAGGGTGATTTATTGCAGTAGGGCTGCTCCTAAGTTTAAATGTTTTCCTGTGTCAGGGTAAAATTTTTTAGTACTCATGGTTTGTTTTTATATACACATGTAACTAACCTCGGATCTGTATTGCTTAAGTGTATCTACTGTTGTCATTTGTCATTGTTTTTCCCCAGTCTACACAGAGCCTAAAGGACTTTTTTTTTCCTCATCAGCAACTCTGGCCTAATCAAATGATTGCAACTAAGGAAAGGGGCTGGGAACATCAGCCATGGGCAGAATCTACAGCTGTGAGGGGCAGAGGGCAAAGAGGATTTTAGCTTTAAGAATTTGTGGTCTATTAAATGGGACAAGTGAGAGGGTGGGAAACCATAGCTGAGGGACAAGGGGAAATTCATATTATATTTCAGTGTGTACCATTTTTGAGTCTCAACAAGGGATGAAGTTTGGAATCTGTAGCTTGGGGAGAGGATAACAGGAGACCAATAATTTTGGAGAGCTGTCACTTTAAAATATGTATGATTTGAAATGGCGTGGTGAGGGACTCTTGCAGTCATATCACAGACATATTTTAAAGTATGGCAGTAATTAATTGAAACTCTACATAGGTCTAGACGAATTTTTAAGGAAATATATAGAGAACTTTCTTCTGAGACGCAGTTCTTTCTGATCATGCTGCTCTGCAGAGCTCCTGCTGGACAGTTTCAGTTACTGTGACAGATACTTTTATTGCACATGAATGAAACAATTTGTGGCTTGAAAATGTCTGGAGTTTTCTGTGACTTTCTGTTGGTATATGGCACTGTTTGCTATACTGAGGGTTAGGAAAGCAATACAGGCATGTGTCAATACAGAGACAGGGGCATAGCTTCCATGACTTGAGGGGACTCAGTTGAGCCTGGGCTCCAGACGTTAAGGGGAGACCTTTTGCAGCAAAATGCCTGGGCACCACTAGGAAATGTTTGGAGTGGGCAGAAGACAGAGCGGGAACAGAGCAAGCACCCCCCTCCTGCCCCCACCCTCTATGAAAGTATCCTAGCAACACTCAGGCTGCTTGCAAATGGCTGCCCCAGGAAGGAAATCTTCATAGTACCAGAATGCTGGGCCCATAGCTGCCACTCTTACAACTTCGGGTGAAAACAAACGAGAAAGACGATAGCTCGCTGCAGTCCAGCTTTGGTCCGTGCAGCCTTCACTCAGCCCCGACTCACAAGTTTAGCATCTCCAGCCTAATGAATGGGCAGCCCCCTGCGTATATTTCATGCACTTGTGGACAGCCCCCAAATGGCAGTTCCAGTGAAAGCGAGAGCAGGGAAGGAAGCGGTTGCTCCTTGGGCACTCTAGGATCTTCTCCCGTGACTTTATGGTGCCGGCAGACCTGTACTCGCGGAGACGCTGTATGCAACCTAATTGATGGGAGGTGGACATGTGGGCACACATTAGTCTGCCTTTGTCTGGACTGTCGACTCCACACTCTCTGAGACCCCACTGTGAGTGTGGGCTGCATGTCTGGTGTGTGTGGGTGAACAACTAATACATGAGAAGATGGACACCCAGCTGGTATGGGCCCTTGTGGGCAAACATCTAGTTTTTAACATCCTTTCTTCCTGGTAGGGTTGCTTCTGCTTGGAGGTGGGGAGGCAATTTTGCTTGCAGCCAGGGGTGGGGGCATAATTCAGACATGAACCTGGGCCCATCACACAGGGGTGTAGCTACCATGGAGGGAGGTAGACCTGTTGATCCTGGGTCCTGGACTCTTTGCTAACAGTCTGAGCACTGGTAGGAAGTGTTCAGAATAGGTGGGTGAGGGCAGAGTGGTGGCTGTGCTCCCTCTCCTGCCCACTCTGAAAATTTGCTAGCAGTGCTCAGGCAGTTTGTGTGTGTTGGTAACGTGCAGTGGGGCTCCCAGCTGGGGCCACTCCAGAGTGGTGGCAGCTAGTTATTCATTGATTCCACCCTTTTTCTGTTGTCGAGATCAGTGTCTGCCAACTTACTTAATTTTTCATTGATTTCTGTCAATTTCCAGTATTTTCATCATATTTTGTCAATTTCCACAATTTCCCGTTAATTGTTTGCCAATTTCCATCATTTCCCATTAATTTCTGGTATTTTTGTCAATTTCATCAATTTCCAGTATTTTGTGTGAATTTATGGCACTTTCTGTCATTTTGGGCAGTTTTACATCAATTTTGGTATTTTCCAGTCAGTTTTACATCACTTAGCCAGTATATTTATTTATTTTATTTTATTTCTTAAATTTATACCCCACCCCTCCTGAGAACAGCTCGGGGCTGCTAACACTATATAAACCATAGTGTTATCAGTTAAGTTCATTTTGCATTTGGGCAGCACGCTGACAACTGCACACTACCAAAGAACAACCAGAAGTACCAAACACTTGCGATTCCTGAACAGGAACTAGCAAAAAATAGCCAAAAGCGGGTAAATTTCCTAATTGTGCAAGCGAAGGTGAATTATGTGTTTCCAATGGAAACAGAATTCGCTGTGATTGCTCATTTTAGGCCTAGTGGCAACTTGAAATGGGGACTTTCACCCCACCAGTTTAAGCTTCTCATCCTAAAGACCCCTCCACCTTGCCATCAGGGGGCTCATCATTGGGACATGGGCACAGGCCCACCATAGCCTTGCTGTGCCCTTAAATTGGGGATTCACCCCAGCTTAGATAGATGTCCATCAAGCTGTTTTAATAGACACGTTGTGTTGCCTCTAACATCACAGAAACTAGGTAGCTATCTACAAACTTACAAATGATCTGATTTCCAGAATCCTAAGTAGGTGCTGCATAGGATTTAAAAAACAGGCCCATTAAGTTGTGTGCATTTTGATAAAAGTTGGCTTTGATATATATGGCCAAATTGGGTCATATAGTAAATCTGCTATGTCTTTTTTGAGATGGAGCGACCAGAACTGCACACAATATTTAAGGTTTGTACCATTGATTTGTATAGAGGCATTATGACATCCTCAGTTTTATTCTCTTGCGAATAATTCCTTACATTCTATTTGCTTTTTTTACTGCTGCGGCACACTGGGCTGAGGATTTCAGAGTATTATCCACAATCACTCCCAGATCCTTTTCCTGAGTGGTAACTCCTAGCTTAGTACCCAGCATTGTGTACTCATAATTTGGATTATTTTTCCCAATGTGCATCACTTTACACTTGTCCACATTAAATCTCATCTGCCATTTAGATGCCCAGGCACCCAGTCTTGTAAGATCTTGCTGCAGCTCCTCACAGTCTGCTCGTGTTCTGACTACTCTGAATAACTTGGTGTCATCTGCAAATTTGATCACCTCACTCTTAACACCCTTTTCCAGATCATTAATGAATACATTGAAAAGAACTGGTCCCAGTACAGATCCTTGGGGCACACCACTTTTTACATCCCTCCATTGTGAAAACTGGCCATTTAGTCCCACTCTTTGCTTCCTATCCTTTAACCAGTTACCAATCCATAGCAAAACACTACCTCCTATCCCATGGCTTTTTAATTTTCTCAAGAGTCGTTTATGTGGGACCTTATCAAAAGCTTTCTGGAAATCCAGGTACACTATATCTGCTGGGTCTCCCCTGTCCACATGCTTGTTTACGCCCTCAAAGAATTCCAAGAGATTAGTGAGGCATGACTTCCCTTTGCTAAATCCATGCTGACTGTTTGCCATTAAGCCATGTTTATCAATATGCCCAGTGATTCTCTTCTTAATGATAGTTTCCACCATTTTGCCCAGCACAGACATCCAGCTTACCGGTCTGTAGTTTCCAGGATCACCTCTGGATCCCTTTTTAAATATTGGGGTTACATTAGCCACCCTCCAGATGCCAACGTTAGATTACAAATTACTACTAGTTGGTTTGCAATTTCACATTTGAGTTCCTTCAGAACTCTGGGGTGAATGAATACCATCTGGCCCTGGTGATTTGTTTGTATTAAGCTTTTCAATTTGCTCTAGAACCTCCTCCAGGGTCATGCTGATTTGTGACAGTTCATCCAATTCATCACCTACAAAGTAGGGTTCCGGCGTGGGTATCTCCCCAACATCCTCCGCAGTGAAGACCGAAGCAAAGAACTCGTTTAGCTTCTCTGCAATGTCCTTGTCCTCCCTGAGTGCCCCTTTTACTCCCTTGTCATCTAAGGGACATTTGCCCCAGGGCCCAAGCTGGATTAGGGAGAGGCACAAGCCTCCTATCCTGTCACAGCATGGGAGACTGAGCTGAGACTGAGCTGAGCAGAAGCACCTGCAGCACGGTGTGCATGGTACTCACCCAGCAGGTGGCACAGGACAGAGCAAGCACCAACAGCAATGGCATGAGGCAGGCAGCACAGCCACATTCCCCCGGGCTCAGAAGCAGGGAGGGAAAGGGGGTGGGGGGGAGAGGAAGGAAGGAAGGAGAGGAGATGGTGGGACAGGGGAGAGGATGGTGATGGGGGGGGGGGCAGTCCATTTCTTGCACCTGGGACTATTCCACCTAGCTACACCCCTGGAGTAAATCCAAACTGAATATAGTGTATTTATTTAATGTATTTCAGGATCTAAAAAATAGCCCCGTTAAATTGTGTGCATTTTTATACAATTTGACTTTACAATATATGACCAAATTGGGTCATGTAGTAAATCCTGCTACACAGCAGTAAATCCAGACTGAATATAGTATTCAGTAATGTGTAGTGGAAATGAGAATATATTTCCATAGGCAGGGCTTAATATGTCCCGGAGCTTGCAAGAGCTCAGCCACAGCACCTCTTTTCATGGTAGGGCTGAGCCCCAGAACCCCTTCTGCTGTTACTCTGCAAGACCCCACCCACGGACGGATAAAGTTTGATGGTTGCCACTGATCAACTGCTTGGTGGCAAAATACTCACCCTGGCAAACAGCTGATGGCTGGTGGTAGCACCAGATGCCCTGCCTGACTACAGCAGCCTGAATCCCAACCTTGTCGGGTGACAGACTGGGGCTTCTTTAAGTGGACGGGAATGGTACTGTTGTTGCCAGCCATCAGCTATTTGGCATGGAGGGCATTTTGCCACCAAAGTGATCAGTGGCAGCAGAAGTTCTAGTCTTTAGCAAGGGTTGGTACAACAGAGGCAAGTACAGGGGTGGCTGAAATGTTGAAATGGTTAGAACTGGCAAGGCAGCAGCGCCACCCACTCTGAATAGTTGCCACACTTTGCGGGGGTGGGGGTGTCAAAGGATTTAACTTCTGTGCCAGGCTTGAGCCTCAAGACCCTTAAAAAAACTAAGCACTGCTTGTAGACTCCCATGGGTGGGTACATTTTTATAACCTGATTTTACTTTTCTCCATGGTATTCAATTTTAACCAGATAGGTCCATTGAGAAAACAAGGTTCTTCTCTCAGTGAAGTGTTTATGGGCCCATACAGAAACAGGAATACCTTTTTATGTGCCGGCGACACTTTGAATATGTCTGAATGGGAAGGAGTCTTTGTGGGCAAGAATAAATCGGCGTACGTCCGGGTCTGTCATGCGAAGAAGGGCAGAGCAGCCTTCAGTACCACCTAAATCTTTGCCAGGTCCCGGGGAAGGATTTAAGTTCAGGTTCCTGATTTGAGTAAGCACTAGACACAAATGGTAACATAAAGGTTAGTAGAAGATTATAAATAGTATAATAAATGGAGAAGGAAGGATTATACTACCACATTAGAAATCATACGATGACGAGATAGAAGCCCTCATGCTTTGCAGTAATTTTTCAGCACCCAAATTGATAGTAATCTGTCCAGCTCTCCATTATTTATTATACGGATAAATGTTATGAAATATTTTTTAAAAAAAAAACCTTTAAAAATCAATAGAGCTAGAAATGGGAGAGGGCTCTGGCATTTTAAGCAGAGTGAACTAGAAATTTTAACTGTGATCCACGTAACTGTGCACTTGAAATAATTGTGAATCAGTGAAAAGAAATACTACATCACTTATCTGACCAACATCATCTAAATAACTTAACATAGGGTATTTTCATACGTGACGGGGCCTGTATTGGCCCCTTCACAGAATCACCCATTGATCCCCCACCGGGATCAAACTGGCACGTCCAACAGACATGGACGGCTGATCCCAGCAGGGAATCGGGGAGGGGGCGGGGCCACGCGGCTCAACGTGCGGCCGCACAGCCCCGCCCCCCCATGCTGCCCTGGCCGCCCATCCTCTTGGGAGACGGGCGGGCGCTGCAGCCAATGCGGCCGCAGCGCCCGCCCCCCTGGGGAATTGACCACGTCCCGGAATCCCGCCGCTGATTCTGGGCCGTGGTCGGGGGACAAACGAAACGATCCCCTTGCTCATGGGTGGGAATCACATTCAACATGCAAATGGAGATGGTCCGGGCAGGACCTCCGTTTGCGTGGTTAATGTGATTCCCCCCCCATGATTCACAGGGGTGAACATCTGGCTGGGAGCTTCCTTTCCCCCCAACAGACGTGACGAGACCACGATCACCATGTGGGGATTCCCCGTGGTTGAGGATGATCTCGTAATGTCTGAAAATACCCACAGATTTTGAATATTCATGATCAGTACATGTTTGTCAGAAAAATGTATGTTGTGAAAACACTTGAAGGAAATGCAACCGGCTCATGGATGGACTGCAAGCACAAAGAGGGTGCATTAGTCTGTTCCACATGAACTGTTTCACTGGATTTAATACATTACAAGGAGGACTACTGCCTAATTGAATGAACAATATTACTGCATTGCCGCTGTATTGTATGTGAAACAGGTCCTCAACTGGTGTAAACTGCCATGGATTCCTTGTAAACTGATTTTTACAAGGCTGAAGATCTGGCTCAATATCTTTCTCTCTGGGACAGCTGTGAGAACTGGTGAGGGCAGGGATAAGATGGAAGATGTAGTGCTAAGCTATCTGGTCACCCTCTATACAATGCATATGCATATACTTATGTGATTTTCTGCATGTCAGTGAGTATACTAAGAAATGTTCAGTAGATAATCATGTTATGTACTAGCAACTATACACTATTTTTCACCACACAGTAGTGAACACAGAAAAGAGTATGCAATTAAAAGTAGTAGCAAACTGAGTAGTAAATAATATGGTACAACCTTTCTACATTTTTTAGCATGCCCATTGAGAGTTACTGAATTTTGCGAATTGGTAAGCAAAAAACCATTATAAAAATGAGGATAATGTTTCAGAGAATGCACTTTATTCATTTATTTGACACGTGCGATTTAGTTTTACTTACTTATGCTAATACTGCCTAGTACGTTAGCAATTATAGTAGGTTTTATAACTGTAATGAAGGTCGAGTTACATCAGGCCTAGTTTAGTATCAGCTTGGCCATTAAATCTCCACTGTGAAGTGGGGAGAGTCCACCATTTTATGTTTGCGAACTGTGCAGTGTGAGGATTAGCAAAGTGTGAATTAGCAAGAGTCTTCCAAATAGGTAAAATGATTCTTATCTTCTTTCTCCCTGTTTAGAGGTGACGAAAAGGTGGCCAGAAGAGACCAGGTTACTGACACCTCTAATAATAATGTAACACTTCAGAGTGATAACATGAGGTGAATACTTGTAATGACCAGTATAACAATTCGGAGAGATCTGTCACAAATTAGTTTTACCTGCAGTCTGGTAGGAGACCACTGAGCAGAGTCTATATTTCACGAGTATTTTTGTTAATTTTGTATGACATATATACGTCTCTCTCTTACACACCCATGTCATACACACACATGTATGTGTGTGTATGACATGTATATGTCATACAAAATTGATTATCTATCTATCTATCTATCTATCTAATCTGCCAAAAATAGTATCAGAAAGACCACACAGATAACCCAGTCTATCCCACACAAATGTCTTGAGGGAAATAGTCATGTAAATTTTGATTTACTGGAGGCACAAAAGAAGGAGGCCACCTCCAAAGAAATAGATGACAGCATCTGAAAGTGGTTCCAGCATTTTAAAAGCAATTACGAGAGGGCAGATTTATGCATGAAACCTGCTCTGTACATTAACTAAATTTGTGGGTTTAATCACTAGAAGGAGAAAAACAGCTACGAAATACCCAGAGTAACAGGGCATTTTAGGTATTCCCCTGACAACATAATTTGTGCGTGTGTGTGTGTTGCCGAAGGAAAACATGAAAATAAATAAATGAACATTCTTAAAAAGCTAATGCTGATGCAAGCTGTAATCCATGGCTTCCTGAATAAAGAAAATAAAGTAGTGAGCCTACATGAAGATTTCTAAGAAAATACTGATGGGGATGGCAAAGGAGTAATGCATTCTTCACTCCAATGGAAATTAATGGAGCATGCATTCCTCATTCGCAGTCTATTTGAGGCTGCAACAGGGGATATCACATCTGGCAAAACTACTTTGAGTCATGTTATAACACTTATAACATCATCTGGACCTTGGGAAACAGCGTTCTGAAAATCAGGAATACTGTACAGTACCTGACATTAACCTTGTTGAAAGGTACTGATAAGTTGCAGAGGCCTAAGAAATGAAGGGCCAAGTTTATAAAACAATATTTACATGGAATTTCCCAGCACTTTATTACAGCAAATTACCTGTTTTTGCAATTTGTTAACCACCCTTTCCCCTTAAGCGCCTGCCTGTGAGCAAACAAGAGGTGCATGACTGTGAAAGGCAGCCTTAGGGAGCTCCAAAAAAGCAGACTTAGGGGAGTTCCAACAGAAGAATGCTGCATGCTAATGAGAGGCGGGGAAATTAAAATCATAGTATTTTAGAATCATATAGACACCTTCATTTCAAAGGACCACAGAACACTTTGCATTACAGGCCTGATCCCATGTGTGTAGGGAATGTTCAAGTAGTATTGCTGAAATTAACGGTATTATTGGTTGAGCAAGGACTACTTCACATTTACAAAGGTTTTAATGGTTGAAACAGAGATTCATGTACCTCCGTTAAAACAGAACCATCTTTGGACTGGAGCACAGCCTCTAGCACAGTGTTTCCAAAATTTGTTGCCTGTGCGACCCTATTTTGAGATTTAAATATAATCCTGCTACCTTAGACAACAAGAAAGATATAAAAGTGTATCAGGAACCAACTGGAATTGATATGCTGTCCTCAGATGGCAAGACTCCACTTGGGGTAACCACCCATTGCTAGGAACCTCTGATGTAGTGGGTGCTCAGCATGCATTGTAACACAGAAGTGAGGGACATTTTGGAAATAGTTGCTAAGGTCAGCAAACCCAAATATTCACAAATCAAGAATCAGTCCCACAGAATTATGCTATTATTTCACAAAATATGAGATGATTTGGGGGTTTCTTTAATTTTCTGCTGGGTTTTGAGCCTTCTGGATGTGGTGTAGCCACATTTTCAAGCTAAACTTACTTTTTAAAAATGAAACTTGAGCTGGTCACAGTTTCATTTTCTTATACTACAGAACATGAGAAAATCACCACAAGTGGCAGCTTCTGGACACTGCATGAAACCTCGGGTTTAGCCTTCATTGTCCATGTGAAGCAGACAAGACAAGAACCTTGGTTTGAAAGGTATCATGAATTTGAGAGTCTTGTACACAGCCCGTGCTTACAGGGTTTGCATTTATTTTCTTTTACTGTGGTGTTATTCAGCAAGTGTGTAGTAGTAATACTATGTGGTGCTATGGTGATATGGCTGGTTAGAGGAGGACCAGGAGGAGAGGATGTTCTGACAGGGAAAGAAGCTGTGGGGATAAAGATATTTAGAAGATATCAAGTGATCAGGCATAGTAAACACAGTGGATCTGTGGTGTCAAACGGGTGGAAGTGGGGATAAAGGAGGGAAGATAGTTAGAGAGAGAAAGTCCTCTTATTCTTCCTCCTACAGAATAGCTTCCAAGGATAGACTAAGCCTGAACCTGTTTAGAAATTTCAGTGGACTCTGTGGAAAAAAGTATCTAGTCAAGAGGGTAAGACTGTTACAGTATTCAATTCACAGTTTTTTAGGGAAACCCTGGTCATCCGAATCAGGATAGGTAAATCTTGTGAAGAAAACCTTACAAGTGGGTCTGGTTACTGTAGATGATAAGGAAAGTAACTGACTCTAGAGGCTAAAGGCACTACCCTTTCATGAAACATATTTTAAAGCAATTACTTCAAATGAGCAAACATACCTAAACCTGTACATAGCTATTGATAAATTTGAAACCTGAAAGAACATCTGAAGCAATAAACTTTGAATTTAATTTTACCTCAAGAACGAATACTCCGAACAGTATTCTCACGCCTACAGCCGTACCCCGCTACTTAGATAAGATAAGAGACTGAGGTGAATAAGGATCAGTAAATGGTGGCGGCAGAGCAAGGAGGTTAAAGAAAAGAGTGACAGGATCTGTCTCAGGCAAAGAGAACAGAGAGAGGAAAAGAGAGGGTGGGATGGATCCGTCACAGTTACATAACGTTTATGAGCAGAACATGCTTCAAAATGAGAAGATGCTCGCCAGAAAGACATGTGAACCAAGTGGTCCTTAGATACCCGGGTGGAGTGGTGAGAAAAAAGACCTGCTTATTATTTTAGAATCCCAACCAACATAATATACAATGAGTTTCCAAGCTCCATGGCTCGGCTGGGTATTAGGGTGTCTGTCATTTCTTCAAAATGATGAAACATTGTATTCATCAAACAAAATGCCTGCATTAACACAAATTTGAGTGCTTGGCTCCATCTCCCTTCAGAACAGTGGACGATATCAGAGGTGATGGCAGTTACTTGTTTTGGGTGTTAAATAGTACACATTTGATCATTCCATCAGTTTGTGCTAACCTGCCTCCTGCTAGTAGTTTAGCATGGATTTGGATATGAAAAATCTTGGATGTGGATAACACAAGTAGCTGACTGCTCCTTGCATCTTTGGATGCTGACTTCCCAGCCAGCAGCTATCACCCTGTCTCTAACCTTCCCTTTTTACTAGGTTAGGCTATTGAATGGGTGGTTGCCCAGCAGCTTCAGGCTCATCTCGATGATATCAGATTCCTGGACCCATTTCAGCCAGCTTTTTGCAGAGGGTATATCATGGAGACTACGCTTGTAACCTTTACCAATAAACTACGCCTGGAGGTTGACAAAGGGAGCTGTGCCCTATTGATCTTAGATCTTTCCATGGTCTTTGAAACAGCTGATCATAAGTTGGTGTTGACATGACTGCGGGACTTCGCAGGGGTGTGTGGGACTGCTCTTGAGTAGTTCTGTTCATTCCTGTCTGGGAAGTCTCAGCAGGTGTTGATGGGAGAGTGTTTGTTGTTCGCCTGGGACCTCCCCTGTGGTGTGGTGTCCTGCAGGGTTCAATTTTCTCTCCCCTCTTGTTCAATGTGTATCTTAGGCCAATGGGTGAGAGAATTTGGAGTTCTGGAGTGACATGCCATCAGTATTGCTGATGACACCTAGCTCTTCCTCTCTTTTTCATCAAGCTAAGGTCCTGCAGTCTCAGTCCTTACCCAATGACTGGCTGCTGTTGGGGACTGGATGAGGGTGAGCTCATTGAAGCTGAATCCAGAGAAGGCTGAAGTGATGATGGTCAGCTGATCTTGTGAGTTGGAGTGGATTGGAACCCCTATCGCTGAAAGGATCTTTCCCCTCTGAATTCCCAGATTTGCAGTCTTGGAGTGTTTCTGGACCCCTTGCTCTATCTGGAACATCAGGTTGTGACAGTGGCCTGACTGGCACTTTTCACCAACTCCATCTGGTGAGGAGGCTGCAGCCCTTTCTTTCTGACTTGGATCTGGCCACCATCATCTATGCCTTCATTACCTCAAGGCTAGATTACTGCAATGCACTCTACGTGGGGCTGCCTCCTTGATGACTGTCCAGAACCCACAGCTGGTGCAGAATGCACGCAGTAGCTTAACTCCTTTCAGAGGTGGGTTGCCTTGAGCACATTACACCTCTCTTTGCTTTACAGTCCACTGGCTTCCTGTACCTTTGTGAGCACCATTCAAGGTGCTGGTTTTAACCTTTAAAGCCCTAAACAGTCTGGATCCCACATATCTGAAAGGCCACTTTTCCTGCCATGCTGCACTGCAACCCCTGTGGTTGGCTGGGAGTGCTTTCTTGCAGATACCACGGCCACCTGCTAACCTTGTTTATGAGGAGGAGGGCCCACAGGAAGGCATTCTTGGTTGTTGCCTCAGTATTGTTGAACTCCCTTCTCCCAGAGGTTTGTCAGAGCCCACGCCTGAGCATATTCTGGAGGCAGTGTAAAACGTTTCTTTTCAGCAAAGTGCTTGGCAGACCACGGTAGGAGTTGGAGTGGGTGGGTTTTAGGGGTGAGGTGGGATTTTTTTTTGTATTTTTTGTTTTAATTGTTGTAAGCCACCCTGAGATTGGGTGGGGTAGAAATTGAAATAAAATAAACAAAAAGCAAAATAAATATATTAAATAAATATAACTGGACCACCTCACTTCCAGGTGAGAGCTGCTAGAAACATGCAATCTGGGCAACTGCTGGTGGTGGGAGATTCTCAGGTAGTGAATGCACAACAGTATGAACATCTGTGGGAGCAGCTACGGGATTGGGACGACATCAGGAGTTTGAACACATGATGGATTTATGACGGATCCATCATTATGTCTGGGAACACCCAGCACTGCTAGCTTCCAACCTATTTTATAACCATTTCAGGTAGTAACTTACACTGGGGAAGGAGAGATTACAAAATATTCAGTACAATGAACTGGCTGATGAGCTTCTGATGTCGAAATTAATATGCAGTTGTACAGGGTTTAACATCAAAAGGAAATCTACGTCCATGTTTAAAGTACTGAGAAGTTCATTTCTAGTTTAGGAGTGTAATGTGTAGATTTCCTTTTGATGTTCTGCTGCTTCCAGTGCTGGCTATAAAGAGTCCCCAGTGCCCCATACTGCACCCGTGATTATAAAAACATTTAAAGTCACAGAAAAGATCTATGGCTGTGCAGGCACATGTTTTGATTTATGCTGTACCATGCTTTGGACACACATTTGAAAGCAAGGTTTTTGGCTGACAAGAGCATCACAGTAGCGGTCTTCTATCCATATATTACAGTGATGACCCCTGAAAATTATCAGGGTTTAATACCAGGCTATATAATATAGGGTTTCTGAAAACTCCTCTACATAAGCAGGAGACAACATTAAAAGTCATATGACTATTTATGGGCCATCAAATCATATCAGTAGTGATTTGACCACATAAATAGTAAAATGACTTTTTGGGAATATGGAAATGAAAGAAAAATGTTTCAAATACAAACCATAGATTATGGAATAATAGCAAATGTGCAACAATATTATGGGAGCAGGAGAGGCAGGGAGGAAGGGAATGTCTCCTTGGAAGCATCCGTGTATATTTATTTTAATGGCTAATTTTCAAACGCAACTGCACAAGCATAAATGGCATGTATCATATAATTATAGTGTACTGAGGGTTTTAAAAGGGTATACATGTGTTATAACTGGTGGCTAGACTCTCTGCAGGACTGACCTTAGGCCCCATGGGACCCAGTCAACTTTTGAAAAAATTATTATTAGCAAGCATTTGAACAGCGCCAGCAATGTACTTGGAGCTTTACAAAGTAATGGCATAGACATGGTTCCTGCCCTAGGACTTACAATCTGAGAGACAGAGGAGTGGGGGGGGGGGGGGGGGGG
>QEPC01010335.1:2393051-2435444 GCA_003113815.1 Sphenodon punctatus
GCTTGGCTTGGTTACATCGAGAATGATGGCTGGTTGGTCCATATGGTGAGGATATGAGTACACAGATCTCAGGTAACAGATTGTACTGGATGGAAGGTATCAGCAGGAGTTAGTGAGGGGAGCGAGGAGTTGGGGAGGGCAGAGCAGAAGAGGTGGGTCTTGAGGAGGAATTTGAAGGTACAAAGGGAGTGGGCGAGGTGGATGTGGGCAGGGAGGGAGTTCCAGACATGGGGAGCAGGGAGGGAGAAGGGACAAAGGAAGTTAGGGGAGCAGGGGAGGCGTGGGAGGACGAGAGAGGGGACAGAGGAGCGGAGTTCACGGACTGGAGTACAGAGGAAAATTAGCACAGAGAGGTAGTGGGGAGCAAGGTTGTGAAGAGCCTTACAGGTGAAGACTAGGAGCTTGTGGAGGATTCTTTCAGGAACGGGGAGCCAGTGAAGAGAGGAGGGGCTGTACATGGTTAAAGTAATGGGTGAGGTGGATGACCCTAGCAGCAGAGTTTTGGATGGAGATAAGGGGAGAAAGGGGAGAGTGGGGGAGGCCAGTGAGAAGGAAGTTACACTAATCGAGGCGAGAAATGACCAGGGTGTGAACAAGGGTTTTGTCAGAGGAGACAGAGAGAAAAGGGCGAGTCTTAGCAATGTTATGGAGGGAGAAGCGACAGGATTTGGCAACAGAGTCGATGTAGGGTTTAAAAGAAAGGGGTGAGTCAAAGATGAAGCCTAAGCTATGGGCTTGGGGGGCGGGATGGTGACCCCGTTGATAAGGATCGACACGGAGGAGAGAGAGGAAGGTTGAGGGGGGAAGATAAGGAGTTCAGTTTTAGCCATGTTGAGTTTGAGTTGACTTTGAGATATCCAGGTAGAGATGTCAGAGAGACAGCTGGTGAGATGAGGTTGAACAGATGGAGAGAGAGAGGGAGTAGGGAGATAGAGTTGAGTGTCATCAGCGTAGAGGTGATATTGGAAGCCATTGGAGGCAATGAGTTTGCCTAGGGACAGGGTGTATATAGAGGAGAAGGCCAAGGACAGAGCCTTGGGGAACACCAACCAAGACGTGAAGGGAGGAGGAGGTGGAGTTGGCAAGAGACACACTGAAGGAGCGGTCAGAGATGTAGGAGGAGAACCAGTTGAGGATGGAGCCACGGAAGCCAAGGGAGCGAAATGAATCCAGCAAGAGTGAGTGGTCAATAGTATCGAAGGCAGCAGGGAGGTCTAGGAGGACAAGAATGGAGTAGAGGTGATTAGATTTAGCCACAAGAAGATTGTTGGTGATCTTAGTGAGAGCAGTTTCAGTAGAGTGAAGGGGGTGGCGGAAGCTAGATTGTAGGGGGTCAAGGGAGGAATTGGCAGAGAGGAATTTGAGTCAGCGGGATTAGACAACACGTTCAAGAAGCTTGTAAACAAAAGGAAGGAGTGAGACAGGACTATAGAGGGGCCAAGAGTGGACCTTTTGAGGATAGGAGAGACCGTGACGTGCTTGAAGGCGGATGGGAAGGAGCCAGTAGAGATGGAGAGGTTGATGATATGGAGAAGGGAAGGGGCAACAGTGGAAGCAATGGAGGTTAGGAGGTGGGAGGGGATGGGACTTTGTCAGGTGGGGTGTGGTACAGGCCATCCCCACATGCACTGGGCCTGATATATCTCCCCTGTGCTCCAGGCTCCCTTGCTTTTCCCATCCCTAGTTCTATGCTATGGGACCTGTATTATAAAGAGCTCTCAGACATCTGTCTTCCTGCCCAATTCCGTCCACCCCATCTGCTGTGGTGTAGGACAGGGCGGAGTGCTGGGCAGGTCTGGTGGCCTGTTGCCTGAGGGCTCCATACAGTACACTGGCTCTAGTAGTTGCCCACCGGCTCAGCTCCTGCCTTCTCTGCTTCAATTAGGTGTAGTCTCTTGCACTGAGAGGTTTAAGGGTTGGACTACACAGCAATACAGACCCTTCTACCTAGCCAAGGTAGTTCTGAGGCACTCTACAAAGCAAGGGTCTCATATGCAGTACAGAATAATTTGAGGCAATGGAAAAGTGGAACAAAGGAGGAGAGGACGAGTCAAGAATGTTTATTAAATCATTAGATCCTTGGGCGGTGTGAATAGACTCCACAGCTCAAGACAAGGAGCTGTCCATGGCCACTAGATTTGATTAGGGAGCCGCTCTTTCAGGCTTGATATAGCATTACAAGGCCTTTGCTGATTTTATCTATATTTGGAGCTGTAGATTATCCTGGCCATGTCAGAACACGCCAACACTAGGTAGGGGTGTGTGTGCGTGCGTGCGTGCGTGTGTGCGCACATGTAAGAGGAGAGCCTGATTAGCAACTGAGTGCCCCCCAATGTTCAGAACCACCAACTGCCTGGAGAAGTGGGCAGCTAGAGTGGTCCATACAGGCCAGGAACGCAATAAGCTGGGCCAAGCAGCACAGTGTGGCCACAGATGTCTGCCTTGCCTGCCTTGCCTAATGCTAGATCCGACTATCTGTCTGTACAGAGTGAATTTTACCCCTTGTGTTACCATTCAACGTTGTCTGTTTTTCACTGGACTCAGAAATTCAGGGCATAGTTTAAATACTTGAATGAGAATTTGTTACTTATGCTGCAATCCTTGATTGTAAGATGCCAAGTGAAATTCTATTAACATTATTAGTATTATTATTAGCAGTAGAGCTGGTATCAGCAGTAATACCAGTTGGGTGGCACTGGTAAGACAGTGCAGTAGGCGTGAACACGATGTCCCTGCCCCGAGGAGCTTTCAACAAAGAGGGAGTTTGACTCCCTAGTGGGTGCAGGATCATGTCCTAAACATGCAACATATGAAGTATCAATTGTGTCTGACACGAGTCCTAAATATAGAAAGCATTAAACTTTGTGCTACTGTAACCCCCTTAAGGGGTTCAGGAGAGGCTTTGCACAGAGCATAAGGGAGACTGTTACAGGCAACTTCTAGCATTGTGACTTTATAGCTCAAGCTGTAAGGAGTTGTGTTTTTAGATCTGGAGGGCTGTACTTCAATCCCTGTCCTGGTGGCCTTGAGCTAGGCATAACACTACCGTAGGAGTTGACTAGAACAAACTATTTTTATAGATTGCTCTGGAGGGAAGAAATAGTTGCGTGTTGCAGTGAGTAGTCTCGCCTCCTCATAATAAACAAAATTGTCTCCAATGGGACTACTTTCTTAAAGTCAAGCACATGCTTAAGTGATTAACATGATAGCTGGCCAGTATTATTAGCTGCCTTTTAAAACAAACAAACAAATTAAATTAAATGTTTTGAGTTAATAATAATACTAGCAAAATGCAGTTCCCCCAAAACTTAAAGATGACGTGTTGCTGTTCTGAAGTCAAGAGACAGCAGGACAGGACAACATATAGATATTCACAATTTTGTGTTGCAGATAGCACAGCTATGAAGAGCTGGGGGCAGTTCCATTTGGTCTATGGACTTAGTTTGACTTCTTTTACATGTTCTCCCGTCCTTCAAAACAATCTATCCTCATGAAAAGCCGACATGCAGTGACCCTACCAAAAAGAGTATGAGTGAATTTGGTCAAAATAATTAGAGAAAGCCTGATGCGTATAAAAGGCAAGACAAGGGGGATTTGAGAGCCAGTACAGAAAGTGGCTGAAAACCGAAATGAGGACTTGGAAGCAAAGAAGAGAGAAACCTTGAAAGCAGAGAGATAGAATTCTAGAAGCAGACAGACAGAGACAGAGAATTGTTTAGGGAGTCCCCACATGGGGTACCTATCCAATCATGAAAGCTGTGATTATTTTTAGATTTATATTCTCATGCATTAAAATAGTACTTTCAATTTTTCTATGAAAGGGGGGAAATTGTGCTGTCTTGGAAGCCTTTTCTTTTCAAGAAGAAAAGGTTTTTCATTTGGAAAAAGGACTTTTGGGGCAGGAGGGTTATTTTGTAAAAAGTATTCATGTTTGGAATGTTTCCAATATGTCGGCAAGCTAGAGCTTCTTAAGCTTCTCCGCACTCTAATGAATCTTGTCTAGTCTGAATACAAACTAGCATGTCTCACACACAGCGACATGACTCTGGGCCAAATCCTCATTAATCTAAGGCCCCTTTAAGCCCCTCTAGCAGTGTAAAGGGACCTAGAATGTATATTTATTTATTTATTTACTTGGACTTCTTAGCCACCTCCTCCTGCCACAGCAGCTTGGGGAGACTCACAGCATGATAAAATACAATAAAAACACACATTAAAATAAATATAAAAATATAATTAAAAACCCCCCACAAAACATAGGCAGAGCCACAAACCCCCCTCCCTCCCAACCCCCCATCTGTCCCTCTCGCCAAACACCTGGCAGAACAGCCAGGTCTTACACTGTGTTTGGAAAGAGGGGAGGTCCAGACTTCCATCAGGAGGGAGTTCCACAGCCACGGTGCAGCCATCGAGAACGCCCCCCTCATCGTCACCACCCGGGATACCTGGGGGACTCTTAGGGAGGCATCCACGGCCAACCGCAGGGGCCAGTCCAGAACCTGGTGAGTGAGGCAGTCTCACAGGTATGCAGGGCCCTGGCCATTTAGGGCTTTATAAGTCAAAACCAACACTTTGAATTGAGTCCAGTACATTATAAGCAGCCAGTGCAGAGAATGAAGCACTGGTGTAATGTGCTATCGGTGACCCGTTCCTGTCAGGAGATGAGCTGCTGCATTCTGCATCAGCTGCAGTCTCCAGACTGTCACCAAAAGTAGCCCTATGTAGAGAGCATTACAATAGTCCAGTCTTGAGGTGATGAAGGCATGGATGATGGTGGCCAGGTCAGTGTCAGAGACATATGGCCGAAGCCGTTGCACCAGATGTAACTGGCAAAATGTTCCTCTCTGATGGCCCCGCACACCAAACCCTTGAATGACCTCAGCCAATGGCTGCATATATAGGTTGGACAGGAGAGGGGACAAAATAGAAGCTTGCGGGACTCCACACATGTGGTCCCGGGGAGAAAATGAACAATCACCCAGCACCACATGCTGAATTCTCCCAGCCAGGAAAGAGCAGAACCATTCAAGAACAGTTCCGCCCACCCCGGCTTGGTCCTGCAATGAGTCACCAACACCTAATGATCAATTGTATCAAACGCAGCTGAAAGATCTAACAGGATCAACTGGGTCGAATGACCCTGTTCCAACTCATGGCGAAGGTCATTGACCAAGGCCACAAGCACAGTCTCAATGCCAAAGTCTGAATGAAAGCCGGACTGCGATGGATCCAGAAAACTGACACAGTCCAGATGCCCCTGAAGCTGCTGAGCCACGATCCATTCCACACCTTCCCTAAAAAGGGAAGGTTAGAGACAGGCTGATAGCAGGCCAGGGAGTCAATGTCCAATGATGTTTTTTTAAGCAGAGGCTGCACCACCACCTCCTTGAGGAAGTCCGGCACCCTGCCCCCCCTAAGGGAAGCATTGACCACCCCAGCCACCAATGGCCCCAACATCTCTCAGCTGACCTTAACTAGCCAGGATGGGCATAGATCTAATTCACAAAAGGTCGCCCTGACTGCCCCCAAGACATCCGCCACATCAGTGGGCGATATCCGCTGGAACTGATCCCACAAAATAGGACAAGGCGGGGCCTCCATTACCTCTCGTTCTCCCATTGCCACAAATGCGGTGTCGAAGTCATGGTGAATTTGGGAAATTTTATCCACAAAAATAGTCAACAAAGGTGTCACAGTGAGCACTGGAAAAGTCTAGTTCCTGGTGGAGGGGGGCCAGACTGACCAGCCCTCTCACCACCCGGAAAAGCTCAGATACAACTTTGTGGACACTATGAGTGCAGCAAATAACCTCTTCTTTGCTGCCTGCACAGCCATGGCATAGGTATGTAAACTGACTCTGTGCCACAATCGGTCAACTTCATCATGTGAACGACACCACTGTCACTCTAACCACCGCCCTTCTCATTTCATTTGCCACAGATCATCCGTAAACAAGGGAGACCTGCGGTGTCGGCGATCAGGGAGCGGATGCCTAGGAGCTGTTAAGTCGATGGCCTCGGTTAGCAAGGTGTTCCAGAAAGCCACAAGGTCATCAAGTGAACTGTCATTGAGATCGGAGGGTAACTCCCCATGAGCATTCTGGAACCCCCTCAGGTTCCATAAGTCTCTAGGGGCGATCCAACTGAACTGGTTCTGCACCTTTCTGGGGCAGACATGTGCCAGGAGACAGACCGGAAGGAGGTAATGATCCGTCCATGACAAGGGCACAGCTGACACCTCCCCCATCAAAGGACACCCCCCCCCACACCTCAAGACGGGTGCAAAAAATCAGGTACAGGGTATGATCTTCATCATGAGTCGCGCCACCAACCAACCAAGACAGTCCCATATTTGCCATGGCGGCCATGAACTCATGCTCCGCTCCCCCAAGGCTGGCATTGACATGAATGTTCGAGTCCCCCAGAACAATCACTCTTGGGGACTGCAAGACCACCTCCGATACCAGCTCTGCTAGAGTGTTCAAGGATGCTGCTGTACAGGTAGGTGCGTGGTATACAAGCAACAGCCCTAAACTGTCTCCAGCCAAATCAACCACCAGATGGAGGCCCTCAATACCTGGAATAGTTTGCACTGGATACCTCCACGCAGACCATGTGTTCTTAAAAACTATGGCTACACTACCCCTCCGGCCAAGGCTCGTGCTGCACAGAGTACCTGACTGGAACAAGGTCATCCAAGATAGGCCCTGACTCAGTGTCCAGCCAGGTTTCCGTAATACACACAAGGTTGACAGCCTGGTCCAGGATTAAATCCTGGACCGTTGTTGATTTATGTACAACTGACCTTGTGTTAAACAGCATCAAGCCAGGGGCCCTCCAACCAACAACCACCTCACTACCTTCCTGGGGGCTAGTGAGAGGGACAGACACCAAACATCTGTCCCTTCTCACAGCTTTAACCAGTCTCCCAGACGGATCATAATTCCCCTGACCCAGAACGACCTCAATGGCTGTGCCCCCCGCCCCCGGAGGCTGCAGGGATGCAGAACAGGAAATACAGCTCTGCACCCCTGTGGGTGTTTGCCAGCAAAGCTGCGTGGGGAGGCTTTCAGACCAGCCGATTCCTGCACATATCCTGGCTTGTGCATTCCCCCCTGCAGCCAGAATATGTGCAGGGGCGGAAGGTCTGAAAGTGGCCAGAGTTGCGGGCGCAGAGCCTAGAGTGTTCTAAGGAGCAACCAATTCCTGCCCCTCTCTTATGTCCATCTTAAAAGGCCAGTGTGCGCCAAATTCAAACATGCGTTGTCCCGTTGCCACCGCCGCCGCCGCTGACACCTGTCTGCTGCTGGGGCCGCCGCCGCTGCTCACCATCCCCGCGGGACACCTGCAGGGAGAAGAACATCGACAGTGAGGTTAGGGGTTAGGGGGGGGAACGCAGAGGGCAGCCACGTGGGCTGTCCTGTCCCCTCCCCCCCACCCGGAAGTAGCGGGGGCATAAGGCCCCGGGGACAGCGGCGGAGCTGCAGAAGCTTGCCTGCAGGGGGAATAACATTAACACCCACCTGCTTGCTGCTGGGGCTTGCCTGCCTTGCCACCGCCGCCGCTGACACCTGCCTGCCGCTGGGGCCGCTGCCGCTGCTCACCATCCCCGCGGGACACCTGCAGGGAGAAGAACACCGACAGTGAGGTTGGAGGTTAGGGGGGGGAACGCAGAGGGCAGCCACGTGGGCTGTCCTGTCCCCTCCCCCTCCCCCCGGAAGTAGCGGGGGCATAAGGCCCCGGGGACAGTGGCGGAGCCGCAGGCCGCGGCCGCAGGCTCGCAGCCGAAGGACCGCGGCCAAAGGGCGCGGCACTTTCCGGGCACTTTGGGGGCTGCAGGGGGTGGGGGGGTATTGTTTGTTTTGCTGTGGGTTTCTGTTTCTTTTTCAGGGCTAGGGTGGTAGGGTGGGGGTATCGGTAAGGATGGGTTAAATGAGGGGGGTGGACCCAGGGACTCCCCCTGGTGAGAGCAGGGGGAGGACCGGGAGGGTTGGGGGGGAGGGGGTGGCTCGGTCTCCCCGTGAGAGGGGGAGACCGAGGGAGAATGGGGAGGGTATGGTTGGGGGGGGGGAGGGTTATGGGGGGGGAGGGGGGGAGGGAGGGCCGGGGGGCAAGCAGCCGGGTCTGAAGGGCCGGGATTGGGTGGACGGAGGGGAGGGCATGGCCATTGGGGTCGTGATGGGGCGCGGACGGTATGGTCCATGGGGTGGGAAGGCACGGGCCCCTAGGGGTCCACGGTGCCTGAGGGAGGTGGAGGTCATCACCCCCCCACTAAGGGGGAGGGAGGTGCCGGGTCCAGGGTCCGCACGTGGGGGGCTGGTGCTGATGAATGCGAGGTCCGTTGTGAACAAGGCCCCGATTATCCACGATTTGATCTTGGATGGGGCCGTGGACCTCGCATGCATCACGGAGACCTGGCTGGATGATCTGGCCGGTCCAACTTTGGCGGATCTGGTTCCAGCTGGGTATGCCGTGCAGCATCAGCCCCGCATGGGCGGCCGGGGAGGAGGCGTAGCTATTGTTTTTAGGGAAGACTGGCCTGTTAGGAGGTATCCAGTGCCGGAGATTGTGGGTGTAGAGGCTCTGCACGTGGTGATCGATTTGGCTGGGGGCAAGCTAGGGGTGCTGCTGGTGTACCGGGCCCCTTCATGCCCGGCGGCATCCCTTACCGCTCTAGCGGAGCTGGCCTCGGAGGTGGTGTTGGGCTCCCCCAGGACTTTGGTTCTGGGGGACTTCAACGTCCACGCCGATGCCGGCCTTGTTGGGGCGGAGCGGGAGTTCATGGCCGCCATGGCAACTATGAACTTGTCCCAGGAGGTGATCTGCCCGACCCACGTGGGGGGACATACCCTCGACCTGATCTTCGGCTCTGGCCTTGAGGCGGGGGGTCCGGTTGTGGGGGAGGTGACAGCGGTGCCCTTGTCGTGGACGGACCATTACCTCCTTCAGGCCGGTCTTTTAGCGCGCCCCCTCCAGAAGGGGAAGGGACCAGTTAGGATGGTCCGCCCTCGGAGGCTGATGGAACCCCAGCGGTTCCAGGAGGTCCTGAGGGAGCTTACCCTGGATGTGGACGGTCATTCTGTGGATGAGCTGGTCCAGCATTGGAACATCTTGCTGGAGGAGGCCATTGACAGGGTGGCTCCGAGGCGCCTTCTGCCTCGGTCTCGTCACCGCAGGACCCCTTGGTTTACTGAGGGGCTGCGGTGTATGAAGCGTGTGGGCAGGAGGCTAGAGCGACGCTGGCGTCGGACTCGGTCTGTCTCCGATCGTCTTCTCCATAGGGCCCATTTGCGGTCCTATGTGGAGGCTGTGAGGACGGCGAGGAAGGAATTCCTCGCCGTCCTCATAGCGTCTGCGAAGTCGCGTCCAGCGGAGCTGTTTCGGGTGGTGCGGGGGCTGGTGAGTCCGGCCTCCCTCCGCCTGGATGGGGACTTGTCCCGGGCCCGCTGTGAGGAGTTTGTCATCTACTTCGCAGACAAGATCGCTCGGATTCAGGCCGATTTCGACGCTGGGTTGATAGCAGTAGGGGAAGAGCGCGGGGGGGCGGAGGGTCCGTCTGGTCCATCTTTATGGGGTGAGTTTCAGGAAGTGACGCCGGCCGATGTGGTGGATGTCCTGGGGTCTGTGAGGGCCACGTGTTGTCAACTAGATCCGTGCCCGTCCTGGTTAATAAAAGCTTCCGGGGAGACGTTGGGGACGGTGCTGGCGAGGGTGGTGAATGCGTCCCTTCGGCAGGGGAGGTTGTCGCCTTGCTTAAAAGAGGCTGTGGTGCGCCCCCTGCTGAAAAAACCATCGTTGGACGTAGACGCGCTCGCCAGCTACCGACCTGTCTCTAACCTTCCCTTTTTAGGGAAGGTTATTGAGCGGGCAGTGGCGCTCCAGCTCCAGGGTCATCTAGATAACATCGGGCTCCTTGACCCTTTTCAATCTGGGTTCCGCCCCGGCTATGGCACCGAGACGGCGTTGGTGGCCTTGGTGGACGACCTCCGCCGGGAGATGGATGCGGGATGTTCGACATTTCTCATCCTGCTCGATCTCTCGGCCGCTTTTGACACCGTGGACCATGGGCTGCTGTTGAGACGACTGCGTGACCGGGGGGGTCTGGACGGGACTGTTCTTGAATGGTTCCGTTCATTCCTCTCGGGGAGGAGCCAGCGGGTGGTGTTGGGGGAGGAAACATCGAGCCCCCGCGCCTTACCGTGTGGCGTTCCGCAGGGATCGATCTTGTCTCCATTATTATTTAACATCTATATGCAGCCCTTGGGGGAGGTCGTGAGAGGGTTCGGGGTGCGATGTCACCAGTATGCTGATGATACTCAGCTGTACCTCTCGTTTTCTACCGACCCAGACCCTGCTGTCTCGGTGCTATCCCAATGTTTGGAGGCCGTGGCGGATTGGATGCGGCGGAGCAGACTGAAGCTCAACCCAGATAAGACGGAGGTGATGGTGGTGGGGAGGGCGAAGGGGGTGGTGGCCCCCCTGATTGGGGGGGTTTGCCCCCCTGTAGCTCAGCAGGTCCGGAGTCTGGGGGTCATATTGGACGCAGACCTGCGGCTGGAGCGGCAGGTGGAGGCAGTCGCTAAGGCTGCCTTCCGCCAGCTTTATCTGGTACGTAGGCTGCGTCCGTATGTCTCTGGCCCGGACCTGGCCTCCCTCATCCATGCCTTCGTCACCTCGCGGCTCGACTACTGTAACGCGCTCTACGTGGGGCTTCCCTTGTTCTTGGCCCGGAGGCTGCAGCTGGTGCAGAATGCGGCGGCCCGTCTTCTTACGGGGACGGGTCGCCGGGAGCACATTACACCGGTGCTCCGAGCGCTGCACTGGCTGCCGATAGTGTGCCGGGCCAAGTTCAAGGTCCTAGTAATGATCTATAAAGCCCTATACGGCCTTGGCCCCTCTTACCTTAGGGACCGCCTCGCCCTTCGCGCCCCGGAACGGCTCCTGCGGTCTGCCGGGGGTGCCCTCCTGGAGGTCCCCCGTGTTAAGCGGGGGGCCACGATGGAGCGAGCATTCTCGGTGGTAGGGCCGCGGCTGTGGAACTCCCTTCCGGAGGAAGCTCGCCTGGCCCCAAGCCTTTTGACATTTCGGCGGAACTGTAAGACCTGGCTGTTTGCCCAGGCCTTCAGGAGGGAGGGTGGGGTGTGTGATTTTAATCCCCCGCCAATTTATCTATTTATTTATTCGTTTTCTAGCCCTGTTTTATTGATGTATTTTATATTTATATTTATATTTTAAGTGAATTTTAATTGTTTTTATTGTTATTGTTGTTGTTGTTAGCCGCCCCGAGCTGCGTTGCAGGAGGGGGCGGGATAAAAATCTGAAAAATAAATAAATAAATAAATAAATAAGTATGTGCTCGACACCTGCTCTTTCTGAGTCATTTAAATTTAAGGAGCAACTTCAACAGTCTCTACATCATTGTGGCCACGGAGAACAATGACAACCAGGCAACCACCATCACTGTCACCTCTGCTACCTCCGGCGTGCCACTCTCCACATACCAATCCATTTGACAATGGTGCATTCCTTGGACTGAAGAAGAGACCAAGGTCTTCATTACTCTGTGGGGGGAGCCGAAGCCCCAATACCAACTGGTTAAGTGCTACTGCAATGAGACTGTTTTCCAGGAGATCTCTCTCCAGATGGCACAGCAGGGATACACCAGGGACATGAACCAGTGCTGGCAGTGGGTCAAGGATTTCCAGAAGGGGTACAAGGAGATCCGGGATAACAACTTCACCTCCAGCCATGGGAGGCACATGTTCCCCTATTATGAGCTGCTGGACTGGTTCCTCTGTGTCAATGGAGCCATCGTAACATCAAACTCTATGGCTGCACCTTCACCAGGAGCCAGAAGGAGGAAATACAGCTCCCCCACTTCCTGCTTTTGCTGCAACCACTTCCACTCCCACCACAGCACTGCAACCACCACCATACTGTTCCTGCCCTGGGGTCAGTGCTTGTTAACAAGGACATGGACCCCAGGAATCTCCAACTCTCCCCTCTCAATCTGGAGAGTCAGCCTTTTTTTTTTGAGGCTCCAGTTGAGGTACTGATTGAGGGTCTGGAGGAATAGGAGACCACCTTCATCGAGGAGGTGGAGGAGAACAGTAAGTGAATGTGCCTGGGGGCAGGGGGTTGCATATACACAGCTGACTAAAGACTTTCATTTATTGCTATCTAATTATGTTGTTTTTTTTCTTTAAAACAGGTGGCCAGAAGAGCATGGAGGAGCAGCAACCACTCCAGCAGCAGCAGCAGAGGCCAGGTATGCTTTCCCTCTTCCCTTTGCGTGGGCAGAAGATGCTTAAGTGGGTGGGTGGGGGTTGAAACACTGGGTGAGAAAGGTACTATGGCAGGACAGTGGGCTGGGGAGGGGCCCGAAGAGCGGCCATTAAATTGGGTGGAAAGGACAGCTGGTAAAAATGGGTGGGAAGGACAAGTGGGGGCTGAAATACTGGACGCAAAAGGCACCATGGCAGGATGGTGGGCTGGGCGGCGGGGAGAGAGGCCTGCGGGGTGGTCTTTAAAATGGATGGGTGGATGGCTGTAAATTGGGTGGAAAGGGCAGCTGTTAACAATGGAAGGTCAGACGGGGGCTGAAACACCAGGCAGAAGGCAAGCAGGCGGGGTCTGAATTAATGGTTTCCCTTGTTGCCAGTCTGCAATGGGCTGTGGACAGAACCACCAGCCACAAGTGCTCAGTGCATCCAGGACCTGCAGGGTCTGGAACTGGTGGCACAGGGAAGATTTTGCAAGGGAGCTGCTTGGGAACAACTTGCGGCGGGTGGATGAGCTCCAGAACGTGATTCAGGGCATGGCCCAAGAGAGCACAGGCAGGTTGTATGTCAGAAAACCGCACAATGCAAGGTTTTGGCTACCGGGGCCTGCCTAGACCACTGGTGGGAGGACAGGCACTTGGCCTGCCAGTGCCTCTGGCAGCAGTTCCACTGGTCAGACAGCATGCTCAAGAAGGCAAGCCAGAAGATGGGGACATGTGGCAATGGACTCAAAGTAGTCTGGACTAGTTTCTCCATCTCTAGAACTCCCTTCTTGAGCAAGCATGTAGCTGCCGCAACCATGAATATTTTTGGTCGGGGCAAGTGCCGTTCCTTTCTCCCATCAACATTTCACACCTCTTGTGCCTCCTGCTGCAAAAAGGGGAAGGTGTTTTCATGTTTAAAACTGTCATTTTTCATTTTCATTTTTGATTCCCTCCCATTATTTTTTGTTTTGTTTTTGTATTGGATTCCAAGGGCTTCCTAAGGCTTAGCATTTGAACCCCCCAGACTGGCAGGGCATCTTCAGCTTGCAGAGAATGCTCCAGGGGAGGGGCAGCATTGGAACCCCCAGACTGTCTTCAGCTCACAGAGACTGCCCCGGGAGGGGGTGGGGGAACACCCGAGACTGGCAGGGCACTGGAACACCTGAGACTGGCAGGGCATGTTCAGTTCACAGAGATCGCCCCGGGGGGCAGGATGTAGGAGGAACAGAGTGACTTCATTCACTCATCCTGACTGGTGGCAGCAAGTGTGGGCACAGATGGTTGGCCTCTCATTCTGGCAGGTGGCAGCTGGTGGGGGCACAGATGTGGTCTCTCTCTCTTGAATTCTAGTGGGTGGCAGTGTGGGCAGGGTGCATCTCTCACATTTTAACTGCAGGGTGCGTGTTGATCTCTGGTTCTGGTAGGTTGCAGCTTGAGCAGGGAGTGCACCACTCTGGGTATTTTCAGGCATGATGGGAACGCTGCTAACCACACTGAACCACAGTGGCTTTGGTGTGGTGGCAGTGATCCCATGCATATCTATTTGCTCCCGGCCAGATGTTCACCACAGTGAACACCCGGCCGGGATCAAATTGATCATGGTTCTGGAGGTGAGGCGGGCCTCACCTCCAGAACCGTGGTTGATTTAGCCATGATCTGGGATGGGGCTGGGAATGGCCGTGGGTAACGACTGTTACCCAGCCCCGTCCCGGAATCAGGTCCCAACCACGGGATGGAATCAGGCTCAGCGGCCTAATTGGCTGCTGCACCCGCCCATCTCCCCGAGGGCAGACGGCCATGGAAGTGCGGGGGGGAGGGCAGGACTGAGTGGCTGCACGTCGTGCCGCACAACCCTGCCCCCTCCCCGATTCCCCCCTGCGATCAGGCCGGCACATCTAAAGGATGGCTGGCCTGATCACAGACCAGGATCCGTAATGGATCCAGGTCCAGGTTTCAGCGTGTTGGGCCTGGAGGCCCAGCACGTCTGAAGTTACCCTCTCTCTCATTCTAGCAGCAGGGAGCGTGTCTCTCTCTGCTTCTGGTGGGTAGATGGCAGCATGGGCAATGCATGAGCCTCTCTCTCTTTCGTTCTAGCAGTAGGCTGAGTGTCTCTCTCTGGTTCTGGCAGGTGGCAGCTTGGGCAGGGTGTTCGCCTCTTTCTCTCATTCTGGCAGATGGGTAGGCAGTCGGCTGCTACACAATGCATCTACTGTGTTACTGTTGTCCAACCTGGGCCAAGGTGGTTGCCCAATGTAGGATAATGGGCTACATCCTGGTGGGCCAGGCCTATGGAGTCCCACCCTGCGGCAGGGTCCACTGTCAACTTAGAGCAGCAGGTGCAGTTTGCCATTCCTGTGCATACATGTCATGGCCAGGGATGGCATAGCGGGCAGGCTGGGGGATGGTGGGTGTAGTGGGACCAGGCGCCCATGCATGTGGATGGCTCCTTGGCCCACCCCAGGGCATGGTGGGACTTGTGCAGTTTCCCCCTAGTGGGTTGGATTGTTTGGATGGTTCTCCTTGCCGGCTCAAAGTGTGGTGCCCTGTCTCATGTGACTTTACCATGTGTGTGTGTGTGTGTGTGTGTGTGTGTGTGTAAGAGAAGGCAAACTCTGGCCAACATTTATCTATTTCTGTGTAATGTTTGCTAGCCTTCCATTTTTGTCTGCTAATTACAAGAAACCTGATTTATTCATGTTTATGTGATTCTAACTTCCCATCTCAGCAATCTCCTTTTCTAATCTTTATTACTTTTAAGCACCATTCTGTCTTTTTAATTAATGGAGTGTAGCTTTACAGCGGGTAGGACTGTGCTTCCTTTTTAGAGGGCTGGGAACAAGCAAAGATTTAAAGCCACACAGGCCCCTCTTCTTAAAATTGCCATCAAACCCTGCATCTGAAACTCCTATGTACATTTTTGTCATATTTTTCAGCTTGACATACAGGCTTGTGACGCGTCACATCAATAGCAACAATCATGAAATTTTTAGAGATGTGTCATTTCTGAGATACCTTCTTTCTTGCTTTGATCCATCATGGTTCTTCTGGAGGGGAAAAAAATAATCATGCCATATGCCTCTCTAATTTCTCGGGGGGTTTTTTGTTATTATTTTTTTTTAAAAATAGAAAATAGGAATCAAACTAATTTTTTTTCTGAATTTCAAAGCCTTCCTCTCATAAAGCTGAAACTCTCATTCCTGCTCAAATTAATGCTTGAAATTTTATAATGAAAATGGGGTGGTTTGTGCTTATGAAATAGATAAACCTGCAGTTAAAGAGACACTGTGGGCCCAATCCGGTGAGGTTTCATACACTGTCTGTACCCACAAAAATCAGTGCAATGTGGGAGTGATCAGAATATCTAAGAATGAGCCATAGGCACTTAGCATTTTGCAGAATTAGGTTATTAGCTTCTCTGCTGTCCATTTCCTCACTTGGTCATTACTCCTCTTTGAGTTACAAGCAGAACGTGGAGAAATATCAGTGGCACAGATTGTATCTAACAATTTTGCCCACTTCACATTGGGTCTGATGAAGCAGATATGAAATGTTGTTCAGTTCCTACATTGTTTCCCCAAATGGATATCTATTTTGGTTATTTCGATTATTATTGATTTGGTTATTTCAGTCATTTTGGTTATGCGAATAGTGCCCAAATGATGTGACTGGTACAACAAAAAGACTCAAATAGTCAAACTGAAATAAATGAAGCAAAATATCCAAATAAGTGGATAGGTGAATATTATTTCAGTGGCAAATTATTCTACTATTTGGAGAGCTATAAAAAAATAATGCAAATAATAGTTGCAAGATCAGAAATGTTTATTCATTTCAGCTCTAGCTACCAGCCAGAGCAGAACTTTTTCTTTAGAGTCCCCAAAAGCAAAGCCTGTGATGCAATTAATGAATCATTTCTCCTGATCAATAAGAAAAGATAAACAAATAAATGGCAGCCTGTGCCATATTATTTCCTCACTGTTCGCTTCTGTATTTAATTTATATTGCAAGCTGCGGAGTGCCTGTCCAGCATGCTGGGTGGTTGCTGGTTTGGAGAATGGTGAGGCTTGGCAGTGCACATCTGTTAAGGAACTGTATCACAGCTGTGTAAGACAAGTGAGTGCAAACTGCCAGCCCTGTCCACAGGGCCATGGGTCAATTCATCAACGGGATAGCTACTGCAGAGAGGAATTTCTCTCAGGCAGGATGAACCTCTAGTGACTCTTTCCCCAGGTCTAGACATCCCCTCCCACACACGCGGGGCTATCAGTCAACTTATGGTTGAACTCTGTTTCACCTCCTGACCCCTTCTTCAACTCAGACACACATTAAAGTGTGAACTAGGCCTCACTGGGGCCAAGAAGCCTCTTAACCCACCTTGGCTTCATTTCCCGCCTGACATCAAACATACAATCTAACCCCTACTGATGCCATTTGTAGTTACATATGTAGGTTCAGCTACTGGGTAATTTGATTCCTTCCTGCGCCTGTACAGTCCTTCAGTGACAAAGCCATTCTGCTCTGCTGTAACAGCTGAAGGAGAATTTTCTTCCTGTTTGCTAATTTCTCTACTCAGAACAAACACATCGAATCAATAGATGGTTGTTTTTACCCTGTGGCACAGATGTGTCAATTGGGGAAACATAAAACCATGTATATTTTATGGCAGGGGTGGTCTCACCTGCTTCTGTTTTTAGAATCATAGCCTTGTACACAGCCTGAAGAAAGTTCAAGAGGCCACTTAGCCCACTGCCCAACTACTCTTGCAGTCAGAAAGATTTTCCTGATATTTAGCCTAAATATTTCTTCCTGCAATTTAAGTCCACCGCTTGTTGTTTGGCCCTCAGTGGCCAAAGTGAACAAGAAGTGTACTTATTTGAAAGCTGTTATGCTGCTGCCCCACTTTGCCTCCTCTTTTGAATCAAGACTAAACATGCTCTGTTCTTTCGACCCTTCTGCAGAGATCTTGCTCCCTCACCCCTTTATTATCTTTTGTTGCTCTCCTCTGCACTTTTTCCAATTTGTCTACATTTTTCTTACAGCTTAAGGGCTGAAAACTGAGCTCAGTATTCCAGACGAGGCCTGATCAGTGTTGACTAGAACATCATTTATATGTGATGATGAGATAACTTTCTTCTAGGAAGAGAGGTGTCAGTCTTAGGGAAGAGGGTTCACAGACAATGGTCTCAAGTCATAAGGGTGCTTTGGAGGGGTTGATGAAGCCTTGAATTTGCCTATCTTGATACTGGCTCCCTCTCTAGATTTTGGTTCTGTTCTATGCCATCATTTTAAAAAATAATAATTCTATAATAGAAGTTCCCAAATTGGAACAAGCAGATTCATGGCATCTGTTAATGTGGTCACAGTCCCGATTTATATTTGGTATGCTTTGCATGCCTTTGTTGTTATCCGGTGGGGAGGAGGTCACAAGGTTATATTTGTCTCAAAATGGGGTAATGCAGGTAAAGGTTTGGGAACCACTGACTCTGACCTGACAAAAAGAAGACTGAAATTAGTGAAAAATAACATTACTGAAGAGTTATTCTTCTATTTTTGAAATAGTTGACGATGGCCTACCTCTGAGTGGAAGGTCATCTTCTGGCATGCATGTCTGAGGAAAAGAGCTGGTCAGCACAGCTCTCATCTTCCCATGTTTTATATAAAAATTGTCCACATAACAGCGCAGGAGACCATTGTCCTGATGGAAAATGTCATGCATCTATCAAGGCCTTGGAAACAGATAAATAGAGCTTCTCATTTAATACTGGAGCTTTTAGATCAACAATCCTGGTGAAGAATGTTGAGGAAACTGCACCTGAGGCCTCATACTTTTCAGTATGGACATTTTCAATGCACCTCCACGTCTTTCCAGCAGGGAATAATTTAGGAACACAGGAATTGCCATTCTGGATCGAACTCCATCTGCTCCAGTATCCTTTCTTGGACAGTAGCCAGCCTAGTTGTTTTAGAGGATCGCAGAAGAATGCAACAGTAGACAGATACTGGAAATTCTGTCACTTATCCAGGTAACATTCTAATCCCTAATAGTTATAGATATTGGTTTAATCTCTGAAGGATAAGATTTAATATCCCTTTCGTAACTTTTTGGTAGCATAAACAATTCAAACTCACAATAGTCTTGTTATCCATATAAATGAGTAGTTCCAATAAAAGACATCATCTGAACTACTTTGTCTCCATCTCTTAGGCTGTTTATAGACGAGACAAAAAAGGCGGCTGATCAAAGGATCAGCCGCCTTTATTTGCGCTCGTCTATCTGTTCCGGCCACATCTTACCCCGCATCGGAGGGGGCAGGCGATCCTGCCCCCTCCAACACGGATACCCGAAGTGCCTGCTTAACGCCGCACTTCTGGGTTCCCTGGACTTGTGCACATGCGCGGAAGGGTGCGCATGCGCCCCAAGACTCTCTGCCGTGTCTGAACAGCATACACGGCAGAGAGAGGAAGGCGGGGGACAGATGCCGGCGCTGGATGATCCTGCTTGTCAGTGGGATCGTCTATCAATGCCCTTACATTTGGGACCACAACAGTAATTCCCACCCCCACCCCCGTCTAAGTCCTCCTTATACATGCTAAATTCTCAGCCTCAATGGTATATCTTAAAGGAAGTTGTTACAAGGGCAGTAATACATGGAACAGTTAGACATAGGCTGTTTTTACACGGGCACGGCTGGGAGGCGGGCCCATGTGTACTGCATCGAGCACTCACGCATCAAATGGGCCACAGGGCTAGGGATGGAAGTGCAATGGGAATATGCCCCTACCCACACACCGTTTGGCCTGCCCCCACGCAGAGCATCCCAAATTTTTCCCTGAGGCTCTGTGAATGAGCAGGCGGTGTGGGGGTCATGGGAGTGTGTGCCCCCCCCTTCAGACAGGTGCCTGGATGCATGGGGGATGGGTGGATCTGCATGGGTGCATTCCATCTAAAAATGGCCATATTCCACAAGTCCTAGTTTTTAGCAAGCAAATAGTGTTTGGTCTTTGAAGATAGTCTGTATCTGCTGCCATTGTTGCAATACAGTTTCTTTGGAGAAACTGTGGTGAAGAATGAGATAATTTCTTCTCTTAGGACCTAATTCAAGATATGTGCATGTACCAAGTGCAGGTTGCATACGCACACCAAGACCACATTGTGTGCACATCAACTGCAGGATGTGTGCACATACCATGTACTTGATGTGCACACATCCTGCACTTGGTGTGCATGCACGCATTGCACTCATGTGCTTGGTGTATACGTGTACCTTGGATTGGTCCCTTAATCTTTTAACAAAATCAGTTTTGGGCCGAGTGGTTTCCTGGGAACCAGGAATTTGTATTTTGGCCTACATTTCTATAGAGGGGAAAACCCGTGCACTGTCTGTCACCAGCTTTTGTTCAAAGGCAGGTGTATGTTGTGTAAATACTTTGATCCTATTTCACCTGTTTCCCCTTCAAAGGGAAATGACACTTAAAGGACCCTAAATCTTTTCCTGCTTGACATTGGGGTAACAAAAAGATTGATATGATGCATGTTTCAGATAATTTGTGATTCTTTAGATCCCTGTGCATTTATAAAAAAGCCGTGGCTAAGCATAACCTCCAACATTTGACAGACATACAGGTACACTTCATGCCGCCCTTAATTTGCATAAATGTGCACGGTATCATTTATTATATAATAAGAAATAAAATAATAATAATAATAATTAATAACTTAGTATTATTCATATGAATATTTGTAATAGCCCACTGACTAACTTTGGGGCTAAACTGGAAAAAAGGATGTCTCTGTGAGAGGATATAGGGACCCATATGTTTGTATGTGCAGGGCTTATGGTTCAGATTAAAACTTTGCCTATTAAAAAGTCAAAATTCTCAAATGGATGCATTGACTTTGGCTCTAAAATTTTAGTTTTAAAAAGACTCTTGTAGGATCCCAGGTAGAAGCAGCCCCATTTTCTTTAGCAGCTAAAGAATAATCTCTCACAAACACACCCACACATGTCCTACTGCATTCGTTTTCAGCTCCCGCCGGTGTGGGTGTCATCTTGCTTTGTTCTTTGATATCCCTACTTATCCCAAGCTTGTTAAGTGAGAAAAGATGCCCCGTCCTATAGCAATGAATGAGACTGCTTGCCCATGTTACATTTTCTAACCTTAGTTTCTATCTAATGTGAGATTGTGTAATGTGGGCACACACCTTTTCACATCTGGCAGTGAAATATTTGTGAGTTTTATCACGGATGACAGGGCTGGAAAATCCAGCCCTGTCACTAATGTGAGTTGCATTTAACATTAAATTTAATAACAATAATAATAATTAATAATATTTATTCATGGCTTAAGCCAAAACGATGTTAAATTTGCATGTATGCATACAAACTTAACATTAATTTAAATCACTGTGAAATTTGATCTGGCAGTGTCACCTTTGCCGAGCATTGCTAGTGTTGGATGTAGAGAGTAGAAAGGTAGAATTCAAGACTCTAGCAGTACTCAGCAAAGGGGGTTTATCTGAGTGCTACTTCCTGACCGAGTTCCTTGGTGGGAGGTTGGGGCCCTCTACCCACACCAGGGATTCCCCTAGGGAAGAGGTGCTCAGGCAAACCCCCTTTGCTGAGCACTGCTAGAGGTTTGAATCCTCCCTCCCTTCTCTCCCCGCCCAACACTAGCAACACTCAGCAAAGGGACTTTGGCTGGGGTTCCCTGGTGGGGGGATGAGGTATGGGTCCCTAACCAGGGAACCTCTAGTGTCCCAAATCCCTCCCCAACCAGGGGGTCCTGGGGTGCGTGGTGTGTGTGTGTAACATGAGCATGGATCTGTTATTTTTTATAATGGATCCAAATCCTGGAAAAAATTAATATGGGCATGCAGCCATGCTGCAGTCTCATGTTGACGCCGTTTTTGCATGAGATTGAATCTCACGTGAAAAACCGAACGTGGGCAAGCAGCCCAAGTCAGAGCCACCAGACTCAATTTCAGTTACATTTCCTTTCCCCTCAACTAGCTCTTGCTCCAGCTGGATTAATGAGGTGCTGCTAATCTCCTCCTTTGTCTTGTGAAGCCAGTACAATCCAAACAATGCTGGGAGCCCAGTACAAGGTAACAAAGGCCGTTAATGTACCGGTCAAAAAGGTACTGCTGGAGGGTATGGCTATGTAGTAGTGTACATAAATAACAAATAATATGTGCTTTAATTTTGTACAAGGTATGGCTGAGGCTTGAAATTTTGAAAACAGGACATTTTTGTACACGTTCCTCATATAAAGCCTCATATAAATTCATTTATTATTAATTATTAATTTTTCTTCTTCTTCTTCTTCTTCTTCTTCTTCTTCTTCTTATTATTATTATTATTATTATTATTATTATTATTATTTTCAGCCCCGAGCCGCCTGAGAATTGTGAGTGGGGACAGGTTGCTGACAGTCAGGCCCATGGAGAACAGAGGGACACCCCCCTGGACTGCTCCCCACCCCCCCCGGAGATCTGGTGTGAGGGGGACTGGAGAATCGCCCCTGAGCAAGAGCAGCAGCAGGTCTCCGGGTGTGTGTCAAGCAGCACAGAACCAGTGCAGCTGTTGCCGCCACCACTACTGCACCTAATGAGGCGGCGGGGTCAGGGGCAGCTAATGTCCGAGTTGGCCAATAAAAGTCAGGGAACGGCTGACGGCTGTGTCGTACTGAAGGATTAAGACCGGGACGTAAGTTCACTATTATAGACTTGTGGTGGGAAGAAGAGCTGTCCCGTCGGGGAATACAAATTTTGTGAAGAACTGGAGATTTGGAGAAGGATCCTCTCCCTGGTGGGAGCGCAGGGGGGGGGGAGGGGGGAGAAGGAGGATGTGTATAGTAGGCAAATTGAAGTGTTGGGGGATTGAGGGGATTGTTTAACTTATGCTCTGTAAATGAAGTTTGTATGGGTTAGTAGAAACTAATTGTGTATTATAATTGTATGTAGAGGGGTGGGGAGAAATTAACTATATATATATATGTTGTATTGGGGAAAGGACTCACTTCCTGGTGAGAGCATGAAGGAATGAGGGGGGTGAAAAGGACTCCTTCCCTGGTGGCAGCAGGGAAGGAGTGTGAGGAGGGTAGAGTAATGGAGATTGAAGGCGGGTATTGTAGCTATGAATCTGTTAAGTTATTATTTAAGAATGCAGGGGTCTTTTCCTTGTGGGTCCTGTCGACCATATTGTATTTTTGTATGTTGTGTTATGAGTTGTTTCATTTTGCTGAGAGCCGCCTCAAGTTGCCTGTGGCAAGAGAGTGCGAGGTACAAATAAAAAGTGAAATGAAAAAGTGAAAATGAAATAATAATAATTATTATTATTATTATAAGCATTTAGCACAAGCAATGTACCTGGTGCTTTACAGAAAATAAGATAGACACGGTCCCTACATTTCCTCATATAAATTTTCACACACATCTTGTTCTTTGTAGAGATTTTTTTTTAAAAAACAACAACAACCTACAAGTGAAATAATGAATTGGTCCCCCCCCCCCCCCCCAAAGCAAGGTAAAACACTAATAACCGGTAGCTGAGACTTGTTAGAACTGTGGGCCACTAGCCTTTCAACTCTGGAGATCTAAGTTCACATCCTAGAGGTCAAATAATATTCATATGAGATTGATAGTCTCTTCCTGATCCCTAAGGAATGATTGTCCACATTACTAAGCACAGCATAATTTTGCATAATTGCCACTTTCTGCTCATGAGAAGGCCAGGAGTTGATTAGATAGGGACTCTAGGGTCAGAACTGAAATGTCTAAACAGGGCTTTGTGGGGAAATGTAAAGAATAGGAACATTCACCAGGAAGAGTATCTGCAGGCATGAGTTGGAATGATCTGATCTACCCAAAAAGTGAAGCACACATTGGTGCTCACCAGGGACTGTAAAAAAGTTGACTTACACTGGAAATGTTAGCAGCCACATCTGCTACACGTGTGCACCTGCAAGGTTCAGATCCAGGTGTTCTGCACTGAGCAGAAATAACTCTTAAACCCCATGCATATGCAACCCCTTAAATCTCAGGAACACAGATGCAAAAAAAGTGGTTGTGGGCAGAGAGTAAACATTTTAGGGAAGCCCTCAGAATGTAGGGCACTTTGCTGTATGTTTCTCTCTTTGGCCTCTTTCTTGCATTGGGAAGCAGTATTCACAACTCCAAGAGTTCAAAAATCACAAGTCACATTTCCCAGTCATGAGATTTAAAAACACTGAAGTCATTTAAATTCTGTGCTGTTTGTATTTATTCTGATTTTTCAGCTCCGAGTGTTCACATCCAAAGTGAGCTTGATAGTTACCTGGCGTTCAGCTCACAAACTCAGAGTGAGCAAGTAGTGAGTAATCTTTGGCCTGGCCATAGGTGCAATTGCTCTAAGACCCAATTAAGAAATGTGTATCAAGTAAAACAAATATGCATAAGGTGCTGTATGATGGTGTGGAGGACGTTCAACTTCTCACAAAACCACAAAATGCTAACCATTACAGATTCCTTCTTGTTTCCTGCTTCCACTGCAGCCCCCCAGTATGCTAAGCAGAGAACCCTAGATTAAATAATTATGCATCCTCCCTCCCCTGTATAGATGCAATTTGTTAAGGCCTTTGGGTACAGCTAAATATATATGCTCAGTACAAATATATCTGGGTTGCTTGACTATAGTGAACTATGAGCTAGTAGATATTTTAGAAAGTGGTTTCAAGTATGTCTGAGATACCACCTAGAAATGATTGAAGTGAACTCTGTTTTGCAATGTGATCTATAATCTGTAACTAGTGTCCACAGTCACATTGTGCATTATTTATCTTGTTACAAAGTCATAAGACAGGAGTGGAGAAATTTTTCCCTCCCAGGGGCCACTTTGATAATTAGTACAAGCTTCAAGGACTGCATAGGAGTTGGGGGCAGGATGTGCTCAGGGTGTGCCCCCCACACCCCCAGGATTGAATGAGCAGTCTTCAAGAGCTGTAGCCCAATCCCCAAGAGGCCTGTGAGCTTTCAGGTATGTATTCAGATGATTCTGAAGATTTTCTTGAATTGGTAAATACAATTTAGCTATGTGTTTGTCTCTCTATATTTTAAGTAGGGATACATATTCCAGTGTGGACTACTATTGAGTGGCTGTTGGTTTTAATGTTCCAGTTGTGGTATTCATCATGGCATTAAGCTATGTATCCAGAGAGTAGGGGTATTTTCAGACGTTACGAGATCATGCTCAACCACAGACAATCCCCTGTGGTGGGGAATGGTCCCGTAACGTCTGTTTGATGCCCGCCAGAGGTTCACCACAGTGAACCTCTGGCGGGAATCAAAATAACCACGCTTTCGAGGATGGTCCGGGGACCATCTCTGAAAGCGTGGTCAAAGTGATTCCCGCCGGGGGTGAACACCCGGTGGGAATCACTTTTTGCCCCCAACAGATGTGACGTTACCACGCTCAACCACGGCGGGATTCACCGTGGTTGAGTGTGGTAACGTCTCGTCTGGCCTCTGACCATGGCCCGGAATCGTGGCCATGCTTGCTGCCGATTCCGTGTCATGGTCAATACCCCGGGTGGCGGGTGGGCACCGTGGCCGGATTGGCCGTGGCATCCGCCCGTCTCCTGGAGGGCGGGCGACCTCGGGAGCATGGGAGTGGGGTGGGGCTGTGTTGCCGCACATTGCGCCACGCAGTCCCACCCCCCCCCCAGATTCCCCGCCTGGATCGGCCGGCATGTCTGCTGGCTGTGACGGTTCGATTCCGGCGGGGAATCAAAAGGGTGATTCCGTGACAGGGCCAAAACCACCCCATCATGTCTGAAATCACCCTAGGTATGGTATTTACTCAATAATAAATTATCAATATTAGCATACTGTAAAATTAATATTGTTCTATGAGGAAGGTTGTGCAGAAGATTAAGCCATTTCTCTTGGGGCAGCATTCTCCATTTCTCCTGGAGCACTAGTTCACTAGTAGTTTCCTGTAATGTTAACAAATTTGGATATCATATTAAGTATATTTGATTGTTAATCCAGTACATTTTTTAATTTATTTATATAGTGCAAGCACTCCAAGCAGTGTACCTGGCACTGTACAATCAGTAGTCATAGACAGGTCCCTACCCCAAAGGGTTTATAATCTAAGAGAGACAAGGAAGGGGAAGACGAGGGAGAGGTGAACTTCAGGAGAGACAAGGATACATTCATGAGGTTGAGAAAATGCAGGTGCATGTGCTTAACTACACGGAAGAGATTCTGAGTTATGAGGATGCAGTTTCACTCATGACAAGCCTTTTGACTCATGCAGGGAAAGCCTGACAGAAGAGGTAGGTTTTCAGGAGGGATTTGAAAGTTGGGAGGGAGAAAGCAGAACAAATGCATCCAGGGAAGGAGTTCCAGGCATGGGGGACAGCAATAGAGAAGGGGTGAAGACATTTAGGCTGCTTTTAGACGAGCGGCATAGGAAGCACGTTCTTCAATGTGTTGCTAGGAAAAGGGGGGGAGGAAAAGTCATGCGGGGTGCGTTTACACGCACTGGAAGTGATCGCCTGTCGTAGGAATCAGCGGTGCGCGTGGCCTCCCGTGACCTCTTTAAAGACGCATTTTGGAAACCCTGATATCGTAATTTCAGAACGCGTCTTGCACCGCTGATTCTTATGGTGGGTGGCCACTTCCAGCGCGTATAAACGCACACCACATGGCTTTTCCTCCCAGTGCGTAGAGGAATGCGCTTCCCAGGTCGCTTGTCTAAAAGCGGCCTTAGAGGAGCAGGGAAGTCACAAGCAGGCGATGGTGGGGGTAGAGGAGGAGCGAAGCTCTGGGGCAGGAGTGCGGCGGGATATAAGAGTGGAAAGATATGGGGGAGCAAGGCCGTGAAGAGACTTGAAGGTGAAGACCAGGAGCTTGTGCTGAATGCGTTCACGTAGAGAGACCCAGTCTAGGGCTGAGGAGAGGGGCTGAAAGTGATCAAAGCAATGGGCAAGGTGGATAACCTTGGCAGCAGAGCACTGAACAGAGATGAGGGGGGTGAGATCAGACCAGGGGAGACCAGTAAGGAGGAAGTTACGGTAGTCAAGGCAAGAGATGACTAGAGCATGGACTAGAGTTTTTTCAGTGGGAACAGTAAGACAGGGTCGGATTTTAGCGATATTACACAGGACAAAGTGGCAGGATTTGGCATCAGCCTGTATCTGAGGCATAAAGGAGAGGGAAGACTCAAAAATGAATCCCAAGCTATGTGCCTGAGAGACTAGCTAGATGGTGGCACCCAAACCGAAAACTGAGAGGGAAGTAGGAGGGGAATGTTTTGTGGTGAAGATGGGGAGTTTGGTCCCATATTAAGCTTGAGTTGGCGACGAAACATCCAAGCAGAGATGTCAGAGATTCAATTGAAAACAGAGATTCCATTAAAAACAATTACTCTATGGATTCTGGTCATTTTAACACAGTGTTGGAATAAAAACTTCTTATCTACATTTCCACCTGCTGTAATAAAGCAAGCAGTAGTGGAGCACTTACTTCATGCTGGGGAATGAAGCCCACAAGACACAGCTAAGGAGTTTATTCTTTTCATAGGATCTGATCTTTCTCTCACTGAAGTTAGTGGAAGACAGTCTAATGAGCTAAAGGGAAAAGGAGGGAGGAAGACTACAGCCAGTCCCCCTTCTCCCCCTCCCCCCCCCCTTCTCTTGTATGGTATGAAAATCCATGACTGGACAATCTAGTATAATTTCACAGGAGGTAATGCCTTATGCTGACTCCCCAGTCCTGCCACTGCCAAGATTGCTCACATCTGTGCACGGCTGCACTCACACACACTGCGGTTGGAAGTCCTTAATGTTTTTGTATATGCATTTCTGTATATGCATTTCTGAAATAAAATTATTCTAGAATCACAGATTTATTTATTTATTTATTTTTAACAAGGGATGATTTTGATATACACATTAGAGAATTGGAGACAGTTTGAGTTCTAATCTAATCTAATCTAATCTAATCTAATCTAATATATGGACTGGGATTTAGTCACAGGATAGACTATGACTCAGAAAATAAATTAAGTATGTGCCCAAATTTAATTTTAACTGGTGAGTGGTCCCAGTGAAATCAATGGCAGCATTTAAGGGTTTCAAGTTAGAAACATACAAAACAACTTTTGCTGAATTGGGGCCATCCCTCTTAATCAGCATGGTACTGATGTGTAAGATATATGAAGGATGTGAGCGTTGATTCTCAGACTGCCTCAGGCTTTGCAGGACATATGATCATCCTAGCGTGCACATAATAATACCTCAAATTACATGCACAATATGCTGTAAGTGTTGGCTATCCATCAGCATTGTGCACTAGAAAAGATGTGTTCCTAAAAGAGCTTAAAATAATCCTTCTGAGACAGATCTAGAAAAAAATATATTTATAATTGTGTTGACTGACAGGGCCTGAGCCCATTTCCATTTCTAGGCCCTCGTGGGAAAGTTAGATTAAAAGAGGGGAAATATTTTGCATAAAAATGATTTTCTCAGAGTAATGACTGAAATGATAATATGCAGGCAATGGTGCATCAATCACACCAAGGAAATAGCATCTGATGGGTTTCATAAACTGACCCTTTCCTCTTCGTCCTGGAAATATATACATATACCTATATCTGAATGTACATACACACACGTACATACATTTATGTACAGGTGCACATATATAAACAAATACAAACACATTGATATTGTGCACGCCCGCTGCTCCTGCCTCCTTATTCTAAGGCAAAAAGCAAGCCGAGAAGCACAGCCCTTTTCCTTCTTCAGCAACTATCAAAACAGTGCAACAACTCTAGTCACCAACTCAAGAGTCTTTTGACAGCAGCAATTAAGCAACTTAATTAATGAGTGAATAAAAATGATAATATTTACTGAACGGGAGCATCCTGTTTTGCATTTTTATTCCAACTGTGCACCTGAAGAACACCAGTGAGTACAATCCCTCCTCCCTTCCACATGTTACCGGGGGATTGTTGTGGCTGAGGGTTTTTTTTGTTTTGTTTTTTAACAGTGTTTTGGCTTCAGCAGGCACCCAAATGCTATTGCGTGCAGAGAATATTACATTTGTATTTTACCCAGGCATCATTTCCCACTCTGAGAAGATTACATTGTGGCTCAAACTCACCCCTAAAAAACCTGGCTCCTATCTGAGGGACAGTTTCCCCAGTGCATTTGCGAGGCTGAACTCGCAAACTGAACTCGCATCAAAGTGGCTGATTAATTACTGATAAGGGGCTAATAAAACATTAATGCATTTTGTAATTAACAAGCTTTGGTATGACATCTCCCCCGCCTACATATGGCTAACATGCACATACACTGACTTCTTCCCCCCCTTCCTTATTTGGCTATTAATCTCGGCAATGCCCTCAGCGCATTACAATTTTTTTTTAGTTCACATATATTTTCTCAATGAAATATATAATCCATCTCAAGTGCAAGTAAAGCCCCATACATAATTATTTCAGAATGACAGACAGTGAGTTCCTTAGCTATTATTTTTGACGACCCTGTCATGGATGCCAAGTATATATTGTGGTTAGAGCCTGAGAAACTTGGGAAAACCCACCTGGGGAGCAAGCTCCTTTTTTCTTTATGGAAAGGTTCCCCGAATGACAGGCCCACAATCCTGGGTGAGCTTAATTAAAGTCAATAGAGAACGCTCAAAATTACTGTGTTTGGGGCTCCCCCTTTCTTGTGTTTGCCTTCATTCTTGACATTCATGAGCAGGAAAATAGTTTTTAAAGGACTCATTTGATAGTCTTGTCCAGTGGAGCTGTTCCGGGTGGTGAGAGGTCTGGTTGTTAACCTGACCTGTCTCTGCCAGGAACTAGAATCATCTGATGCCTGCTGTGACATTTTTATCAACTTTGCAGACAAAAGCACTTGTATTCACCATGACTTGGGTGCTTCCATTTCTATTGTAGAGTCAAAGTTTGGGGTTATGGAAGCTCAATCTTGTCCTGTTTGTTTGGATCAGTTTCAGATGGTATCACCCACTCATGCAGAGGATGTACTTGAGGTGATGCAGGTGGCCAGTTGTGAATTAGATCCTTGCCTGTCTTGGCTGGTGAAAACTAGCTGGGAGATGTTGGGGCTGTTGCTGGCTGGGGTTGTCAACACTTGGTTGTGCAGCCCTTGCATTAAATATATATCTATATCTTTGAATGCTGACTCCCTGGTCAGCTATCACCCTGTCTCTAACCTTCCCTTTTGTAGGGAAGGTTATTAAACATGTGGTTGCACGACAGCTATAGGCTCATCTTGATGCTGTCGGATTCCTGGATCCCTTTCTGTCAGGCTTACACCCTGGGTATGGCATGGAAACTGCGCTTGTGGCTTTGGTTGATGATCTGTGTCTGGAGATTGGCAACGGGAATTTTTCCCTGTTGATCTTTTTAGATCTTACAGTGGCTGTTGACACAGTTGATCATGAGGTGCTGTTGACATGACTGTGGGACCTAGCAGGGGTGCACAGGAATGCTCTTTGGTGGTTCTGTTCATTCCTGTCAGGGATGTCTCAACAGGTGGTGATGGGTGACTGCGCATCATTTTGAGGCTTGACTACTGCAGTGCACACTACATGGGGCTGCCCTTTATGACAGCCCCAGTTCAGAAGCTGTGCAGAATGCTGCAACCCGGCTACTCTTGGGGACGCATCTCTAGGAGCACATTAACCAATAGGGTCTGTACTGGCTATGATGACATTCTGGGGACAATTCAAGTTGTTGGTTTTGACCTTTATTAAGCTCTAAACTGCCTGGGCGAAAGACTGCCTGTCCTACCATGCTCTGCTGAGGCCCCAGTGGTCAGCCGTGAGTGCCTCCCTATGGGTACCACCTGTGACTCTTGTCTATGGGACGGGGGGGAGGAGGGGGCGTGTCTCAGTCATTGCCCAGTGCTGTGGAACTCCCTTCACCTGGAGGTTCATTTGAGCCCAAGCCTGGGCATCTTCCAGAGGTGGTGCAAACCCTTTTGTTTGGTAAGGCATTCAGCAGGCAGGGTAGAAATGGGGGTTGGTTGTGGTTATGGGGAGGAGTGAGGGAAGGTTTTTGGGGGGGGGATTAGGGGTAGGGTTTCTGGGGAGGGGAATGGGTTTTTTATATGTTTTAGGAGTTTTTATTGATTGTAAGCTGCCCAGAGCCATCTTGGGAAGGGTGAGATAGAAGTTTGAATAAACAAACAAAACAATTGTGCAGGGGGAAAGGGTTTCAATTCATAATGATCCCATTTTCTTCTCTCTTCTACTTTAAGTTTCTATGACAGGTTATTATGACATGGAATGCAGTCCAGCAAGGGGCAGTGATTAGCTCCTCTGGGTCCTGACTCTGAGTGACCCTTAGCACTTAACCTAGCAATTCTCATCTGAAGATATCAAAATGCCTCATAATGACAGACACGTGTCATTATTATCCCCATTCCATTTCCCCAAGAAGTAACTTGTCCAAGATTACTCAGAAAGTCAGCAGCAGAGGAAGGGGTAACACTTAGCTCCTTTTCACTACTTCTTGTGCTCTGCACCATCCACTCTATGAAAACAGGTCCTTTAACCTAAATACACGTGCTCTCCAGTGTATGTGTTTCTAGGATGTTCCTAGTTTAACCCTGGTCTCCCTGTTTCCATCCCCTCCCCTTCCAAAAAGTAATCTCATTCTTATATCATATCCTTAGATGCTATGGTAATGTGGGCTATATAATTAATGACGGAGAGATCTTGATGTTCCTTGTTTCTGATTTGCTACCTATACTATTTTTATTTTATAGTGAGTCCCACACTGACAAATGTTGCATGGTCCACCAGGTCAGAGGCTCAGATATTTCTTATTTCTCAATCTCACGAGCGCTTAATCTTATTGGTATTGAAAGTCAGTGGCAAAGCTCCAAATGACTTTAGCGAAAGCAGTCTTGGGCACTTAATGGCTGCATTCACCTTCACCATGAACTGCATTCTGTTCCTACAAAAGGTAATGGAAGAGTTTCTCCTCCCCTCATCCCGCCACAGCACTGATTTGGGATGCTTCGGAGTGTGCATGTATTTTGAGGCAGCTTGCAGCAGGACTGCAGATATTTTCTTGCTATCATAAAGAAATTTAGCATAAGAGATCGGAAAGCACTGGAGTTATTTAGAAACCAGGGTTCCATTTTAAGATTGACTTAGAAAGTCTTACAGACTTTCAATGAGACTTAATCTTGTAAATGTCTTAGTCATTTGGAGTGTGTTGTTCCCCTTAATAAACATACTATACAGGAAGGGCTGTGGTAGACGAGAGGGAGGGAAATATCACAGGTGTAAATCATATAGGGTTGAAAACCAGACCACTGTAAAAATCAAAAGATAATCAGATGAAGAGTCTTATTCTACTGAAAGATGGGGGTCTTCTTCTGCCAAGTTCTGAACCAATCCTTTCTCTATCTGAAACAATAATTGTGACCAATTTAATTGTAGTGTGGCCCATTGTTCTTCAGAGTGCCTGGAATCCTATTACATGCTTTTTTGTCCCAAACCTACTTGATAACATTTCCTTGGTTCAACGCATCACTTTTCTTCCTTCCTAGAAAAAAAAAGGCAGTGAAGGGGTTAACCATGTGTCGCTTCATGAGTTGGGCCATTGTGAAATCTACACTCATTAACTTCTCTGGGTGGCCATCAGGAATTTAATTAATATCCCTGACATGGACTGCCGTAAGTGATATCTTGGCTTCCAGATGCCTATTGCTGAGGGAGACAGAGATTGCACTTGTGAAGAGTGACAGCTTTCAGGAGTACGCCGAGGCTTTGTACTCCATCTAGCAAGAAGAAAGACAGCTCTAGTTGCCACCTTCTTCCTGTGGGAAAAAGGAGGAGGAAAAAAAAGCAGCCCCTTTCGTAGGTAGCCTCACTCCTGACAGTAACATCACGTCTGTTTCTGCCCTTGTCAACACATCTCACTGTCCACAATCACTCATCATCTCCAGACAGACAGGACTGGAGGAGATCATCAATTGCCAATGCAATTCAGCAGATACACTTCATAAATTTTAATTACATTCCCACTGAAAATGAATGGTCAGAAAATATAAAACATCTGCCATCCAGATCATTTACATTTTCTGTACAATAAATCATCAGCAACATCCAAAACAATGGATTAAATCATGTGGAGTGTGGTAGGTCAAGAAAGAAGGAAAGGCACCCATTGTGTGATTACTGTTTGGACCCAAGCCATTACACAATGTACAGCATCAAGAAAAAAAAAAGTATATATATATAAAAAATAGTAACCATTTAGACTTGTACTCATAAATAAAAAGATCCCTGGCCTCAGATAGACTATGTTAATGGCTCCATTATACCATGTCTATAGCAAAATGAGAGCTTGTTTAAGTAAAAGAATATTTAGCTAATTATGATGGGAACAGAGAGCATTTATCATTCAATTGGCTGTTTTATCTACCTTGTATTAAAGCATAAATAAGGAAACCTCCATTAAAAAAAAACAACTAGTTCATCAGTTTTTAAAATTAACATCATAGTCATAAAACTACCTCAAACCTGTTTTCCATTATTAGGACTTTATTAAGCTCTTAGCAGTGGAGAATCCAGGCTATGTACACTAGGGAGAGGATGGAGTCATGGGCTCAACATGAACGGGAAGGTCTGACCAGCCATAGATCAGCTTCAAAGGCAATGCTGTCTGAGAAAGACATATTCCTAGGCTCTTGTAGGCATGAGACACAGGTCTCCTGAACACGAATCCTGTGCGCTCACCATTAGGTGCTGTTGAAATATTCTTTGGACTATCGCTCACCTATGCTTCCTTTAAACTGTCCTTTGTGATCCTTGTCTGTCTTTGCTCAGCTACCAAAACAGAGAGAGCCAGATGCCATCACATGATCCTGAATCATAATTGGTGCCTATGGTGAAGGATAGTTAGCTCTTGAGGACAGTGATAGCGTTCGGATAGATGCTTTAATTGGGGACGGGACTCTGGAAACGGTTCTTCCAAATGCTATAATTGTGACTAAAGGTGTCTCTCTTCTAATAGGGACAGCCACTTATTTATTTTTTTACATCTCCTAAGATGTCCCAATAAAGAGGCTGCTTCCACTCAGCTATACTGTATTCAGGATAAATTATTTTTAAATTGATTAACAAAAAACCAAAAGCAAAAAATTTGCAAAGGAACCATGAACAACAAGGACTGAAACGCATGGTAGATACATGAGGAGATACAAAGCTGAGATATTTGAAGGCTAGGTGCTAGTGAGATTAGTATGTGTTTGTTAACCTCAGTGTATTTTATGTTGAATGAAAGGAGTGGAAATTGTGTATACACTGAGCAAATGTTTATTTTGACTGGAAGCCCTGCCACTTTGTGTATTTATGTGAAACGGAAAGATGTATGTTTAGCCTGAGGAAGTATCTGCACTCTTCAAAAAAGGCCATTGATGAATGGCTATAAAAGCTCTACTTTTATCTGTTTTATGTTCTTCTAATGCTGCTAAATTGTTGTATATTATGTTAAAAAAATAGTTCATTCTGATGTTACATCATGAGTATGTCTGAAGATGGTATGTGCAACATAAGCCTCTCTCATCTGATGATTTACTGCTGCACAAAAGAAATTTAAAAAAAACCCTCCTAGCATATGAGGGAACAATGTGGTGGAGAGATTGTTCAAGGTGTTCATCTTGAGATTTTTATTCTTGAACTAGGAATAGCAGTATTTGCCTCCAAGTAACTGAATATTTCTCCCTTTATATTATACAAAGATCCAAGTAAAATAGGTAGCAATTTCCCCCCCACAGAGATAGCCCACTTCATATTCTCTTTCAATAACAGTAATTATTGCAAAATATCACAAGTGTCTCAATTCACATTATTTTATTAGCTACTATTTATGTGAAGGCAGATAGCGCTTTACAGACATAAAAGACAGGATGCTGTTCAAGAATACTGCTTCCTCTCCACCTGAACCACAATTTATTGGTGGATTGGCCAATACTTAAAGGAAGTATAGAAGGGCAGAGGATGACCAGATTATGGGGAATCATAAGCCAGCCAGAGTTCCTAAGAGTTGGTGCTGTAAGGTCTGCGAAGAGGGATCTCTTATCTTATTCTACCACTAGGGTAGAAAGCTAGACAACTGGAGTCTGAGGTAGTGGAAAGGAAATACCCTGAATCCTGGAAGAGGGTAGAAGAGACTCCGGGTATTTTCAGACGTTATGAGATCATGCTCAACCACAGTCAATACCCTGTGGTGGGGAATGGTTCCATAACGTCTGTTAGGGAACTGGAAGTTCCCCCCCAGATGTTTGCCAGGGTCAATCCCCGCCGGGAATCACATTCACCACGTGATCGACTGAATCTGCGGGGCCGGCGCCGATCGCGTGGTGAAAGAGATTCCCGGCGGGGATGAAGGGGCCCGTCACGTCTGGACGAAGATCACGGCCTGGAATCCCCACCGGGATTCCGGCCCGTGGTCATTTTGGGTGGGTGCTGTGGCCGCATTGGCCGCTGCGCCCACCCGTGTTCCCAGAGGGCGGGCGGCGAGGGAGCGTGGAGGGGGCGGGGCTGTGTGGCCGCACGTTGCGCCGTGCGACCCCGCCCCCACCTCGATTCCCCGCCGGGATCCCCCGGCACGTCTGTTGACCTTGCCAGAGTGATCCTAGCGGGGAATCTGAGGGTTGTTTCCGTGACAGGGCGAAGCCGCCCCATCATGTCTGAAAACACCCTCTGTGTGCATATAAAGACTTGCACTGGATTGGGGTTTGTCTATTTAGCTAGTTCGTTCAGGTTTTTACCCTGCCCTTCTTCATGACTCAGTGTGGCTTACAAAATAGATGAAAACAATACATATAAAAACAGCATTAAAAACACACCCACCCAACCACGCAACCTTGTAGAATTGCAGAGGTGATTGATGTGGCACAATACAAATGGCTGTGGTCTCTTCCTGCTGGGAATCTGATGGGGTAGGCTCTGCAAATACTTATCATCAGTGGACAGTCTGTTACACAAGTGGGTGTAGCAGACTATCCGCTGATGAGAAATAGTTGCAGAGCCTATGTTCACTATGAACTATATTCATTATGAACTATGAATAATTCTATAAACAAAAAAACCTTTTGGTTTAAGAAGAGTTTTAGACCTTTGCAAATTCAGTCCTGCTCCAAAAAGTGTGGAAATTGCAAGTTAGGCCATGGCCTTAACTTGCGCGTCAGGAAAGCAGCAAAGATGATGTACACTATTGCATATTGATCTCCCTTACAACTTAGGCTCCATACATCAATACTTAGCCGTGCTCTTTTCATCCTAGTCCTTTTCCCTTTGCCGGTTGGCAGCAACACTGAAGCTGGAAAATGGGAAAGGGTCAAGGGGCACCAACTGGTACCTGAACGTAACCGATGGGCTACCCGACTCCACAGGCTGACTCACCTCAGCGCCGGGTTGCTGCTGTTCCTGTCCTGTCGCTGCTCCCTGCTCCTCCCTGGCTCGTGTGCTGCTCATCTGAGCTGGGGACTTCCCTGCTCAGTTTTTTCTGAGTGGGTGGGGAGTGAGGCGGCCTCGTCTCACCTGCATGCACCCCCCTAATGGGTCTCGCATTCCCAGGGAGACCCATGGGACCAGTCCCATACACAACTGCATGGTTTGCATGGGCTGGGTGTGTGTGCAGTGCTGCACATACTTTGTGCAGTGTTCTGTGAGGTATGGGATCGGCCCCCATATCAGGGGTGTGTATGGGTACCCCCATTTTCCCTCCCCTGGGAATGGGGATCACATTAGGGGGTGCATGCAAGTGGGAAGATGCCGCCTCGCTTCCCCCCCTCAGAAAAGCCCGGGGAGTTGTGGGTGCCAGAATTTGAACCCTGGTGTGCCCCAGGATGCCCTGGGATGCCCCAGTAATACCCACATTTTCAGGCACTGTGTACCCAATTGGGGGGTGGTGTAGATACCCCATTGGGTGCCAACTGGGGGTGCCTGAAAATGCGGTGATTACCTATGGGTAGCAAATGTGCTACCCACTGCAGCACTGTTCCTTTTATCTTAGAAACAAAAGCATCAACTTATAATGTCATCTCTTCTTGCTATGGTTTTAGTCTTTATACCACTTACTCCAGTATCATTAAACTGAAGTCCATGGAACTATTCTAGCGTAATGGATTAGTGGTTTTAAAACAGTCTGTGCAACTAATGTCATGAGAAGCACTGGCAAGAGTGTTATTTTCAGTCCAAGACATATAATAGTTTGTGGCTGCACAACGTGGGCAGAGTGCAAAAAACTTATTCCCCATTATGTCCTTGCCCAGCACTCAAACACCCTATGTTTAGACCCTATGTTTAGCAGCGTACATGGACAGCTCTGTCCTTGCACTATCTGGAGCTCTGAGATCATGGAGGACCAAACCATCAATAACTACCTTCTCCTTCAGGGCATCCATGAATTTTTGACTGCCCAAAGTGGGGATGAATGGGATATATCATTCTAGGATTGTCCTTGGGCTTCTCTTATTAGATGCTATTAGCCAGGTAGGTTTGGGGGAATGTAACCTCTTACTGTCAGGAGCTGGGAGTGAACAATAGGGCGGGAACGGATCACCCCTTTGGGACCTGTTGGGTATTTCTCGCAAATTATTACCAAGATTAGCCACTGTCAGAGGACAGGACGCTGGGCTTGATGGACCATTGGTCTGACCCAGTATGGCACTACTTATGTTCTTATGCTATCTCTAAAGCATTTGGTACTGGATACTTTTGGGTTAGATGGACCATTTGCCTAATCATGTATAGCAATTCCTACAGGTAGTCCAATGACCCTTTCCACAGGTTTGGTTAAAAAAATTTAATGTAATTATAAATTGTGAAATAAGTCATTTTACTGCTTGAAGTTTTTATAAGCTGGTATGACTCAATGGATATAGATAGCCAAAACTAGATAAATTTAGGGATGTAATCAAGAACATAAGTGAGTAATGTAGAAAGAAAGCTATTGATGTTTTTAAATGTGTGAGAATCCATTTTTTATTAATAGCACTGCTTCTCATCCTGGTGCAAATGAGGCACCTGAAATACATTTGTAGCAAGTGCAATCTTGATAAGCTACACTGAAAAACAAGGTTTCTTCCAAAGTTATTTTCCTGAAGAGGTGGAATGTAATGGGATCCCAATGTCTCATGAACACTTTCACAGAATCCTTGAAATGTGGAGCAAACAGAGCTGAGAAGCAGACCGTGAGTGAGAGAGAATGTGAGAAGCAGGAGAAATCTCTTGCTGGAATCACACCAAGGAGGGAGATTGAGCCAAATACTTTGTGGAGCGTGCTGTGTGGAAAGGGAATCTAAATGTGAAATTACTAAAAGAAGGGTTAAGTGTCAAGAATTGCCCTACTTCTTCACAATGTCCTGCTTGCTGTGACCTACTTGCGGACTAGGACGGGGCATAGTTTGGGCCACTTTTTCTCAGAATGAATGACTTTAGAAATCATTTCCTGTATCTTGCCCGATCTGGTCAAGTGGGAATGTAACTACAGGAGGGTGGTCCTCTTCTTCCAAACTTAGGGCTCATTCAGATGTGCATCTAAATCACACAGCCGCGGCGGTGGCATTGTGCGATTTAAAGCACCGCGCACTTCCGGGTTGGTGTGAATACACCAATTCGGCCTAACGCGAACTGTTGGAGTGCGGTTTTAAAAGCTGCTCGGAGCAGCTTTCAAAACCGCACCCTAACAGTTTGCGTTAGGCTGAAATGTGCGCGGTCGGTGCATTCACACCAACCCGGAAGTGAGCGGTGCTTTAAATCGCCCGATGCCACTGTTGTGCGATTTAAACGCACATCTGAATTAGCCCTTAGCTGCCCCTTTTAGACTGGAAGGGGTGACACTTGGAAGAGCGAGGCCTGAAACGGACTTAATATACCTTCCAATTAAGGTGTATAAACAAAGCATAAATAGGGCAGCAGCAGTGGGTATCCAGAAAAGTCCCAGCTACCCATTTCTCCAACTATTTAAGACCTTCATAAATACAACATAGGGAAAAGCAGGAGTATGTCACTGAAATAAGTTAATAGTAACTGTGGTGCTAACCTCAGTTATAACATCCCAGTATTAACAAGTCACCCATATTCATTTGTTTTGTCTCTTTGAGCCTGATCCTATAGCATCACGCTCTTTCTTAATACCTCTGATATGTTAGCCTTTACTCTGTTTCTACTACTGCAGCAAATTTGGGGTTGCTAAACACTCCCTTCCTTGATAGAACTGTAATTATCCAATCTGCAGGCTTAACACATAGAGCAGTTGATGAATCCAATATTCTAACATAGGGCCTGATGTCTCTTCTGGCAACTTCACCACCTCAGTTGCTTGTGTTTTTCAGTTTTAAATTGGTAAAATTAAATGTCTTTAATAGCTTATTACTGGACTCCTTAACACGGCAGCGCTGTGGTGAATACAAATAGGGTACTTGATAAATAAGAGACCTGCTGCTTGGCAGAGCCCATGGACAGGCTAGTTGTGTTCCCAGAATCATAGAGATGGGAAACACAGATTGTATCATCTTTTTCATTTCCTTGCTATGTATGCAACAACATTTGCCACAGTCCTCTGTTCTGTGCCAGGTTACTGGAAGCTCCTCAAATCACAGCACTGAGACTGAAGAGTAAAGTACATAACTATGAGCTTTATCGATCCTTGCATAACTATTCATACAGCACTCTCTAAATTCCCCAAATCCTGTCCCAGCATGCACTGGAATTACTTGACACGCTGTGAGCACTTTCCTTTGTTCTTACATCCCTCTTGCAGAAGCTGGTCCAGCAAAAGCTGTCATCTGGAATACATTTCTCCATCTCTTACATTCAAGACCAACATGACAACCACTCTCTCTCTAGCCTAAAATCCTAGGGACTAGAAGAAGATATTCTTCCTCAGGACAGATGTTGTAACTAGTATTACCAACCCTCTGGGTTTGGCCTGAAATCTCTAAATGTTGATGAATCATCTCCAGGCCCCAAGTGAAGCTCTGATTTCCCAGGCTATTCAGGCACACCGCTAGAATTTTTTCAGCTACCCTAAAGGGGTAACTGATTATTCTGGCTGATCCTGGAACTCTTCAGGTGGGACAGAGCAGTGGTTCTTCTGAACCTGTGGGTCCTGGGAAAGTCTTAGATGGATCCTAAGAGAGGCCCAGGACAACCAAGGAGTGGAGCCTGGGGCAGCTTTGGGGGTCTACAAGCCCTGGTGTAGCTGCACTGCATTCCCTGCTGCACCCCCTTCTGCTGCTTGTTCATCACTGAGGGCAGGAGGTGGGATATGTAAAAGGACATAGTTTCCCACAGTCCTGCTGTGTCTCTGGCTCCCAGGTCTGCTGCTTTTGGTTGCCTTATGCTGGCTCCCCAGTCCTCCCACTTCCAAGATTGCCCACATCTGTGCACGCAGTCTTTTTTTATGGTGAGTCTTGGATTTTTTTAAAAAAAATGAGAACCACTGTCATAGCGTAGATGTTGTAAATACCATCTGGTCTTCACCCCCTTATTGTAGGGGACAGGGAAAGGCTTGGGCAGGAAAGTGCTTGCAGTGCTGTATGAATACAGCATTACGTCTGAACTTATCTGCCTGGTGTAATGATCCCAATAGTCCTGCTGCAGTGTGCATAGCTTAGATCTTAGAGCAGCAATAAGGCAGGGGCACTGTTCGTGCCAAATAAACCATGGGTGTTTTTACACACACACATTTCTCCTGCATGTTTGCTGTTACATCCTAAACTTTCTGTGTGTCTAAATCACTCACCCAGATCTTAAACATCTGGCTGTTTGAACTTCTGCGTAGAACTTCTCTCAGAACCTTTGTGTGTAAAAGGTTCTCCTGGTAAACTGCTTTGCTCCAGGCAGCTGTGGTCACTTGGTTTCCATGACAGCACCTCATGTCTACAGCTGCAGCTACTTTAGGCTGTCTCAGGGCAGTGTTTGTGTGAAGAATACATCCGGAATTTACTTGTGGACTTGTAAACCCAGAAGGTTGAAAGACCAGCACTTTAAGGTCCGTGTAAAAAGACCCAATGTACTTGCAACAGGCCCTGACACTCAATGCGATTGCATGGCCCTGGGCTTCCCTCCCATGCAGATCTGTGATGAAGGGGAAGGACCTGATGGATGTAATAATTGGCCAATGAGCAGTGCAAGCAGGTTCCAGGCAGTTGAATGGCACCCTGTGATTACTCAATGCCTCCTGCCTCCCAGAACCAATCATGGGGCTTCTGGGGAGGGCATTGCAACCCTTTATGTTGCAGGGCCAGGCTGTTTTACTCTTATTCTGTGTTAGCTCTTGCTGTGTCAGGTTGCGTTTACAAAAGTCTGGTGCTTGCACTAAAATCTTACTGAGCCCTCAGTGTTGTACCTTACCTTTCCTTATACCCTTAATTTTTTTAATTAATTAATTATTATTATTATTATTATTATTTTATTACCAAGCATTTATATAGTGCAAGCAATGTACCTGGTGCTTTACAAAGTAATTGAATAGGTCCCTACCCTAGGGCTTACAATCTGAGAGATGGGGGGAGGAGGGGAGATGAAGGAAGGGGAACAGAGAGAGAGAGAGAAGGAGTGTAAAATTCACAAGGATGCGAGGTCCCAGGTGCACATGCTTAGCTTATTTCCATCAAGAATGATGGCTGGTTGGTCGATGTGGTGAGGATATGAGACCTTAGGTAAGATTGTACTGGACTGAGGGTATCAGCAGGAGTTACGTGAGGGGAGCGAGAAGTCAGGGAGGGCAGAGCAGAAGAGGTGGGTCTTGAGGAGGGATTTGAAGGTATGTAGGGAGGGGGAGAGGCAGATGTGAGCAGGGAGGGAATTCCAGGGGTGGGGGGCAGCTAGAGAGAAGGGACGAAAGTGGTTAGGAAATCAGGGGAGGCGTGGGAGGGCGAGAGAGGGGACAGAGGAGGAGCGGAGTTCACAGACTGGAGTACGGAGGTAAATTAGTGCAGAGAGGTGGGCGAGCAAGGTTGTGAAGAGCTTTATAGGTGAAGACTAGGAGCTGGTGCAGGATTCATTCAGGAAGGGGGAGTCAGTGAAGAGAGGAGAGGAGGGACAACACATGGTCAAAGTGACAAGCAAGGCAGATGACCCTGGCAGCAGAGTTTTGATGGAGATAAGGGGAGAAAGATGAGAGCGGGGGAGGCCAGTGAGAAGGAGGTTACAGTAACTGAGGTGAGAGATGACCAGGGCATGAACAAGGGTTTGGGCAGAAGAGACAGAGAGAAAAGGGCGAATCTTAGCAATGTTATGGAGGGAGAAGTGACGGGATTTGGCAACAGAGTCGATGTAAGGTTTAAAAGAAAGCGGTGAGTCAAAGATGAAGCCTAAGCTATGGGCTTGGGGGATGGGAAGGGTGATGACCCCATTGATGAGGATCGACAGGGAAGAGGGAGAGGAAGGATGAGGGGGGAAGACAAGGAGTTCAGTTTTAGCCTTGTTGAGTTTGAGTTGACGTTGAGACATCCAGGTAGAGATGTCAGAAAGACAGCTGGTGAGGCGAGCTTGAATAGATGGAGAGAGAGAGGGAGTAGAGAGATAGAGATGAGCGTCATCAGTGTAGAGGTGATATTGGAAGCCATGGGAGACAATGAGTTTGCCTAGGGACAAGGTGTAGATAGAGAAGAGGAGAGGGCCAAGGACAGAGCCCTGAGGAACACCAAGCAAGAGTGGAAGGGAGGAGGAGGTGGAGTTGGCAAGAGGCACATTGAAGGAACGGTCAGAGAGGTAGGAGGAGAACCAGTTGAGGACGGAGTCATGGAAGCGAAGGGGTGAAGTGAATCCAGCAAGAGTGAGTGGTCAACAGTATTGAAGGCAGCAGAGAGGTTGAGGAGGACAAGAATGGAATAGAGGCAATTAAATTTAGCCACCAGAAGATCGTTAGTGAGAGCAGTTTCAGTAGAGTGAAGGAGGCGAAAGCCAGATTGGAGGGGGTCAAGGGAGGAGTTGGTGGAGAGGAAGTCGAGGCAGCGGGAGTAGACAACACGTTCAAGAAGCTTGGAAACAAAAGGAAGGAGTGAGACAGGACGGTAGCTAGAAGGGTCAGAGGGGTCAAGAGTGGACTTTTTGAGGATAGGAGAGACAGTGGCGTG
>QEPC01010335.1:2451989-2474579 GCA_003113815.1 Sphenodon punctatus
AAAAACAAAAAATAACACCTAAATCTATCTAATATAATCTAAATAAATGATAATATGGAGGTAAATGGGTTGGATGGGTGAAATAGGAGGAGGATGGCAATGGATTGAGGACCTGGGAACTGCTGGGAAACGCCTGCTGTCAGGAATAATGACTAGCTCAGAAGGTGTTGGGAAGGGGGGAGGCCAATGAGTTTTGTTTCTTGCTGCGCCTGCCTCACCGCAAGCCCCATTGGCTCCATGCAGCCTAGCCCGTGGCCAATCGTAGACTGTGAAGCCAGTGGTCTGAGGAGAAAAGGGATGGTGATTGGGCAGGCTGGCTGCTACTCCAAGTCTCTCCACCCCTGGTGCCTGGAAATCTGCTCCTCAGCTGACTCCCCCGCCATGTCATGTCTTGCCTTCCAGTGACACATTTTTGTCATCCGAACTCAATCTGAACCAACTGAACTGTTCGGTCGTTAACGGAATTCGGAATCAAGTTCGGTTTGGGTTCTGTCATCCGAACAGACTGAGTTCGGGCCGAACTCCGAACTTCCGAACCGCGTTCGCACATCCCTACTAAATATGTGTTGGGTTTAGTTTGGCCACATGAGGTAACAGGAAATAACCTCTATTTAGAGTAAACTAGGGTGATACCTGGACATAGGCCACAGTCATGGATGTCATCTGGTTCCCTCTTCCCGAAGACTTCTGCTGAGATCATTTAGAAAAAAGAACCCAAGTGCATGGTGTTGGAGGTGGGGCAGAACTATGATTCAGGTGGTGCTGCCTCAAAGCCCAGGACATTGCGAAGTGCTGATACGAACATGTGGTGACTGTTTATTTTCCTATATACAACATAGAATTCAATGGTGGCTAAAATGTTTTTCTTCAGAAAGATTTTTCTCTGGGCTGAGACCAAGAACATTGTTTTAGAAAGTTATGTGCAATTGAAAAATAGAAACTATATATAAGCAGTCAACTGAATTATAAATTCATCATGGGGTTTTCTTGTCATCCTAAACAGTGAAAGGAAGGTTTGAAAGGTATGTTGTGTAACTGAATAAACAGATCAAATTCTAAGAGAATGACCAAGGTTGTTTACTGCTGTTGCTGGCTTAGTGTTTTTGGCTGCAATCACTTAACCATTTACTCAGTAGTAGCCTCATTTATTTAAATGGGAATATTCAAGAGTAAGTGGTTTGAGATTGTCTTTTCTTTGGACAGTTAAAGTTTCCTATGGCATTCTTATACGCAATATTGGTCAAGTAGCAATCCACAAGTAAGAAATAGTAATCAGAGAAACACCGGAGGAAATTAACATGGGCATGCAGCCCATCTTGAATCTCACATTACTGCTATTTTTGTGTGAGATTGAAACTCACGTGAAAAACAGAATGTGGACAAGCAGCCTTGGTTATTTTTGCCTTTCAGAACAATGTACTCTTGGATGTGCAAGACAGACAACTGGCTGGTGGTCAGAGATAAAAGAATAGCTGGGAAACATAAATGTGTGGACAATTACTACTTGACCAAATGGTCGTGTTCTGCCTCCTTTATTCATAGGGTAAAATGTTCAGGACAGCTTAACTGACTTCTATGCCTTATTCTCATTAGCCGCAATCCCAAGAGGGATTCATGTGGGATCGGTGTGAGCTCTGTGCAGGTCCCGCATGGGATCCGTGCAGCACAGTGCAGTCTCTATGGAGAGGCGTGCAGTTTGCATGCAAATGTGTGTGCTCAGGATGTACGCAGCATGTGCGGGGTATGGGATTGCCCCATTGTGATGCCAAAGACTACAGTGCAGTAAATGCCACTACTCTGACCAAAAATCTTCAAGCCACTTACTCCAAAGAGATTTTTGATTGCTAAGTGCCCAAGTCTCTTTAAAAAAAAAAAAAAAAAAAAGAATACACTTTTGAAAGTTGTACCCACAATTCAAAAAGTCACATTCTGATTTGACAGAATTTGACTCCCCTGTTACACAAACATAAACAATGGGGAGTCTGATCCACACCTCCTTGACTTCACTGGGCTTTTGTATTTGTAGGCTCTGTGTATTTTCAATACAACGTAAAGCTAGGGGAAAAAAAACATTTTATCATATTTCTTTCTCTGTGTTGCTTTATTTCTGAAAAATCAAATAAAAGAGTTTAATCAAAAATGAAGTGGGAAACAATATAAGAATGCTATGTAGTTTCTGTACAAATAAAGGATAAATGGAATGGAAGCATATTCATGAAAATAAAAGTCAATATTGAAATAAAGTTGCCTCCTAATTGTATATATGGAGGGAGGGGGGCAGTTTTAGAAATGAAATAGGGTGTTTTTTGGGGAGTGGGTGGGTTGTCTTTGTTTTTTTAAAATGTATTTTGAAATATTGGAGACGTAATGGGTTCTACTCAGAAATGTACAGGAAACGGGACAAAATATTGTACTTAAATCACATGTTTTATTAGCATGGTATCATGTTTCGAGACATCTACAGTCTGATCCTCAAAGAGCTCTCTGGCATCAACTCCATTGAAGTGAATGGGCTTGACCTAGCACACCACTTAGAGGATCAGAGCCATGGGCTGTTTCTGTAGCTCTGATACAGACTTTCTGTGAGACTTTGAGCAACTTGCTAAGCATTTCTGTGTCTCTTTTTCTCGATCTCTTAAAGGAGCATAATACTTCCCTAGCTCATGGAGGCGCCAAGACAATTTATTTATAACTTTTTGTAAGGCACCTTAGGTATTATACAGGTACACAATTTTAATATGGATGAGCTATAACATTCCCAGTGACAGGATCATCATTCTCAATTGCTCCACGTATCTTTGCAGAAACAAAGGTAGGTACGTTGAATATGCAATTTGCTGTGTCAGAAGATCACTGAATTATCACCCACATTCTGTTTAGGTTCACTGTTGTAATACCTGAGAACTTTCCAAATGTGCATTATGGCCTGATTTGAAGTTCGTGAACTTCAATGGGTTTTTTTAATCTAGTCCTAGAGGACATGTCTAGCATCATGTGTTCAATCGCACCCTTTGTCAAAATTAGAGCTCCCAGTGTGCATATCTTATATATAATGTATTTACAGGTATGTAAATTTAGATAGATTACTGCCAAAGAACCCCTAATGATTGAATAAGAGGGTAGACATTTACATTTATATTCATTATATCACCCATAATCTAATGATCAGGGCACTTGGCAATGGAAGGTCGCAGACCTGATTCCTCTGTGCCTTGCATGCTAAATGTTACCAGAGGCAGCAACAGTAACTACTCACTGGGTGTTTTCAGACAAGACACTCTCCACCCACTACCCACCCACCACTCAATTACTATACATGTTGCAGGGCTGCAGTGTTGCCCTATGGGTGCCCTGTAACCCTGTATAGTCTGTGGGTGGTGGGTGGGGAGTGTCTTGTCTGAAAACGCCCATTGCCAGAGTTAAACACACATTGAGTGTTATGTCTAGTTGTTAAGCTGCTACATGATTAACACAGGTTGTGTTTCCAAAAATCATGGGCATGGACAGCCTTTAGCTGTTGCTTGTACATAGCTGCTGTTATGTATTATCACTCTACTTCTGGCTGTGGTAATCTGAACACCCACAAAAATATGATATCATCTAGCAACCAAATGGTGAGAAGAGGGAGGAGGAGACTCTCTGACACCAACAGGAATATCTGAAGGAGCTACTGGATTGGGATATTTCAACATGCAATGGATTTCCACAAATGTATCATTACAGCCATTTGCACCTGTCCATAAGACATTAGGTAAGAAAGAGTGAAGCCCACTGATTATTTTTCCCTTCCGCAAAGTCACCCCAATGGACTGCAATTAAATGTAAAGAGAAACAAACAGCTGGAGTCCTCTAACTGCCTGTTTGCTGTAGTGTTTGAGGGATCCATTCCATGATCCTAGCCAGTATGTAAGAATGTCCTTTTTTGGTGGCAGATCCAGACTAGTACATCCCAGGTTTACAGTTCACTGAGAGGAAGGGGGCAGTCTGGAGACAGCCAAGAGTGGGCCAAGCTGTGTTGAATTGTAAACAGTAGAAACAAAGTTACCTGCCTATATTGATCCAATGAGACTGTATTATTCATGTACCTGATGCACCCATTACACTGAGACACGACATTTGCCTCAGTGGAAAAGAAGCGATTCACAAAAGTTCCCAAGATGACACATTTGCCAGTTTCCACCACAAACGTTACAATTCCACAACCAATTTCTTATATCTCTGCTTATGTCACATCTGCCAAGAGTGGCACATAAACTGATGTATGTTGCTGTATTGTCTTCAAGAAATGCTGCAATATTTTGTTTCAGCAAGACTGCTGAACATTTGATAGCTAAGCACTGTAGGCTTCAGAGCTGTTCATCCACACTCAACACATTCACTTCGGTCTCCTAATTATCTCCAGTAATTCGCATACTGTTACCTCTAGTAAAGATACTGTCAGGAGCTTTCAATTCAAACATACCTCAGACCTGATGAAGGCATTTCTTTTTCAACCTGATTTTACTGTGTGGCCCCATAATGGATGCTACCTAATCTCCGGTGAAAAAGATATTATGTCAGCTCAGCACAGTATACAAAAATAACTTCCTCTGCACCTGCCTTTTCATCCAGATAGAAAGAAGAAGAAGGAAAAAATACATCTCCTGCTGAAGACACTGTTGCTCAGGTTAAACAATGGAAATAGGGGCCCAGAATGCAATGGGAGGCAGAATAATAAGCCAGTGTCATGATTCTTGCACATGATAAATGGCTACACCTATGTTCCGCCCACTGTACACAGTAGGGATTATATTACACCTGGTGCCTTAGATGACTCTTCCTATCTCCTCCCCTTCTAAATCTCTTATAGCACGACTGCATTTGATGTCCATTTTCAAATATTGGGCATTCAACAGAAAGGCACATGCTTTGCCTTGTGAGCAGGATAACAAGTGACCGCAGAATGCCATTAGCAAGAAGATTTAACTGGATAAACTCAAGAACTGTGAGTGATTTTAGAATATGCATGTTCTGTTTTCAAGTTATGAGGCTATTTTGATATTTATGTGGAGTCGTAAAACACGGCAGGAATGTTTTAATATACTCGCTTTCATAGGACAGCTACATATATCCCTGAAGCCAATTCTCTTTTCCTTTTAGGCTGATTAGCCAATAATATGCAAATTATCGATCACATCCTCTCAAGGTTAGCAAATATTAGAATTAGATGTGACTTTTATTTAATGATTGAAATCATTTGAACAGTTTGCAGGCAATTATTCTAATGAGGATCCTATTGTCAAGGACTGCTTGAACCCATCTGTTTCATAATCACGTGAACAAAATTTATACACAGTAGGTTGTAATGATACAGAAGTAGATTTGCTGAAAAATCACCTTTTGAATAGTGCTAACATTAGGGGCAACAGTATTCAGAAAGAATAAAAGTTGCAATGGCATGGTCATGGAGGAACAAAATTTCTCTTCTCTGCAGTTGGCTTCCATGGAGTTCAACTTGAAAGTACATAGAGTTACTGAAGGCAAAGTTTGGCCTAGGAACAAATTATGTGGGTGTCCCATTTGGTAACAAAAAGAAAGAACCCTCAGTTTCTTGGAACGTCCTCATAATACAGTTCCCCCAAAGGAGGGGAAATTACACTTATATTGAAGAGGCTGAGTAAAAAGAATCCACAACTTATAACCAAGTAGCAACATTTTGAGCACCCCGTCCACTTTGGATCTAGAGTTGGTTCGACATTTTTCCTCCAAACTTCACTCACATTTTAAAAAATGTCAATACATTGTCTTTTCTGACATTTTATGCCAGCATACATTGACTCAAATCGTTCAGTAAAGTTGAAATGAAATATCAAAATTTTCAGCAGGATTACATTTGTGAAAAAGTTCACTATTTTCACATTTTGACATTTAGGGTGAAAACATATGTTACAGTGGCAGTCCGCCATCACACCACGATCTGGACTGTGGTGCCACTCACACACCGGCTAAGGTTGGGTCTGCCTGTGAAATAAACTTTCATGCAGCTGGGTCCAAGGGGGGTGGGTCACTGCACAAATGTGTGGCCAGCCCCACCACCACAACGCACACAGCCAGACCTGCCCCTGCACTGTGCCCAGTGGCCCACCTCCCCCCGCCCCCTGATGGGCAGCCATGGCAGCCAGTGACAGCCACCATGACTGCTTGTCATGAGGGTCACTCTGGACAGGGCCAGGAACAGTGGGCTACCACACACGATAGCCCACTGTAGTGGAGTCAGACAGGCCTTTCCCTGGGCATGGTAGCAGCTAGTCTGGGCTGTGACTCCAGAGATCTCTAGAGTCACAGACAAGGCTAGCTGCCACCACACCTGGGAAAATTCCATGACAAACATCTAGATGTGCTTTAACAAACATGACGGTGACCTGTGGGCCAAAGCTGTCTGGTTTCCTATGGAAAAAAGGGTTATGAGATCTCTCTGTCTCTGTCTCTGTCTCTCTCTGTCTCTCAGTCTCCCTCCCCACTCTGGGTGTTACCAGACATAATGACAACCCAGTGAAAATCTATCATGTGCTGAAACTGATGACCCTATTTGGGTATGTGTCATATGAGGACTAAGGGTCAGAGCATGGGAGAACAGGCCAGGGAACTGGAGACAGGGTTAGGGATAAGGTAAGGGACTATCATGAAGTAAGGGTCAGAGCATGGGAGAGCACAGGCCAGGGAACCAGAGAGAGGGGTAGGAACAAAGTATGGGGAGACCTTCCAGCTACTCCCAAGGTGACAAATGCTTATCATGAAAGGCCTGGATGTCAGACAAAGTTGCCTCATCACTGAGGTCCTAAGGGAAGGAAGGGGAGAACATGAAGGGAACACAAGAACCTGGGGGGACATGACACTTGGGACCAAGGGAGCAAGGACTAAAGGACAAGGACAGTTGGTTTCCATAGAGTTGAAGAACTGAGGACCATAGGTGTGTGTGAGTGGATGGTGTCAGGATCAAGAAAGGAAACCTGGGATAGAGACCAGGTAAAATGGAAGAAGCCAAGAGTGAAGGATTAGGAACTACAGAGAGCAAGGGGCTAGAAACCAAGACTCAAGCATGACAGGGACACATGGAGACAACAACTAGGAAGACAAAGGGACAGTGCAAGTGGGGAGAGTCAGAGAGATTTTCTCTGTCAAACTTCTCTTGGTACCATGAGAAAGACAAACAGGGTGAAAGGCGGAATCACACATGGGAGACACATGAGGTAGGTATGGTCAATACAAGGGCTAGGAGGAGATGCAGGGAAGACAAAGGCCAGAGCGCCAACAGCAAGCACCAACAGCTGGGACAGTGCTCTGCGAAGCCAGAGGCCAGGGGTTCAAGGCCAGCAACCCACAGTATCCTCCCTGAGCGGCCACCCTCTTATTGCCATCAATCTCCTTTTAACAGAGGAGGCTGGCATGGACAGGGAAACACTTTTGATGTACCAGCGTCGGGGCACAAACAAGCAACGCAAAATATAAGACAAACAGGGCAGGAGACCAGATGGATAGGATGAGCTGGACGCCAGACAGGATGGAGCACATCAAGGACAGGACAAGCTGGATGCCAGACGGGGTGAGGTAAGGGGTAAGGATAGACCAAGGCTGGAGTAGGCAGCATAGGCAAAACAGTAAGTCAGGTGATGCAGGAATCCAGGAGCTGAGACAAAGCAGGATGAGGACGCAGAGACTGGAGTGAAACCCAGGGGCTGGACTGGAGTGCAAGGGAAAGAAACAGAATCGGAGGCAAGTGGTGAAGCAAAGGGTGGAAGAGGAGGCTTGGATAATAACGAGTCAGAGAAGTAGATCCTTACAGAAGATGACAAGCTGAGTCTGAACTGACTGCCTTCCCCTTATGTAGGGGAGAGGAAGCCCTAAGAACTTCGTACTCCTCCTCCTTTTGTCCCAGGGTGAAACCTGATAGATTGAGGCTGAAGTGCATGGCGTGGCACTAGTACTGCCTGTGGGCTGGCGCCATCCTTACTGGTGGATAGTCAGTGCTACATAGGGATCCATGCTACCTTGGTTAGAGGATGGTGCCCTTGCAGCCGGTGCCTCCTGGCTGGTGGATGGTGGTTCCATCCTGGCTGGTGGATGGTGGTTCCTTGACTTGTTGGAACTTGTGTATTACAGGGTGCCCACAGAGAACACTGTAGGTGACAGCATATTGCTGGTTTTACAGATGTTTATGCTGCTGTGTGCTTTTGCAGCTACCCAATAGTCCCTTCTTACCAGTTGTTGGCTGGAAGCTGTCCTTTGAGGAAAGGGATCCCTATGGTATCTTGGGTGACCATAGACGAGTGGGACAGTGGGCTTATCTATGGCCTTTCGTGCTCCACTGAGGCCCCTGAAATCGGCTGGGAGCGCCTTTGTGTGGGTGCTGTTTGGTAGTCTTGTTCATACGATGATGACTCGCAGGGAGGCATTCGTGGTTGCTGCCCCGATGTTATGGAACTTCCTTCTTCCAGAGGTTCATTTAAGCCTGAGCCCTAGTGTCTTCTGGAGGCTGTGTAAGACTTTTTTGTATGTAAAGGCGTTTGGTGGGCAGGGGATAGGTGATGGGTGGGTTTGAGTAGGGTTGTGAGGGGAAGTTGGATGTGGGAAATGGGGAGGTGATATTGGGTGGGTTTGCGGGGAGTTGTGGGAGGGCTGGGTTTTTTTGGAGTTGTTTTTGTCTTTTACTGTTTTTATGGACTTTTAATATGTTTGTATAGGTTTTATATGTTTATATAAATATATAAACGAGGTCGTGAGAAGGTTTGATGTTCGGTGTCATCAATATGCTGACGACACCCAGCTCTACCTCTTGTTTTCATCTGACCCAGAACCTGCAGTCTTGGTGCTTACATGATATCTGGTGGCTGTGGGGGACTGGATGAGGACGAGCTGACTGAAGCTGAATCCCGACAAGACGGAGGTGATACTAGTGGGTAAGTCAATGGGTGTGATGTCCCCTGTTATTGATGGGGTTCATCCCTCATTGGTTTCCTAGTTTCATAGTCTGGGAGTGCTCCTCGATACCCGGCTCTGCCTGGATGCCCAGGTAGATGCTGTGGTGAGAAGCACGTTCCACCAACTACATCTGGTGCGGCGGCTTTAGCCATATATCTCAGACTCTGACCTGGCTACTATCATCCAAGCTTTCATTACTTCAAGATTGGATTATTGTAATGCGCTCTACTTAGGGCTACCCATGATGATGGTCCGGAAGCTGCAGCTGGTGCAGAATGTGGCAGCTCGTCTCCTTACAGTGACGGGTCTCTGTGAGCACATTACACTGGTGCTCCGTCTGTTGCACTGGCTGCCTCTAGTTGTCCGGGCCCAATTAAAGGTGTTGTTTTTTATCTATAAAGTCCTAAATGCCTTGGGCCCTGCGTACCTGCTGGACTGCCTTATTCCCCGAGCCCTGGAGTGGCCCCTGCGGTCGGCCATGGGTGCCTTCTTGGAGGTCCTGCGGGTATCCTGGTGTGTGTGCATGACTCTGGAGAGGGCGTTCTCTGTGGCCACACCTAGGCTGTGGAACTCCCTCCCGGAGGAGGCCCGGTTGGCTCCAGACCTACCTTCCTTTCGATGAAGATGCAAGATGTGGCTGTTCTGCCAGGCATTTGGTGAGGGAGATGGGTGATGGGTGAGTGGGATGGGATAGGGTGGTGGGGGCTGTTTATTCCCCCCCATTTTAGTTGAATTTTAACATAGTGTTTTAATCTATTTTGACTGGTGTATTTTTGTATTCTGTGTTTTTACTGTTAGCTGCCTCGAGCTGCTGGGAGCAGAAGAGGCAGGATATAAATATTTAAATAAATAAATAAATATAAATAAATAAATAAATAAATAAATATTTTGGTTATAAGCCACCCTGAGCCTTTTTAGGGAAGGACAGGATAAAATTTTTAACTAACTAACTAACTAACTAACTAACTAACTAACTAACTAACTAACTAAAATTAATTAAATAAAATCTACACACAACAGTGAGTACATACAAGCTACATGGTCACAAAACATGGTAAGAGCACAGAGAAAAGTGTTCTTGCAAAATAATAGTAATACCTATAAAACTCTTCACCTATAAAGCTCTTCACAACCTTGCTCCCCCCTACCTCTCTGCACTTATCGCCCTCCATACTCCAGCCCGTGCACTTCGCTCTTCCTCTGTCCCTTCTCTCACCCTTCCACACCTTCCCTGCTCCCCTAAGCGCCTTCATCCCTTCTCACTTGCTGCCCCACATGCCTGGGACTCCCTCCCTGTCCACATCCACCTTGCCCCCTCCATTCATACCTTCAAATCTCTCCTTAAATCTCACCTCTTTCGCTCTGCTCTGTCTGACTCTTTATCCTGCTGAGCCACTATTTCCTATACCTACGGTCTGTTTACCCCTATCCTTGCCATATGGACCTGCCTGCTGTCATTCTCACTGTAACCAAGCTAAGTACATGCACCTGAGACATCACATCTTCATGAATGTTATTGGCCACCAGTTTTAGTGGAAGAGGTCAGAGATTTGATCTCTCAGAGCAGGAATGGGAAGGTGCCAGGGGTGGATCAGATTATGGTGGAGAGTATGAAGGAGGCTCCAGAGTGGTGGGCTGAGCTTTTGGCCCCAGTATTTACATCCATCAATGCAACAGGAAGAATCCCCAGGGCGTGAATTAATAGTATAGTGGTTCCCCTATTTAAGAAGGGGGACCTGAGGGACCCAGGGAACTACCATCCCATCAGCCTTCTGAGCATTGTTGGCAAACTTTATGCTAGGCTATTATTGAATAGGTTGCAGTGCTGGCTCGAGGAGAAGAAGGTCATCATTCCGGAGCAAGTGGGGTTTCAGAGAGCATGCTCAATGGTGGACCATGCCTTAGTTCTCACTCACTTGATTGGGAAAACCCTGGGGCATGGACTGAAGGTTTACCTCTGCTTTGTGGACCTGCGCATGGCCTTCGACTCCATTTGTAGGAGTCGATTGTGGGAGAAGTTACAAGCATTGCAGGTAGAGCCGAGACTCCTTTTTTTGATCTCTCGTTTCCACGAAGATAACTCCCTTCAGGTTAAAATCAATAGGGAGGGTGTCTTGTCACAAAGAGTGAGGGTGGAGAGGGGGGTGAGGCAGGGTTGCCTTTTGGCACCCGCCCTGTTCAATACATTCCTGAATGATCTCCCCTGCTTTTTATTTGGGGTGGATTCCCACCCCCCATCGATTGGAGAAAGGAAGGTAGCGGCTCTACTGTATGCAGACAATACTGTCTTGATTTCCCGTTCCCCAGTGGGTCTCCGCCGAGTTATGCAGCGGCTGGGGGTTTACTGTTCCAACAAGGGCTTGCTCATAAACTATGAGAAAACCAAGGTTTTGATTATAGCTCGCAGGAAGCATGGAGTTATGCACAAATGGAGGATCGGGGTCCATCAGATCGCCCAGGTCAATAAATTCCAGTATCTGGGGGTATTTTTCTCCAGCTCCCCATGATGGCAAGACCACTGGTTCAGGGTTAAGAACCGAGCAGTACAAATGGTGAAGGTAATTTGCGTTTTTTATTTCCGTAAAGGGGGTCAACTGATTTTGCCGGCCCTCCGCTTGTTTCGGGCAAAGGTAATCACCCAATTATTATACGCCTTCCCTGCATGGGGTCTGGACCTTTTGGACCAGTTGGAGTCGATCCAAAATGACTTTTTAAGGGCCATCCTGGGGGTGCCATAGGGAACGCCCCAGATCCTTTTATGAGCTGAAACGGGCTGTCCCCCAATTAGAATTTTTGCTGTCCAAGCCCTTGTCCGCTACTGGTTAAAAGTGGAACTTCTACTAGTAGGGGACGGTTCCCTTTTAGGGCGGCCTAGGGATGAAGGTTTGTTGATCCCCTGGAGGAGGAGGATGGAGGAGATCATGTGGAGGTTGGGGCTGCCGCGGGGGTGCTTATTGGCATTGAGTCCCAAGCATGCAATGAGGTTGGTCAAGCTGAGGCTTGTGGACCAACAGCTTCAAATTGATGCAGGTTTACTTCAAGCACAGAAGGTTAACTCCTTATATAATCCCCCGGCTTGTCCCTTGGGGGAACAAAATTATCTGGTAGCTTGGGCCAAATTTCCCTTAAGGCGTGCCTTTACTCGCCTTCGCTGTGGAGTCTTTCCCTCTGCTGTATTAGAGGGTAGATACAGTGGCATCCCATTACAGGAAAGGAGTTGCAAGTCTTGTTCATTGCAAGCCCTGGATACTGTAGACCATATCCTTTTTGTTTGTCCGGAATATGGGAATTTGAGGGCTAAATTGTTAACGACCCTTGAGGAAATTCAACAGAGGAATTCATTTGCTGACCCATGTAATTTATGTTTAGATTATAAGAGCTCTGAATTAACTCAGACTGGCTGTGTATGGGAACGCAGTGATGAATAAGTGTCGCTTGGGGTTGGAAGGAGTTGTCTAAGTGACCTGGTGGGGTTCGTAGCTTGCTATATGACAGTATGTTATATGTAGTGAATGGGTGAAATTGCAAAGTGTTTTTCATGTCGTATTGTAACGGTGATTCAGGAGAGGGTGGTTTATTTTTAATTGCTATTGTTGGGAATTGTATGGAAGTGTATTGTATTGTGTTGGGAAATGTTTTGTTATGCTGCCAATGACTTTTTAAGTTAAGGCAAATAAAGAATTTATTCATTCATTCATGAATGTTAGACCCCTTGTCTCTCCCTCTGTTCCCCTTCCTATGTCTCTCCCCCAGCTCCTGTCTCTCAGATTGTAAGCCCTAGGGGCAGGAACCATGTCTATTTTATTACTTTGTAAAGTGCCAAGTACACTGCTGGAGCTATGTTTGTTGTTATTATTATTATTATTAATAATAATAATAATAATAATAATAATAATAGGTAAATGTGTGTTTAACACCAAAACTAGCATTACATCTGCTAAAACCTTTTGTACCCAGGAGATCTGGAGAACAAGGTGATGGGGAACGGATGTGCTGTCCCTACTTCATTTTAAACCTGGCCAGCTCTAAGATCTAGGTAAGGATAAAGAGTAGGGACTGGGAGCATGACAATACATTTGGCCCTAACAGCACTAACAGCAGCACTTGCCTCTTACAAGCACTGAAGTTAGGATAGCACATGTGCTGCCATTATTCTCAATCCAGGCATGGGATCAAAACAGAGACAAAGGCTCCTGAGGTCTTAGCAGCCTCCATACTTCTACATTATGATCCACAGAATTTCCCTTTGCACTCTAGCAATATCATAGTATATCCCACTATAGAATTTCTGAAATCATACACTCAGGCCAGTTTGTATTGTCCAGAAGAAGAAGAAAAATGTTCAGGGGAATCTTCATTTAGTAGATCAACTGCTTAAAAACCACAAGTTAATTTTTTGCAAGAGAGTAAAATTAGTATGGACTTGAGTAAAGGGATCAGCCTTTAAAGGGTAAAAATCCATAGTGTGTGTGTATGAAGAACTGGAGGGGAGGATGGAGTGAGAGAAGGAGGAGGGAAAACATATTTAGTGCTGTCAGAAAGCCACAAGACCTTTGAATTATTACAATGAAAATTGAAACTGCTCTATCAAAATTGATGGAAGTGCCATGTAAGGTTGTTCTCCCCTATACCTTATTTCCAAAGTTTGCACTCTGAAATGTGTTTATCTGTAATTCAAACCTCGGGGTCTGACTGTGAATGACCTCAAGTTATTTTTTTAAGCGGTCTCTATTTATGTGACTCCATGCATGATGACCCTTTGGGCACTAGGAGACATGCTGATGTGCTTTGAAATCAAAGTGAACACAAATAAAGCCTTGGCGGTAGCTCAAGTAAATTTGTGTCTTAATCTAATAAACCACTGAAGAAAACTCCATGTCCCATCTTTGTGGAAGTGTGTAACATAGCTTGTGAGGCAGCATGCACCAACACTAAGTTAATATTATTAACAGCTTGTGTGGGTGTGTGCTTTATATATATATACACAGAGAGATATACTGTACACACACACACACACACACACACACACAGTCATCTGGTAAGTTTCCAGCAAAATCATTACAATTCATCATATATTGTTTCCCCCCCCCTTACTATTTCAAGATGAAAGTTTTCAATACTAATGCTACAAAGTGGGTATTATGTTGATTTATGCTAATCGGTTCCATAGATGCTGTCATATTATATTGTTAAGCGATGACATTGGTGAAATATTTCTGCTTCTAACGTTAACAGCCTGGTAGTGCCAGTTCGAAAACAATAGGGGTGTCACCCACCTTCTTGGCTGCTTGATGGTTTCTAGATGCAGTTCTGAATTTGGGCCTTCATTGCTGTTCCTTGTTATTTTTCTTTTTGTCATCCCAAGCTCAGAAAAGATTTTAAAATGTAAAATAGTCAGAGCTATCTGGAATGTGACAGAGGCAGGCAAAATCTATCCAGGATAGGGGTTCACTATAACTTAGAAAGTTATTGGAACTATAGTGTTGAGGTGGTGGCACGGTCGCCCAGACTCATTGTTTTGGGGGACTTCAATATCCACGCCGAGGCCAGCCTTTATGGAGCAGAGCAGGAGTTCATGGCCTTCATGGCAACCATGGGCCTATCCCAGGTAGTAGTGGGCCTGACACATGAGAGGGGGCACATACTGGATTTGATTTTCTGCACTCGCCTGGAATCAGGGGGTCCTATGATTTGGGGTGTGGAGGTGACACCCTTGTTGTGGTTGCACCATTACCTCCTGGAGGCTCGGGTCCTGGTGCCCCTGTTGGGATGCTGGACCTATTAGATTGGTCTGCCCCTGGAGACTCATGGATCTAGTTGGGTTGCAGAACTCCCTGAGGGAGTTCCCCACAGACCTCGACAACCACTCTGTCGATTTCATCACATTTTGGAATAATACCTTGACTGAGGCCACTGACACCATGGCTCCCAGGCATCCGCTGCGCCAACACAGGTTCCCATGGTACACGGAGGGCTTGAGGTGGCAGAAGTGGGAGGGTAGGCAGTTAGAGTGCACGTGGCGTTGGATTAGAGCTGAATCCGACTGATTGTGGCATAGATAGTTTTTGAAAGACTATGCTGTGGCTGTGATGACAGTGAAGAAGGTTTTCTTCACTGCCATCATAGCGTCTAAGAAGTCACATCCAGCAGAGCTTTTGGTGGTGGTGAGGTGATTGGTCAGTCCCCCTTGTCTCCGCCAGGTACTGGAGGTGTCCAGTGCCCGCTGTGACATTTTTATTAATTAACTTTACCTGCGTCTGGAGCAGCAGGTGGAGGCAGTCGCTAAGGCTGCCTTCCGCCAGCTTTATCTGGTGCGTAGGCTGCGTCCGTACGTCTCTGGCCCGGACCTGGCCTCCCTCATCCATGCCTTTGTCACCTCGAGGCTCGACTACTGCAACGCGCTCTACGTGGGGCTTCCCTTGTTCTTGGCCCGGAGGCTGCAGCTGGTGCAGAATGCGGCGGCTCGTCTTCTTACGGGGACGGGTCGCCGGGAGCATATTACACCGGTGCTCCGAACTCTGCACTGGCTGCCGATAGTGTACCGGGCCAAGTTCAAGGTCCTAGTGATGATCTATAAAGCCCTATACGGTCTTGGCCCCTCATACCTTAGGGACCGCCTCGCCTTTCGCGCTCCAGGGCGGCTCCTGCGGTCTGCCGGGGGTGCCCTCTTGGAGGTCCCCCGTGTTAAACGGGGGGCCACGATGGAGAGGGCATTCTCGGTAGTGGGGCCGCGGCTGTGGAACTCCCTTCCGGAGGAAGCTCGCCTGGCCCCAAGTCTTCTAACATTTCGGCGGAACTGTAAGACCTGGCTGTTTGCCCAGGCCTTTGGGGGAGGGTAGGGAGGTTTTTTTTAATCCCCTACCCATTTGTTTTGTCTAGCCCTGTTAATATTTATATTTAATATTTGATTGTTTTTATCTGAATTTTAATGTATTTTATTGTTTTAATTGTCTTATGTTGTGAGCCGCCCCGGGCTGCGTTGCAGGAGGGGCGGGATATAAATTTGTTTAAATAAATAAATAAATAAATAAATAAATAAAAATCACTCATATTCACCATGAACTTGGCGCAACCAATTCTGGTGCAGAGTCAGAGCTGGGGGTTATGGAAGCCGAGTCTTGTCCATTTTGGGGAGATCGGTTTCAGTCATTGTCACCCACCAATGCAGAGGAGGTGCTGGGGGCTGTGCGAGACACAAGTTGTGAATTAGACCCATGCCCATCCTGTTTGGTGAAAGCCAGCTGGGAAAGCCTACTATTGCTGGCTGGGGTGATCAAAGCATCCTTTTGGGAGGGCAGAGTGCTGAGTTGCTATAAGTTGGTGATTGTTCAGCCTCTGCTTAAGAAGCTATCATTGGATGTTGATTCCCCTGCCAGCTATTGGCCTGTCTCTAACCTTCCCTGTTTAGGGAAGGTTATTGAATGGGTGGTGGCTTGTCAGCTCCAGGTGCATCTGGATGCTATTGGATTCCTGAACCCTTTGCAGACAGTCTGGTTTTTGTTCTGGGCATGACACAGAGACTGTGCTTGTGGCCTTGGTCAATGACCTTTGCCTGGACTGGGGAAATTGATTCTACCCTGTTGGTTTTATTAGATGTTTCAGCGGCCTTTGATACCATTGATCATGAGGTGTTGACTTGCCAACGGGACCTGGCTGGAATGGGCAAGACTGTCTCTGATCCCTCCTTTGATCCTCTTCCCATCTCTGACCACTTCCTTGCCTCTTTCAATGTCTCCCACTGTCCCCCTTCCTCTTCCCCTTCTCCACACCCCTTCTGTGACCTGCAGGCCATTAACCCCCTGAACTTTGCCTCCTCTCTCTCCCCCCTTCTCCCCTCAGTCTCCTCCTCCTCCTCTAATTCTGCCATTTCTGCTTTCAATGCCTCTCTCTCCACCACCCTTCACTCCCTTGCCCCCCTCTCCTCCCGCCCTGCCTGCTCCCACAACCCCCGTCCTTGGCTCACCCCCAGTATCTGCCACTTCCACTGTGCTGCTGAACGCCTTTGGCGCAAATCCCACTCTCATGCTGACTTCCTTCACTTCAAATTCTGTCTCGCCTCCCTTACTTCTGCTGTCTCCCTCGCTAGACAGAATTACTATGCCTCCTACATTGAGTCCTGTTCTAGAGACCCTTGCTGCATGTTCTCCACCTTTGACTCCTTCCTCAAGCCCCCCTGTCCTCCTCCTCCCTCTTCCCTTTCTTCTCAGGATCTTGCTTCCTTCTTCACCTCCAAGATAGACAAGATGCTCCTCGACATCGCTTCCCACTGCTCTCCTCTTCCTACTCCCACCTCTCCCCTCTCCCTCCTCCCTCCCGTCCTCCTTCCCTCCCACCTCCCTTGAGGAAATCTCATCCATGCTCTCCTCCGCCAATCCTTCCACTTGCCCCCTTGATCCCATTCCCTCCTGCCTCCTGACCTCCATTGTTCCCACTGTCGCCCCTTCCCTCCTGCACATTATCAACCTGTCCCTCTCTACTGGCTCCTTCCCATCTGCCTTCAAGCATGCCACTGTCTCTCTTATCCTCAAAAGGTCCACTCTTGACCCCTCTGACCCTTCTAGCTACTGTACTGTCTCACTCCTTCCTTTTGTTTCCAAGCTTCTTGAACGTGTTGTCTACTCCCACTGTCTCAACTTCCTCTCCATCAACACCTCCCTTGACCCCCTCCAATCTGGCTTTCGCCCCCTTCACTCTACCAAAACTGCTCTCGCTAAGATCACCAACAATCTTCTTGTGGCTAAATCTAATCGCCTTTATTCTATTCTTGTCCTCCTTGACCTTTCTGCTGCCTTCAATACTGTTGACCACTCACTCTTGCTGAATTCACTTCACTCCCTTGGATTCCGTGGCTCCATCCTCAACTGGTTCTCCTCCTACCTCTCTGACGGCTCCTTCAATGTGTCTCTTGCCAACTCCATCTCCTCCTCCCTTCCTCTCTTGGTTGGTGTTTCCCAAGGCTCTATCCTTGGCCCTCTCCTCTTCTCTATCTACACCCTGCCCCATGGCAAACTCATTGCCTCCCATGGCTTCCAATATCACCTCTACGCTGATGACACTCAACTCTATCTCTCTACTCCATCCCTCTCTCTCTCCTTCTATTCAAGCTCGTCTCACCAGCTGTCTCTCTGACATCTCTACCTCAATGTCTCAATGTCAACTCAAACTCAACATGGCTAAAACTGAACTCATAATCTTCCCTCCTCATCCTTTCCCTCCCTCTTCCCTGTCGATCCTCATCAATGGGGTCACCATCCTTCCTGTCCCCCAAGCCCATAGCTTAGGCTTCATCTTTGACTCACCCCTTTCTTTTAAACCCTATATCGACTCTGTTGCCAAATCCTGTCGCTTCTCCCTCCATAACATTGCTAAAATTTGCCCTTTTCTCTCTGTCACCTCTGCCAAAACCCTTGTTCATGCCCTGGTCATCTCTCGCCTCGATTACTGTAACCTCCTTCTCACTGGTCTCTCCTGCTCTCATCTTTCTCCCCCTATCTCCATCCAAAACTCTGTTGCCAGGGTCATCCACCTTGCTCGTTGCTTTGACCACGTGCAGCCCCTCCTCTCCTCTCTTCACTGGCTCCCCCTTCCTGAACGAATGCTGCACAAGATCCTAGTCTTCACCTATAAAGCTCTTCACAACCTTGCTCCCCCCTACCTCTCTGCACTAATTTCACTCCATATTCCAGTCTGTGAACTCCGCTCCTCCTCTGTCCCCTTCCCACGCCTCCTCTGCTCCCCTAACCGCCTTCGTTCCTTCTTCCTAGCTGCCCCCCATGCCTGGAACTCCCTCCCTGCCCACATCCACCTCGCCCCCTCCCTTCGTATCTTCAAATCCCTCCTCCAGACCCACCTCTTCCGCTCTGCCCTCCCCGACTTCTTACTCCCCTCACCTAACTCCTGCTGATACCCTCTATCCAGTACACTCTTTTACCTAAGGTCTGTGTACTCATATCAGGAGACACTGAAGGGAGCACATGGTCTCAAGGACTGGCTCCCAGGACAGGTGGCTGAAGGGGCACATACCTGAAGTACTGAATTCTGAGGTTTTTGGAGGAGCAGTAGGCCTCAACCTGAAGAATGCTTACTGTCAAGGAAAGCAGGGACCAGCAATGGGAATGATGAACTGAGTGCGCGCGCCTGGGGAGGCCCATTCCCGGGCATAGCGGCTGCTGGACCTTGGAGATTTTGGACAAGGGCAGACACCAATGCTTTTTCTGAACACAGACTCTCCAGTCCTAGGGACGGAGCCACAGGGACAGAGGCCACATGGAGTATTCACTTACGCTAAAGACATAAGAATGTATACCTGCATCTGGACATCTTTCCTGCTGCTGTGCTCACCGTGCATTCTGGATTCTCACACAGGAGAGTTTTCTAGACTCCAACCTTTACCAGCTGCCAGTGCACTTGAAAGCAGGGACCAGCAACGGGTATCGGAAGCAGTGCGCACACCTGGAAAAGCCCTTTCCAAAGCATAGCAGCTGCTGAACCTTGGAGGAATTAAAGACAAACCATCCAACTGAAGTTGAAAGCATGAACTCAAATTAAAGAGAGATCATCTGACTGAATGCCTGAATTCTTCAAACTGCACAGATAAGATCACTCGAATCCAGCACGATTTCGTGGCCAGGATTGGTGCAGAAGAATGAGAGCAAAGGGGGCTATATAGCCCAGCTGCTAGTGGCTCCTCCTGGATTCTACCTACCTGCGCTGTGTCATCTTGCCGCTGAGGGTGGGTCCGCTGCTGCTCCACTTCCACTGGGTCAGGGACTTCCAGGGACCTACAGGGAGAAAAAAGACATCAGTGAGCCCCGGGGGTGGGGTGGGGGGGGAGCGAAGAAGCTGGTCACATGGGCTGGCTTGTCCCCTACCCTACCTGGAAGTGACTGGGGGCTATATAGCCCAGCTGCCAGTAGCTCTGTGGCAGGCCACAGGCCCGCAGCCAAAGGGAGCATCACTTAGGGTCACTTTGGGGCCACAGGGGGCCTAGGGGAATTTGTTGGCAGGTAGGGGTGTTGCTTGTTCAGGGTTGGGGAGGAAGGGTGGGGGGAGTGTTGGAGGGGTGGTTAGAGAATAGGGTGGGTGAGGGAGGAGTGAGGGGTCCCGGTGCAAATCCTTAGTGGCAGCAGGGGGAGGCATAGGGAGGCCACTTGGTGGCAGCAGGTGGGGGGTGTACCTGACTCCTTGTGAGAGAGAGAAGGGGGGGTATGTCTTGTGCCGGCCCCTGGTGGCAGCAGGATGGCTGGGTAGACTGGGGGGTGGCTTGGTGGGGGAGTGGTAAGGGGGATGAAGGCGGTGAGGGGCCATTGGGTAAACAGCCGGGTTTAGGAGACCGGGATTGGGTGGACAGGGTGGAGGAGTGGCCATAGAGGTGGTTCTTGGATGTGGATGGTATGGGCATGGACGGGGATGGATGGCTCGCATGCATAGGGGACCTAGGTGCCTATTGGAGGTGCAGCGTTCCATCCCCCCTCTGGGGTGAAGGGAGGAGCTATGTCCAAGGTCTGCCTGTGGGGGGCTGCTGCTGTTAAACGCAAGGTCCATTGTAAACAAGGCCCCAATTGTCCGGGATTTGATGCTGGATGGGGCTGTGGACCTCGCGTGTATTACATAGATCTGGCTGGAGGAGATGGCTGGACCAACTTTAGCGGATCTCGTTCCTGCCAGGTATGCCGTACAGCACCAGCCCTGCACAGGTAGCCGGGGAGGTGATGTAGCGATTATTTTTAGAGAGGATTGGCCTGTTAGGAGATATCCAGTCCAGGAGTTTGCAGGTATTGAGGCCCTTCATGTGGTGTTTGATTTGGCTGGGGGCAAGTTAGGGGTACTGCTGTTATACTGGACCCCTTCCTGTCTGGCAGCATCCCTTGCTGGCCTAGCAGAGTTGGCCTTGGAGGTGGTTCTGGGCTCCTCCAGGACTTTGATTCTGGGGGACTTCAATGTCTATGCCAATGCCGGCCTTGTAGGAGCGGAGCAAGAATTCATGGCCGCCATGGCAACCATGGATTTGCCCAAGTGGTCAACTGCCTGACCCATGTGGGGGGGGGGGCATACCCTTGACCTGATCTTCAGTTCTGGCCTTGAGGTGGGTGGTTCGGTAGTGGGGGAGGTTAGAGCTACACATTTGTCATGGACAGACCATTATCTCCTTCAGGCCAGCCTCTCAGCGCACCACCTCCAGAAGGGGATGGAACCAGTTAGATTGATACACCCTCAGAGGCTGATGGAACCCCAGTGGTTCCAAGAGGTCCTGAGGGAATTAACCTTGGACCTGGACAGCCACTCTGTCGTTGAGCTGGTCCAGCATTGGAACAGCTTGCTGGGGGAGGCCACTGACAGGGTGGCTCTGAGATGCCCCCTGCCTCCGTCTCGCCACCGCAGGGCCCCTTGGTTTACTGAAGGGCTGTGGTGTATGAAACAGGTAGGCAGGAGGCTAGAGCGATGCTGGCGTCGGACTCGCTCTGACTCTGACCGACTTCTCCATAGGGCGCATTTGTGGTCCTATGTTGAGGCTGTGACGACAGCAAAGAAGGCGTTCTTTGCTGCCCTCATAGCATCTGCAAAGTCATGCCCGGCGGTGCTGTTTCGGGTGGTGCAGGGGCTGGTCAGTCCGGCCTCCCTCCGCCTTTACAGGGACTTGTTCCAGACCCATTGTGAGGAGTTTGTCACCTACTTTGCAGACAAGATGGCTCGGATTCAGAGTGACTTTGATACCAGGTTGGGGGCAGTAAGCGGTGAGCACGAGGTTACAGAGGCCGTGTCTGGTCCAACTTTGTGGGGGGAGTTTCAGGAAGTGACACCAGATGATGCGGTGACTGTCCTGGGGTCTGTGACAGCCACCAGTTGTGAACTTGATCCATGCCCGTCCTGGTTGATGAAAGCCTCCAGGGAGACATTGGGGACGGTGCTGGCGAGCGTGGTTAACGCGTCTCTGCGGCAGGGGAGGTTGTCACCCAGCCTCAAGGAGCCTGTGGTGCTCCCCTGATGAAGAAACCATCATTAGATGTGGATGCACTCGCCAGTTACTGACCTGTCTCTAACCTTCCCTTTTTAGGGAAGGTTATTTAGTGGGCGGTGGCGATCCAGCTCCAGGTGCATCTAGATGGCATCGGTTTCCTAGACCCTTTTCAATCTGGGTTCCGTCCCAGCTATGGCACCAAGACAGCATTGGTGGCCTTGGTGGACGGTCTCCACCGGGAGATGGATGCGGGATGTTCTACATTTCTTATCCTGCTAGATCTCTCGGCTGCTTTTGATACTGTGGACCATGGGCTGCTGTTGAGACGGCTGTGAGACCTGGGGGGTCTGGGCCGGACTGTTCTTGAATGGTTCTGCTCATTCCTCTCGGGGAGAAGCCAGTGGGTGGTGTTGGAAGCGGAAACACCTTGCCCCCACGCCCTGTCCTGTGGTGTTCCGCAGGGTTCCATCTTGTCTCCACTATTATTTAATGTATATATGCAGCCCTTGGGGGAGATTGTGAGAGGGTTTGGGGTGTGATGTCACCAATATGCTGATGATACTCAGCTGTACCTCTCTTTTTCAGCTGACCCAGACCCTGCTGTCTCGTTGCTATCCCAGTGTTTGGAGGCCGTGGCAGAGTGGATGTGGCAGAGCAGACTGAAGCTCAACCCC
>QEPC01010335.1:2475602-2511547 GCA_003113815.1 Sphenodon punctatus
TCCTTGTCTCTCCCTCTGTTCCCCTTTCTTCGTCTCCCCCCCACCCCCCGTCTCTCAGATTGTAAGCCCCAAGGCAGGGACCAGTCTATTCAATTACTTGGTAAAGCTCCAGGTACATTGCTGATGCTATATAAATGCTTTTTAATAATAATAATAATAATAATAATAATAATAATAATAAGACTGCTTTTGAGTGGTTCTGCTCTTTCTTCACTGGGAGGTCTCTGTCGGTGGTGTTGAGCGATTGCTCATCATCTCCCTGGGGATCTGCCTTGTGGGATCCTCCAGGACTCTATTCCATCCCCCCTCTTGTTCAACATACATATGCAGCTGCTGGGTGAGGTCATTTTGAGGATTGGAGTGTAGTGCCATCCGTATGCTGATGACAACCAGCTCTACCTCTCCTTTTCATCCAACCCAGGTCCAGCAGTCTTGGTACTTACCCATTGCCTGGCCTCAGTGGGGGACTGGATGAGGGTGAGTCACCTGAAACTGAATCCTGACAAGACTGAGGTGATGCTGGTACACCGGTCTTGTGCCCTGGAGGGGATTGTGACTCCTCTTATTGATTGGGTCTGGCCCCCTCTGATTGATTGGATTCGCAGCCTCGGAGTGCTTCTGGATCGTTTGCTGCACCTGGATTGCCAGCTCGCAGTGGTGGCCAGGAGCACATTTCACCAGCTCCATCTGGTGAGGAAGCTGCGACCTTTTCGATCGGCCTCAGATCTGGCCACTGTTGTCCATGCTTTCATCACTTCGAGGCTAGACTACTGCAATGTGCTCTACATGGAGCTGCCCTGGGAATGGTTTGGAGGCTGCAGCTGGTGCAGAATGCGGTGGCTCACCTCCTTACAGAGACATGTCGCTGTGAGCACATAACATTGGTGCTCTGTTCACTGCACTGGCTTCGGATAGTCTTCTGGGTCTAATTCAAGGTGCTATTGCTGACCTTTAAAGCCTAGGTCCCATCTATCTGAAGGATTGCCTTGCTTCCTGTTTCCCATAGTGGCCTCTGCGATCGGTTGGGGGCACCTTCCTGGATACTCCGGTTTTTCGCTGGGTCTCAACTATGAAGAGGGTGTTCTTGGCCATCGCATCTTTACTATGGAACTTCCTCCCACAGGAGGGCTACCTGTGTTCAAGCCTGGTGGCCTTCCAGTGGCAATGTAAGACCATTTTATTCCATCACGCTTTTGGCAATGGGGATTGAATTTGGAGGGGATGTAAACTAAGGGGGAGAATGGGCTGTGGTTGGATAGAGGATGGGAGGTTTGGTGGGTGGGTTGTTAGGCATTTGGTAGGTAGGGATAGGGTGGGAGATGTAGGGGTGGATTTGGTGGGGGTATTATTGGTTTTTTCTTGATTTTAATGGATTTTACTTTGTTTTTATGATTGTAAGCAGCCCTGAGCCTTTGCAGGAAGGGTGGCATATAAATATAAATAGTCCAGCGTACTGTTTCCCAAGTAATTTGGACCAAAGCACCACTCTCAACATTCAAGATTTCTCATAGCCATCACACATGCACCAGCGATGACTAGTATGGACCAATGTAGGGGTACAAGTCCTCTTAAAAATCCTATGCAGGATACCTTGGCCTGCTATCCTAGTACATGAGACTTAAGGGTGAAAACAGACATGACACTAACCACCCTTTAACCACCCTTGGTGGTCATTTATACATGTTGCTGGGCTGTATTGGTGCCCTATGCAGCCCTGAAACATGCATAAATGACAGCCAAGGGTGGTTAAAGGGTGGTTAGCGTCATGTCTGTTTTCACCCTAAAAGAGGCTACATACCCACTTTCTCCATTCCAAGACAGGGTGAGGAATAGGTAGTCAATGGGCTGGCTCTTGAATCCACTCCTTACTTCTGTGTTTGGATTATTGGGGCTACTAATGGAAGAGGAACACAGGGGGGAGGAGCAGTAATCTGTTGCTCTAAAACAGCAGTATTCATTCATGTATGGGGAAAGAGCATGTGTGTGTGTGTGTGTGTGTGTGTGTGTTTGGTGGGAAAGTGCATTAGAGAAATGTGCAAATTACAGTTCCTACTGGGTCTACTGTGTGCATGCAACTGATATACCATCTCTTGTTCAGGTTCAGTCTTATCTGGTTTCTTGTTCAGGGTCATTCTTAAGCCAAAAGAAAATCCTGAATGTTTAGGGCTTTATATCTTATGCTCCATTCAATTCAATAAGACTTTTGAGTAAAAGTATGTCAAGGTTTTGGTGAAGTTTACACATCAATCTCTTCATAATCAGACAACAAAATTCTAGTGATGAATTCATGCTGCTTCAATTAAGCATGTGTCCTCCCTCACATAAACCTTTTATAGGGATTTATAACTGGACCATAAAAAAGATGAAATGGAGCATTTAAGTCATCGGTCTAATATATTTTTTTAAACATTTCCTTCCAAACATTTGTTAACATTTCAATTTTAAATTTGCCAGCTTGAGATTCATGAGGTGACGTCACTTAATGGAAACATGAGCCATACGGTCTACAGTATTTCAGTCATGATGGTGCTGACCACTGGAAAGGGAATTTATATTGTGCCCAGCAACTCTGAGGAGAAAGCGTAGGCAGATGGAGGAAAACAGTGGCATTTATGGAAGAAAAGATTAGTGAAGTTCTTTATTTAAATATATAGTTATTAGGGGTTTGGGTCATTCTCATAGGAACCATCTGAGACCATATTTTTCCTAGGATGGATGCAGGTAATTTTCATTGAGTTCCCTGAGAAAATAGTAATTTAGCTGATGTTTAAAAGCCTAGTAAGAAACCCTGGTATGCTTTTTAAAATTATCACTCAGGTCATAATATATTCTGGCTAAAACAATATGACCTTCACCTTCCTACCTGTTGTGAAACTTTACCTCAAAGGCTGAATGCTAGCTGGGTCATTTCTCATCTAAAGCGACTCTAGATTTATTATCTAAACCTAGCCTGAACTCAGTTCTCTTCTTTTGATCACTATATTAATTTAACTGAAGAGCCTCTAAAACAAAGGGAACATTGATAGAATGGAAGTAGTGGATATAGAGAACACAGTGATACAAGACCTCCTTGAAAAAGAAAGTTGCCCTGAAGTAGTAGTAATAGATCAAATGCTCTTCATCTCCAGGCAGGTCTATGGTAATAGAAGTTAGCATTAGTCCATTCTTCTCATTGACACATCGTTTGTTTAAGAAGTAAACTCAGTTTGACTCATAGGCTGTGATGATCATTTTGCAATATACAGTGGAAAGAAAAATAAGAGCTGAATTTTGGCTTTTAGTGACAGCTCGCCATGGGGGGCAATGCAAAGACATGCTAGGCCAGGAGGAGCACTGAAGTTATAAGGATGCATAATCCAAAGGCTATGCAATACATGACCTAACTCTGTGAGCAGGTACAGATGGGAGCAGGGTGGGGGTAATGTGTGTCACTGCCTCCTCCTCATCACATTTTCAGAATTCTGTTCCTAGAGACAGACAAGACATACCCAAGGGCAATGGGATAGCTCTTGTATGAAGCCTTTGTGGGTGTAGCCACATGAGATATTATCTCACTTTGGGAAAAGTTAACACTTAATGCAGTGGCTCACATGGTCAGCAGCCGACAGATGTTCGCCCAGGTTTGGGCAAGCCTTTACCCTGCTTTGGGCAACCTTGCTACAACCTGCATCCTTAGGAAAAGTCCGATGTTGCAGGGCGTACCAAGGTTGCCCAAAGTGGGATAAGACTTGCCAAAGTGGGATTGCTTGTGTGTCTGCTGGCTCAAAGTGTAGCTGTTGCAATTGCTTGTCACGAGGCAGGTGGGGATCGGGCCCACCACTGCTAGTGTGGCTGCATCTTGTGTTGCTGTATGAGTTGGGTAATTTCTTGTTCATCCTTCCATTGTTGCTTGAGGACCACACATAAGTTAGCCCCAGACTGACTGACTGACTGACTGACTTTCTTTCTTTCTTTCAATAATCAATGTATTTAAAATGGGGTGGGTATCTCCAGCCCCTGGGTCAAATCTAACCCATGGTCATTTTCTATTTGATCTGTTACCAGTTCCTGGATCTGGCCCATGGATTCAGTCCCTACCCTCAAGCACTGAAGCAGTAAACTCAGTGCATTTTTAGACATGACGGTGGCCGGCGGCGGCTTTAGTGTGGTTTTTAGCATGCTTTACTCTGTGGCCCACAACACCCGCCAGATGCGAGCACAGGATGGATTCCTACCCTGGTGGTCACTAGCCTGGACTGTGACTCAGAGAAGTCCCTGAGTGACAGCCTGGGCTAGCCACCACCATGGGCGGAATCCCACTACCTGACTGGGAGTAAAGCAGGCTTTTATGTTTGAAATCCTGCTTTACTCATCACAGGCTGAAGTGGCTGGGGGGCCAGGTGCCATGGTGGCTGTCACTGGCCGCCATGGCTGCCCATCAGGGAGAGGGGCAGGCCACCCAGCTTCCTGCCCTCCCCAGGCCCTTGTCATGTTAGTTTGGAGTCTGGTTGGATCCTGGCCACAATGCTGGTCCCACTCAGACCGGGTAAGTCCATGGTGGCAATTTGGCACCTTCACAGCAGAAAAATCCCTCAGAGAGAGGGAGTGAACTTGGGGATGTGTACTCAAGGACAGGGAATGGTAAAGATCCATGATCTGGACCTTCTTCTTCCTTTTCCCATCTTGAGCACATCCCCTAAGCATCACCAACTTCTATCGTCTGTGGAGCTTATACTAATTATCAAAGTAGCCCACAGGACGGAAAAAGTTCCTAATACCTAGCTTGAAGCAAAGCTCAAGGAAATGCCATGGAGTAAAATGTCCTGATGCAAAGTTCATTGAAGCTGGCAAGTGATTCCCGTTGTGGTCTTGAGATCAGACCCACTATGAGCAAGATTATGCTTTGCCCTGTGCATATTAACAAGAAGGGGTGAGGAAAAGGGTTGAGGCCATGACCTCTAGTTTTACCTCTATTGTCAAGCTGAAATAGCTGCTGTGTCCCCTGATAACAAAGTGTTGTTATGTCTCACAAAACATTTGCTGGTTACTCGGTCCTGATTGCTACTGAGGTAGTAGCACAGCCCTTTTTTTTTTTTAGAAAACAGGCAGCATCTCATTTCAGGTTTTACTGTTAAAATGGCCAGTTTTGCTGCAAAGATGCCCAGTAAATAGTAGAGCTGAAAGGAGTGCGCAATTTCATATGTGCAAATAAAAATGGGGATATTTGTTCCTAGAAATGAATATCTGTGTTTGTTGCTGTTGCAAAATGTTCACTTTGTCACTTGAATGATGTACTGAACAACTAAATATCACTTTGGCCTTTTTTACATGGATGCCCCCCCCCCCGCCCCTCACCCACGTGTGCGACTGTGGGTGGGTGGGGCGTCTGACCGTAGGTGGGGATGCGTGTGCACACCCATGCTCCACTGATCGCCCACGCATGGAGGCACTGTGGACAACGGAGGTGCCTCCGTGCGTGGAGATTGGTGGAGGTGGGTGTGCATCCATGTGACAGGCTGCACACGCGCCGCACACCCACCACCAACTCCATCTATCCCTCCAACACCGCGGCGCCTCCCAGGTCGGTTTAAAAAGGGCTGTTTTTGTTTTTCACTTTATTTAGGGCATTTTCAGACAAGACATCTCCACCCATCACCTACTCACTACACATGTTGCAGGTCTCCAGTGTTACCCTATAGGTGTCCTGTAACATGTATAGTGGGTGGGGGGTGTCTTGTCTGAAAACGCCCTTAGTTGATTGTTTTTCATTCAATACTTTGTTACTCAGTGCTTTTTGTGAGTTTCTCCTGCTCTGTGTTACAGAGATGGACTAATCCATTTTAAATCCTCCACCGCCCTAAATTATTTTGCTGAAAATGTTCATAAAAATTGAAATGTTCACAAAGACCAAAAACTTTTAAATAAATAAACAAAACTTAAAAACTAAAACAAATAAAAAATAAAAATAAATAAATAAAAAATATTTTAAAGATTAAAAATAAATAAATACAAATACTGATTTCTCGACTTCCCTCTTTCCATCCATATTGGGTATTTACTGCAATAAAGAGGTGACTGCTGATTGTTTTGTTGATAACTTGCCTGCAATGCAAGAGGGATTAATTATGAAATGGCACACTTCATTCTGCCACCTGTATAAATGAGAGTTTAGAGATGAGCAATAAGGGAAATATTGACAGCAACACGGAACATTTATGAAAGCTGCAGTGTATCCAAGTTCTCACAAATGGAAGGCTTAGCAATATGAGAAAGGGCTTGATTAAGGACTTATTCTTCATGATTACTCACTTCAGGAGAAGCTTCCCCTTATTTTGCTTTACAAGGAATGGATGTATGGCATCCATCCCTGGCACTGTACATGAACAGTGTTCAGAAGGCAATAAGAATGAAGTAGTTACACCTGTGGGACATGTTCTCCTGAATGGAGCAAACATGGAGATGTGGAAATCCTAGTGGAAAATGCCCCCTCCTTCAGTTGCTTCAGTATAAACTCCATGCTTGGGAGTGGGTTTCTGGGAGTATGAATGCCCATTACAAAGGGACCTAGGCCGACAGTAAGCCATATTTCATTTCATTTTCATTTCACTTTTTATTTGTATCCCGCGCTCTCTTGCCAAGGCAACTCGAGGTGGCTCACAACAAAAATGAAAAAAAAAAAAGCATAACATAACAGAAAACAGCTGGGTTAAATCCCACACAGGGGACCCAAAATAAATTACTAATAACAAAATTCATCATTATACATAATCAAATCCATATCAATTAATCATCATAATACATTCCATACTCCATTCCATACTCCACTCCATATTTCCTCCCTGCTGCCACCAGGGAGGAAGACCCCCTCCATCCCACTCCATTCCTTCCTGCTCTCACCAGGAAGTGGGTGCACCTACCTCAACATAAACAATACAATATACAATATTAATAATTCCTCACCCCTGTACAATTTATTTATTTATTTATTTATTTTTCAAATGTATATCCCGCCCCCTCCTGCAACGCAGCTCGGGGCGGCTCACAGCAGTCAACAATAAAACATTTAAAATTCATTTTAAAATATAAATATAAAATATACCATATAAAACAGGGCTAGAAAAATAGTAAATAAATAAATAAATGGGTGGGGGACTAAAATCATCCCTCCCCACCCTCCCTCCCAAAGGCCTGGGCAAACAGCCAGGTCTTACAGTTCCGCCGAAATGTTAAAAGGCTTGGGGCCAGGCGAGCTTCCTCCGGAAGGGAGTTCCACAGCCGCGGCCCTACCACCGAGAATGCCCGCTCCATCGTGGCCCCCCGCTTAACACGGGGGACCTCCAGGAGGGCACCCCCGGCAGACCGCAGGAGTCGTTCCGGGGCGCGAAGGGCGAGGCGGTCCCTAAGGTAAGAGGGGCCAAGGCCGTATAGGGCTTTATAGATCATTACTAGGACCTTGAACTTGGCCCGGCACACTATCGGCAGCCAGTGCAGCGCTCGGAGCACCGGTGTAATGTGCTCCCGGCGACCCGTCCCCGTAAGAAGACGGGCCGCCGCATTCTGCACCAGCTGCAGCCTCCGGGCCAAGAACAAGGGAAGCCCCACGTAGAGCGCGTTACAGTAGTCGAGCCGCGAGGTGACGAAGGCATGGATGAGGGAGGCCAGGTCCGGGCCAGAGACATACGGACGCAGCCTACGTACCAGATAAAGCTGGCGGAAGGCAGCCTTAGCGACTGCCTCCACCTGCCGCTCCAGCCGCAGGTCTGCGTCCAATATGACCCCCAGACTCCGGACCTGCTGAGCTACAGGGGGGCAAACCCCCCCAACCAGGGGGGCCACCACCCCCTTCGCCCTCCCCACCACCATCACCTCCGTCTTATCTGGGTTGAGCTTCAGTCTGCTCCGCCGCATCCAATCCGCCACGGCCTCCAAACATTGGGATAGCACCGAGACAGCAGGGTCTGGGTCAGTAGAAAACGAGAGGTACAGCTGAGTATCATCAGCATACTGGTGACATCGCACCCCGAACCCTCTCACGACCTCCCCCAAGGGCTGCATATAGATGTTAAATAATAATGGAGACAAGATCGATCCCTGCGGAACGCCACACGGTAAGGCGCGGGGGCTCGATGTTTCCTCCCCCAACACCACCCGCTGGCTCCTCCCCGAGAGGAATGAGCGGAACCATTCAAGAACAGTCCCGTCCAGACCCCCCAGGTCACGCAGCCGTCTCAACAGCAGCCCATGGTCCACGGTGTCAAAAGCGGCCGAGAGATCTAGCAGGATGAGAAATGTCGAACATCCTGCATCCATCTCCCGGCGGAGGTCGTCCACCAAGGCCACCAACGCCGTCTCGGTGCCATAGCCGGGGCGGAACCCAGATTGAAAAGGGTCAAGGAGCCCGATGTTATCTAGATGACCCTGGAGCTGGAGCGCCACTGCCCGCTCAATAACCTTCCCTAAAAAGGGAAGGTTAGAGACAGGTCGGTAGCTGGCGAGCGCGTCTACGTCCAACGATGGTTTTTTCAGCAGGGGGCGCACCACAGCCTCTTTAAGGCAAGGCGACAACCTCCCCTGCCGAAGGGACGCATTCACTACCCTCGCCAGCACCGTCCCCAACGTCTCCCCGGAAGCTTTTATTAACCAGGACGGGCACGGATCCAGTTGACAACACGTGGCCCTCACAGACCCCAGGACATCCACCACATTGGCCGGCGTCACTTCCCGAAACTCTCCCCACAAAGATGGGGATTAATTCTAAAAATAATCAAACAATTAATTCTAAAAATATATAACAGCATTAATTTTCCCACCCCTCCTTCCAATCTGCCAGTACATCAGTCAACCTCATACCTACACCCTCCTTCCCCCATCATGCTGCCACCAGGAAGGGGACCCCTCTCCAACTCCCCAAATTTCCTCATGATACGGAAGCCCCGGCATTCCCTCCACAGTTCCATGGGCCACATGATGGGCCGCACAATGACAGATATGGTGTCTGACGTGGTGTCTGTCCGGCAGAAGGGCCCCCGGGCACCCCGGCCCAGCCAACGGCCCCAGCCAACACCCTTTAGATGTCGCCCTTCAGGCTGGCACCCACAGGGCCCCGCCCTGGGAGTTATTACCTGGGGAAGGGGAGGGAAAAGCAGAGTGTAAGGCCTCAGTGATCCTGGATTTGATCCTGGATGGAGCAGCGGACCTTGCATGTATCACAGAAACCTGACTGGATGAGGAGGCAGGACCAGCGTTAGCAGACCTTGTTCCAGCTGGGTATGCTGTTTAGCACCAGCCCCGTACGGGGGTGGGGGGTGGGGGTGGGAGGTGTAGCTGTTATTTTTAGAGAGGGATGGTCAGTTAGGAGATATCCAGTTCAGGAGATTTCAGGTATTGAAGCCCTCCATGTTGTGTTTGATTTGGCTGGGGGCAAGCTTGGGGTGCTGCTGGTATAACGGACCCCTTCCTGTCTGGCAGCATCCAGCTGGCCTCGGAGGTGGTGCTGAACTCCTCCAGGACCTTGGTCCTGAGGGACTTCAACGCCCATGCTGATGCCGGCCTTCTAGGAGCGGCGCGTGAGTTCATGGCCGCCATGGCAACCATGGACTTGTCCCAAGTGGTCAACTGCCCAACCCATGTGGGGGGGCATACTCTCGACCTGATCTTTTGTTCTGGCCTTGAGGTGGGTGATCCATTAGTGGGGGATGTGAGGGTCATGCCCTTGTCATGGACGAATCATTATCTCCTACAGGCCAGCCTCTCAGCGCACCTCCTCCAGAAGGGGAATGGACCAGTTAGGTTGGTCCACCCTCGGAGGCTGATGGAACCTCAGTGGTTCTAGGAGGCTTTGAGGGAGTTAACCTTAGACCCAGACGGCCACTCTGCAGATGAGCTTGTCCAGCATTGGAACACCTTGTTGGGGGAGGCCATTGACAGGGTGGCTCCGAGATGTTTTCTCCCTCTGTCTCATCACCACAGGGCCCCTTGGTTTACTGAGGGGCTGCGGTGTATGAAACAAGTAGGTAGGAGACTAGAGCGATGCTGGCATCGGACTTGCTCTGAATCTGACCGACTTCTCCATAGGACCCACTTGCGGTCCTATGTTGAGGCTGTGAAGACAGCAAAGAAGGAGTTCTTTTCTGCCCTCATAGCATCTGCAAAGTCATGCCCGGCGGTGCTGTTTCGGGTGGTGCAGGGGCTGGTCAGTCCGGCCTCCCTCCACCGTGACAGGGACTTGTTCCAGACCCACTGTGAGGAGTTTGTCACCTACTTTGCAGACAAGATGGCTCAGATTCAGAGTGACTTTGATACCAGGTTGGGGGCAGTAAGTGGTGAGCACGAGGTTACAGAGGCCGTGTCTGGTCCAACTTTGTGGGGGGAGTTTCAGGAAGTGATGCCAGATGATGCGGTGAATGTCCTGGGGTCTGTGACAGTCACCAGTTGTGAACTTGATCCATGCCCGTCCTGGTTGGTGAAAGCCTCCAGGGAGACATTGGGGACGGTGCTGGCGAGAGTGGTTAACGTGTCCCTGCGGCAGGGGAGGTTGTCACCGAGCCTCAAGGAGCCTGTGGTGTGCCCCGTGATGAAGAAACCATCATTAGATGTGGACGCACTCACCACATCTAATGATACTGGCGTCAGACTTGCTCTGAATCTGACTGACTTCTCCATAGGACCCACTTGCGGTCCTATGTTGAGGCTGTGAGGACAGCAAAGAAGGAGTTCTTTTCTGCCCTCATAGCATCTGCGAAGTCGCGTCCAGTGGAGCTGTTCTGAGTGGTGCACTGGTCAGTCCGGCCTCCCTCTGCCTGGACGGGGACTTGTCCCAGGCCCGCTGTGAGGAGTTTACCACCTACTTTGCAGACAAGATCGCTCAGATCCAGAGTAACTTTGACACCGGACTGGAAGCAGTAAGCGAGGGGCATGAGGTTATGGAGGCACCGTCTGGTCGATCTTTCTGGGATGAGTTTCAGGAAGTGACACTGGCTGATGCAGTGAATGTCCTGGGGTCTGTTAGAGCCACTAGTTGTGAACTAGATCCATGCCCGTCCTGGTTGGTGAAAGCCTCCAGGGAGACTTTAGGGATGGTGCTGGTGAGGGTAGTGAACGCGTCCCTTCGGCAGGGAAGATTGTCACCCAGTCTCAAGGAGGTGGTTGTGCACCCCCTGCTGAAGAAGCCATCTTTGGATGTGGATGCACTCGTCAGCTACCGACCCGTCTCTAATCTTCCCTTTTTAGGGAAGGTTATTGAATGGGCAGTGGTACTGCAGCTCCAGGCGCATTTGAACAGCATTGGTTTCCTGGACCCTTTTCAATCTGGGTTCTGCCCCGGCTATGGTACGGAGACGGTGTTGGTGGTCTTGGTGGATGATCTCCTCTGGGAGATGGATGCAGGATGTTCAACATCCTGCTAGATCTCTCAGCTGCATTTGACACCGTGGACCATGGGCTGCTGCTGAGATGGCTGCGAGACCTGGGGGGTCTGGACAGGACTGCCCTAGGGTGGTTCTGCTCATTCCTCTCGGGAAGAAGCCATTGGGTGGTGCTGGGGGCTGAAACATCAAGCCCCCGGGCGTTGACCTGAGGCATTCCGCAGGGTTCAGTCTTGTCTCCGGTGTTATTTAATGTATATATGCAGCCCCTGGGGGAGATCGTGAGAGGGTTCGGGGTGTGATGTCATCAATATGCTGACGATACTCAGCTGTACCTCTCATTTTCAACTGACCCAGGTCCTGCTGTCTCATTACTTTCCTAATGTTTGGAGGCTGTGGCGGATTGGATGCGGCAGAACAGACTGAAGCTCAATCCTGATAAGTCAGAGGTGATGGTGGTGGGTAGGGCGAGGGAGGTACTGGCTCCCCTGGTGGGGGGGGGCGCCCTCCTGTAGCCCAGCAGGTTTGGAGTCTGGGGGTGGTGTTGGACTTGGGGGTCCGGCTGGATCGGCAGGTAGAGATGGTGGCTAAGACCGCCTTCCACCAGCTGTATCTGGTACAGTGGCTGTGTCCATACATTTCCAGGCCCGACCTGGCCACCCTCATTCATGCCTTCATCACCTCGAGGCTGGACTACTGCAATGTGCTGTACATGGGTCTTCCCTTGTTTCTGGTTCGGAGGCTGTAGCTGGTGCAGAATGCGGCGGCCCATCTCCTTATTGGGACGGGAAGGCGGGAGCACATAACACCTGTGCTCCTACTCTGCACTGACTGCCTATAGCATACCAAGCCCGATTCAAGGTGCTAGTGTTGATCTATAAAGCCCTACACGGTCTGGGCCCATCATACCTTGGGGACCGCTTCACCCTCTGTGCCTCAGAGCAATCCCTGCGGTCCACCGGAGGCGCCTTTTTGGAGGTCCCCCGTGTAAAGCAGGGGGCCACAATGGAGAGGGTGTTCTTGGTGGCCAGGCCGAGACTCTGGAATTCCCTCCCGGAGGAAGCCCATCTGGCCCCAGGTTTGTTGGCATTTCGGCGAGCCTGCAAGTCCTGGCTGTTCGCCCAGGCCTTCGGAGGGTGGAGTAGGGGGAGATTTTTGAAGAGTTTTTATGTTGAGGGGGGTTGTATTTTAAAAACATTGTTTTAACAAATTTTATTGTGTGTTTTAATGCTGTAAGCAGCCCTGAGATACCGTAGGCATGAGGGGGCAGCTAACAAATATTTATAAATAAATAAATAAATAAATAAAGCACTGGTGTAATGCACTCGTGATGACTCACTCCCAAAAGAAGCCACGCAGCTGCATTCTGTACCAACTACATGTTAGCTCTCGTCATCCATCATTTCCAACCCATTTATTTAGATAACTGTATTAGGATTATCCTCCCCACCCCCCTTCACAAAGACTTATTACTTTTTGAAAAGTTCTAGAGCACTTTAGGACTTAGAATCTTTCTGGTCTCTCAGTCAGATCTCCTAACCAATTGATCTCCGAAACCAAGTCTTGCACGCACCCATCCCCATTATGGGGACATTGTGGTGTGTGCATGCTGTACAGATCCACATGTAGGAACTGCATATGCAGTGTGTGTGTGTGTGGGGGGGGGGGGTTGGGATCGCGGCCAGGGTCTGTCCCTATTAGGGTTGCCAGGGTCTCGTATGTCAAGGCACAGCCCTTTATTTCAAAACCCCAGAGTTCTACAGTGTCCCCCTTTTTTGAAATTTTGATCTAGCAGCCCTCGTCTCAATGTTCTATCTGGATCAAATAAAAATAGAAAAATGTGATATCCCTGAAGTTAAATAACACATTTTTTAACAGCAAGCACCAATAAATCTGTTTAAAGATGCATTACTACTTTTCTTGAGGGATAATTTAGACTATGTATCAAAAGGAAAATCAATAGTTTTTTCTATTACAAATAACTGCCTGTTTGACTCCTTTCCACTTTTTCTTTTTTATTTATTTTTTTCTTCAAAATATTTCTACTGAGAGGGTCTTAGGTTTAAAGTGTAAACCAGTAATAGCTTCTGTGTGGGGAAGAAATTAGGAGAAGAATCGGTAACCAAGACTGTTACCAGTTATGGTCTATCAAGGAGTACGTATTAGGGGAAGCTGGATTTTGACAGAATGATTGATCACACTATACTACACAGACCAGGGACGAACAAAGTTCCTAGCCCCCAAACCACATACCGAAATCTTCATATGGCAGAGAATCACAAGACACATGTACATATGTGTGCACACGGTGCTTCATGGCTGACTGGCAGAGCTGGCTCTCTGTGGGCCTGGAGACTGAGATTCTGAGGAGACTAGTAGCTCAATTCAGCTGCTGAGACTTGGGTTCAATGAAGTAAGACACAGGACCATGAAGGGAGTGTGAGTCCAAGAACCACACTTGAACTAGCCAAGATCTGCCTGTGACTCCTGAACCATCATTTGGCTACTCCTGACCATACAGAGTATCTAGAGGATTCAAACCCTCTTTGGCAAATCCAGGTACAAACCCCAGCTGCTGTGTGGGGAGATGTAGTCAGTTACCCGACACTGTGGGTACTTTTGTGCGTTACCCCCCCCTGTAGCGAAGACATGGAGTGCCGTTGGCACACATCTGAAATCCTGTATCTGGGTTTTCCTTCACACACCCATTTCCAGTTTCTTCCCTGTTCTGGTCTTCTCACAGCAGCACTGGCTCCAACCCTGGACAGAGACCAGGGCTGGAGCTGGAGTGAACACTGCTGTAGGTAGCCCAAGGCCGCTTTTAGACGAGACAAATTTTGCACATGATTGGTGAATAATGCACGTGTTTTAATGCTCGTTTAAACACCTAAACCATTTTAAATGCGCATTTGCCATGATCGTGTAAAAGCCCAAACCATTTTGAATGTGGTTTTGTCTAATTCCAAACCGGTTTTGAGTCCCTTTGATGATCGGGGGATGCCAAAACCGGTTTTAAAAAAATGTGCATTATTTAAATGCGCATTTACAAAACCACATTAAAAGTGTGCCCCATGAGTCACTGTCACCTAGTGGACAAGGTGCTGAATTTAGAGACCAGGTTTCGAATTCCATCTTAGCCATAAGCCAACTAGGTCACCCTGGGCAACTCACCACCTCTTACCTTAGTCCCCCAGCAGGAAAATGGGAATAATATAATGACCTACCTCACCATGTTGTGAATCCTAAATAAGAATTCTAAAGCACTTTGAACACTGAAAGGGATAAATAACCATAGGCCAGAAGGAAGTTTTCCCTATTGGTGAAGAACAGTGAGAGTGTTTTTGCAGCCAGGCCACAGTAGCAATGATCTCCTGGTCTGTCTGTACCAGTCATGATCCTCCTAGAATAGTGGTTCCCAAAATATTTACTTGTGTAGCCCCATTAACTTAACCCTAGAGTGGCTTTGTGGTCTATCTGACCCTAACCTGTACAAAAGTTGATGGGGTTTTTTTGTGTGTGTGTTTTTTAAAAACTTGCTCCTCTTCAAATTCAATGTACTCTCAAAGGACAAAAAGGATAAGCTTTCTGCATTCATTTCCTCATCCTATGTGGTTTAGTTTTTGCATGGAAAAAATAATCAATAAAACGTATCTGGGTTGGTTAGGTACTTTCATGTTACAATGAGCAATGTTCACTGGCACCTGAGGTCTCTTCCTTGACTAAGATGAAAAAAATAAGAGGAAAAAAAGAAAAAGAAAAGGCAAACTATCACCTCTTCTTGCTTTAGATATTTTCAGTTAATGTCAAGGACAACCTAATAGCATTTGCTTGATCCTTATAATCTTTTGTGGGTTTTGTGTGGTGCAAAATGTAGCCACAATTGGATTAGGGTCAGTTAGTTTGAGCAGGTTTTCCAGGCTCAGATGTTTTCATTTGATGCAGCAACAGCAATATGGTTGTCTGAATCTTTCAACATTGGCTTTGTCATTGTACTGTTAGTAAGTTTAATTTTGAAATAAAATGCATTCATTCATGTGGTCTGTTGTAATTGTGTTTTGTGTGTCACACTTTTACAATATGCGCTGAGCTGGGATCTGTTAGATCCTGAGTACAGTTAATGGGCAGAGGGTTTTCAAACAAAACAATGTTATAACAGTTAAATAAGTGTGAAGTTCATTTCATATAATAAAGTTAATTTTGAATGCATTCCCAGAGGGTTTTTTCTTTTTATTTAAACTAACTTGTGACCACTGCGGCCCCAATACAGAAGGAATACAGTGTTTTTTTCAACTGTTCTGTGTTTTGCAAGGGTTAAATATAATCCCATGACCTCACAGAACAATAAAAGCATGTAAAATAAAATATATCAAACATCAGCGAGGATTGTGTTCCCATCTACAGCTGAGTGATCTTACTTTGGACCTTTTTAAACAGGCTGTGGCTGCTGGGTGGATTGGTGTGTGTGGCACAGCGCGGGATGTGTGGGGGGGCAGTCCACACAGGCGCACACTGATCCCCCCGTATCCTCACACATGTAGCAACTGCTGTTTTGTCCAATTGCTCCGCGCGTGGGCGATGGGTGGAGGTGGGTGGGCATGCACGTTTCGCGGAAGCACGCACGCCCACCCACCCACTGCAGCATTCACACAGGAAGTACTCATGCATGCCCACGCAGTGGACCTCTGTGGGCATGTGTGGGTGCGTCTCATGTAAGAAGGGCCTTAGGGACCCAATCCGCAGTTTGGAACCTCTGTCCTAGAGACCGGAGCTGCTGAAGGGGTGATACACTTAGGCCGCTTTTATATGAGCGGCCAGATGCAGCGTATTCTTCAACACGCTTCCTGAAAAATCCAGCGAGGTGCGTTTAGAATAGACGCATCAGAAGTAGCCGGCTGTCATAGGAATAGCCGCTCACGTGGTCTTTTTGAAGGTGCATTTTGAAAGCATTGCTATCGGGGTTTCCAAATGCGCTTTCGAAAAGACCGCACGAGCAGCAATTCCTATGACGGCCGACTACTTCCTGTGCGTCTAAACACACCCCACGGGGGCTTTTCAGGAAGCGCATTGAAGAACGTGCAGCATCTGGCCGCTCATATAAAAGTGGCCTCAGTACACTCATGAGCAGGGTTCTAGTTTTCTCTGCCAGTGAGATTTTGCAGGCAGAAATTTCCCAGAAAAACCCGATTATTACATTAGTTTCCCATGCTTTTCCAGAGAAAAACATGGAATTCCAGGTTTTGGGGGAAAATTTCTGCTTGCAAAAACTCACTGGCAGAGAGAACTAGGAACCCTGCTCATGAGAGCAACTGACCCAATTTGCCTCAAATGGGTTTGGAATGACAGCTGCATGACAAACACAAAATGTGAAGGCCCCTTTTTGCTACAAACTCATTAGTAGCAAACTGTATTTTGATAAGCAGGAAACTGGGAGTGGGAGAAGAGAAAGAGAAAGAGAAAGAGTGGGGGTGTGGGGGAGATGAGCTTAACAGGCAGAATTGATTAGGACATGCTTGCCAGCACAGTGATAAATTCTATTTATTTTAATTTTTTTAATTTTTACCCCACCCTTCCCGCCAATGGTGGCTCAGGGTGGTGTACAATATCAATATATAAAATATGAATAAAAACCAACCAAAAGATAGAAAAACATAAAATACCCCACAACCCTACACCATCCCCCTGACCCCTCTCCACCCTAACCTCCTAACTCACCCCATTCTCTCACTGTACCCCCCTCCTCTAACCCCCACTGCCAGACCCCTCATGAATAAAACACTTTTGCACTGCCTCCTAAAGACTCTCAAGCCTGGACACATTCTACAAGGTACGAAGCTAGCCAGATCCAGAAGAACCCCATATAAGGCTTGACCCTGTTGGTAGAGGGTACAGACCAGAGCTCACCAGCGCATGCAGTATGTTGGAATTCCTGTCTCTGCGTCCAGCACTGCTGAAACCCATCCTGTGGGTGGTGCACAAGGACTGGAGAAGATGATCCTTTCCTCTGTCACGCACCTTTCTGGCGTAGTACTATTGGACTGAGGCAGCAGGATTTTGAGTTGATGGTGTGGGAGTCCTGCATTCCTTGGGTAAAAATGGATGTGCAGGGTGCATGGGAGGCCTGATGCCATGCCCCCATTCAACACTGGAGCCCTGTTCAAGCCTAGGATTTGGCCTGCGCTCAACTGTTCTGGGTTAGCCTGGGTCCAATGCAGTCGGGGTCTTTTGAACCTGCACCCATTGTGACTGGGTGGTCCTGCTCTCCTCACATACTCTAGAAGTAGGGTTGCCACCTTTTGCAGTTTGAGCCTGAGACTTGCATAGGTCAAGATGGGAGTCTCAGGCTCAAACTGCAAAAGGTGGCAACCCTATCTGAAAAATTAGGGCTGGGCTAAGGCCCCCATCATTTTCCAATATGGCCATGCCCCCTATAGGGTGCTACAATGTCACAGTGCTTTGTTGGGAGCCTGACCTGACCCTGAGGCGCTTAGGCAGAGAATGTACCTAGCCTGGGCCTGTTAGGACCAGCTGGGCCCTATTAGGCCCTGTTGGGGTTGAGTTGCAGCAGTTCCATATCCCTGCCAAATCCTCATTTTTGTCTGGTTTTTTCCTATTAAAAGAAGATGACATGGGTTCCAAGATAAGGAAGTGTCAAAACCCCAAAAGACGACTATGGGGGGATTTTTTATTTTTGTTTACTGTATTGCCCATTAACATTTTTGGTTGGTTGGTTGGTTTTTGCTTTTGTTGGTAGCAAAGAAGAAGTTTGGAAAGGATTGATGGGGTGTACGTTAGGGTGGCCACTGACTCATCCCCAGAATACAGGGCATTGGGGATGGAGGGAAGTGTTGGCCTTGACAGGCCCTGGTTGGGGAGGTGCTCCCCCTCACACATAGTGAGAGGCATGATGATGTGGAAAGTGGCATTTGAAACTTACAAGCTGGGATGGCCTGGGACCACTACGCTGTAGACGGTGCAGCTGTTCCAGCTCCAGGATCCCCTTCCCGACCCTCGTGCTTGCCTCCGAGTCCACACACACTGCTGATGCTACTGTTCCACCCTGGAAGTCATGAGATCATGTCTTCTGGGGGGTGAAAATGGCAGCAGCAGCAGAGTGTGGAAAATACTGGACAACAACGTGTAGGGAAAGGACAATGGATATGTCCTTTAAAAGACACAGGACTGTCCGGTGTAAAACCGGAGCAATGTCCACCCCAGGCTACTTTTACCCTGCTGGCCTTACAACCTTGACTGTAACCAGCCTTTATAACTTTGTCCTGTCACAGGGGAAGGAGTTCTCAAGTTATGGGTCATGACCTCAAATAGTCATGCAATCTGCTCCTGGGGTCATAATCCTAATTGATATGTCGTATACGGTCAAACCGCATTATAACAAACCCTGCTTATATCAACCCCATTTTCATAACTTCAAGAACAATGTCTATGAATTGGTTCTTGAAATCAATTATAGTTAACACTCTTAATACAATGAATTTTTTGTGCTTCTATAACGATTCATTATTTTGAAGTTATGCCGTACTTTGTAGATTTTTGTTCCTGTCTCTATTATAGTTAAGTTTCACAATGGGGTCCCCCAGGGAAAAAGGTTTGGGAGCCAGTTGGCTACCAAGAGTAATATCTCATTTATTTGACAATAAACAATAAAAAATAATACAAATACAGTAATAAAATAATAAAAGAGTCTTAAAAATACTGCCTCCTACCCCCGAACAAACCCTTCCTCAACTCCACCCAAAACCTCCAAGCAACCCCTGTTTATCTCCACCCGCCACATGCTTTTTAAATAAGAAAGTTTTGCACCACCTCCAGAAGATGCTTAGGCCTGGGATGAAGTGAACCTCCCAGGGGAGGGAATTCCACAGGACTGGGGCAGCAACCGAGAATACTCTCCCGCACACTTTCGTAACATGGACAAGGGTTGCAAATGGAACTTGCAAGAGGGCATCCCCGGTTGACGGCTGCAATGGAACATGGTAGGATAGGCGGTCTCTAAGATATATGGGGCCCAGAATCTTTAAGGGTTTAAAGGGCAAAACCAGCATCTTGAATTGTGCCCAGAAAGCTATAAGTAGCTGGTGTAATTTGCTCCCCAAGACTCATTCTCAAAGGCCAAGCTACTGCGTTCTTCACCAGCTGCAGCTTCTGAGCAGTCAAGGGCAGCCCCGCGTAGTGTGCACTGAATAATCTAGTTTCAAGGTGATGAAAGCATGGATGACAGTGGCCAAATCTGAGTCAAAGGGGAAAGGCCGCACTCCTTACCCAATGGAGTTGGTGAAAAGCACTACTGGCCAGGCCGCTCCCACAACCTGATACTCCAGGCACAGTGAGAGATCCAAAAGAACTCCAAGGCTGCGGACCCAATTGACTAGAGGGACCAGACTCCATCAATTACAGGAGTCCCGATCCCCTTCAAATCACAAGGTCGGCCAACCACCATTACTTCAGTCTTGTCAGGATTCAACTTCAATCAGCTTACCCTCATATAGTTCCTGACAGCACTCAGGCATTGGGTAAGCACCAAGACTGCAGAGGGACCTGGTTTGGGTGAAAAAAAAGAGTCAGAGCTGAGTGTCATCAGCGTACTGATGAGATGACATCTCACCCTAACTTTCTGAATGGTCTCACCCAGAAGCCTCAGGTACACATTGAACAAGAGAGAAGTGAATTAAAGTTGAGTGCAAGATCCCTATTGATTTCATGGGGGAGAGGATGTCATCTTTTAATGTGAGCAGAATGGGCTCTTGGCTTTTCTCTTTGATCACTTCCTTGTAGAGATTTTGTAATTTTACCTGCCATCAAGCTGACTGGCCTATCACAGGGCTTTGTATGGCAAATTATCAGTTTTGTGTGGGAAAAGAAAAGCAAAATTTAAGTCGTTCAGTCTCACCTCCCTATAAATGCTTTTAGGCTTATAGTTAGACCTAATGAAGGATAAATAGTTTGCAGGGACACATTCTTCCCTGTGTGTGTGTTGGGGGGAGGAACAATGAGAAAAGGAAATGATGTGTGTTTAGGGAAATGTGTATGCAAATATCATGAACAGATTAATATACTTATTTAGAGTAACATCCCTGCCTCCTCACCTTGCAACTGATTGCAAGTGCAAGTGATCACAGGTGTGTCACTGTGAAGTTGGTGGTGAGTGGGAGAAGGAAGCAATAAGGAAAGGATTTTTAATATAAGAAAAATGGAGGCAGGAGTCTGCTGAGCATTTTATCCTCCTCAGAATGGCATTAGGGATATGTGAACAGAACGCGGTTCGGATGTTTGGCCGTTTGGTCATTTGGTTCGAAAACCGAGTTCCGGTTCGGGAGTTCATTTTGGCCAAACGTTTGAAATAGCGTTATCGGTAGCGATATCAATACAGAATTCGAAGATTTTTTTTCAGGATTGGTATCATATGGCCCTGAGACCACCCCTGGTCTCCACCCCTGGTGCCAGGAAGTCTGCTCCTCAACTGCCTCCCCTTCCAGTCATGTTTTTCCCGCCTGAATGGGCCTTTCAGTCATGTTTTTCCTACCCCCAAACTCATCCGAATGTGATCGAACTGTTTGGTCGTTTCCGAGTTCGGTTCGAACTCCAAATATCCGAACCGCGTTCGTACATCCCTAAATGGTATGTTAATGCTGTAGATAAGTGTCAGGACTAAAGGGCTGAAAAAGACAGGCAAAGAATTTATTTATCTCCTTTATTAAGAAAAGGAGATCATGTCTTCAGGGTGGGACTGTTTCTTATTCCTCGTACAATGGGATCCTGATCTTGGTTTGGTCTTTCATTGCTGTAGTAATAATTAATAGTAATAATGAAAAATTCTGATTTTTGAAAAATATATCGAACTGAAGATAGAAGGCTTTATTAAAGGAGAGGAGATCTTGTTATTACAGGTTCAAAAACTATATATATAAAGTTCTGCATGTATACATTTGTCACAGGGCCCCACTTACTAGTGGGTGAGTGTTTCCAGGATCAGTGCCCAAGAAGGTCGCTATTTAGGGGTCAGGCTCAATCAGTTTATTTACACTCACAAAGTCCGAAGCCAGGCACCAAGCCTCTGGTCAGTCTGCAGCCCATATCGCAGAGACTAGCCAGCTCATATTGCAGAGCCCTGGCTAGCTCTTTGCCAACTCACTCCTTGGCTCTTTGCATCAGGCTCCTTCCTTCAGGCCCTACAGGTTAACATCCTTCCAGGAAGCCACTGGCAGAGATGTTCACTCCTCTAAAGTCAAGAGCAGAAGATTGTCCTCTTTTTTCTGTGTGTCTCTTCTTTATACTCCAAGCCACAACACTTTTTACATCACTTCCGCTTCCTGTGGGCAGCCATCTTAGTTCTTTCTTAAAGATGTATTAACCTACTGTGGCACCACTCTGCTACAACATTGTAAAGGAAACTTCTTATAGTGCAGTCCGTCTCCTCACCCCATGCCTTATAATAATCTCGATAAAAGCAAAGGCTCAGTGTGACCTCATTTCAGCAAGATGTTGTAGAGCACTTCAGAAGAGCATTTAAGCTTGACTTAAGCACCTCCTTAGGTCCTATTGCAATTAGAGCTTAAGTTCTTTGCTAAATCAGGGCTAAGGATCAGAGCCAATACTTATTAAAACTGAAAAGCAACCTCTGACTTATTTTATTTGGGAAGTAGATCAAGTTGATAACAGTGGAATAGGGGACACCCTCAAAACTGCCTTAGTCTTCTTTCCTGTTCAACGTGTATCTGAGGCTGCTGGACAAGACCGTGCCTCTGGGTTGGAGCGAGGTGCCACCCATATGCGGATGACAGTCATCAATCTGTACCTCTCCTTTTCATCCAACCCAGGCCCTGCAGTCTTGGTGTTTACCCAGTGCTTGACCACTGTTGAGGACTAGATGTGGGCAAGCAAACTGAAGCTGAAATTAATCTAGACAAGACAGAAGTGATGACGGTCGGTTGGTCCTGTGACTTGGAGAGGTTGGGGCTCCCATCATTGGTGGGGTCCAGCCTCCTTGAATACCGAGGTACATTTAATGCACTTGCATCCCTTGCTTCACCTGGAACATCAGATTGTGGTGGGGGCCAGGAGTGCTTTTCACTAACTTGATCTTTTGAGAATGTGGTAGCCCTTTTTTTCTGATTCAGGTCTGGTCAACACATCATAAGCTTGAGGCTACATTTCTGCAATGTACACTCCATGGGACTACCATTAAAGACTATTCAGAAGCTGCATTTGGTGCAGAATGTAGCAGTCTGGATCCTTTCAGAGGTGGGTCACTGAGCACGTTAAACCAGTGCTCCTGAGCCTGCACTGTCTGCCACTAGCTTTCTGGGCACAATTCAATTAATATTTTCAGACAAGTGCCTCCCCACGCATTCCACTGTGGGTAATGGGTGGGGAGGCGCTTGTCTGAAAATACCCCATGTGCTTAAGTTCTTTGCTAAACTAAATGGTCTGAGCCCCACATAGCTGAAAGAATGCCTCCCTCCCCATGCTTCATCACAATCCCTGGCTGCCCCCCCTCCCCCCCGTGGGTTTCATTTGCCCAGAAGACCCTGTGTTGTGTAGTGCTTAAGAATGCAGTACTTAGGACCAGGACTCACCTTAGCCATGAACTCACTGGATGACCTTGGGCCAGTCACAGATCTCTCAGCCGTACCTACTTCCCAGGGTTCTTGTGAGGATTAAGAGTTAAGTTAGTTAGTTCGTTAATGGTTGTTTTTTTTCTTCCCTCAAACTCTAACCATTTAGTAACCTGGGTACTAGAAACTCGAGGTTTATGCCTATGGTAGGGGATTACTGCTCCTGTGCTCTCTGATCACTACTTTGACTGTTTTCAGATCGACAGCTGCACCACCTCTGCTCTGTTGTACTCCCCAGGAGGCAGCCCGCCAGATGTGCAGGTGGAGCAGACTGTCCCTGCTCCGGGGAAGCCTTGCCGGTGGTGCTCCAGAACATCCCAGAGTGCCACCAGTGGAGTGGGCCCAGCCAAACCTGTGGTCTGTCTGCTTGGCAACTCTGCTGCTGCTCCACTCTTGGCCAGGGGTTGCCCCAGGCAACCATAATTTACTTATGGTTCTAAATTATATCAGGTCACATCAATATGGTACGGAAATAGATGAGCTATTCATGCATGTTGGAAATAGCTGAGAATGCTATATCTTCTCAAAATCTAATCTCATAGAGTCATAAAGTTTCAGAGCTGGAAGGGTGATCTAGTCCAGCGTACTGCACCACGGCAGGACCCGCCACAGCCCAACTATTTGCACAGAAATATCAATCCAATAAGAAACAGAGACTATTAAAAAACAGCCACAAGTAGAAATCGGGACCAAGCCGAGCATTCCGATGCCTGAAACAACAGGGAACAATTTTAGAAAAAGAAAGATCCAGTTGTCTTAAACAGGAGAGCCACACCCATGCTGCCAGGGAAGGCAAAACACCCTCAGAGCTGACTGCCAATCTGCACAGGGGAAAATTTCTTCCCAACCTCAAATATGGCAATTGGTTAGAATCTGACCCGGTCCATTTATATTCCATTTTTCAAGTGGAAGGATTAACCAAGCCAAGCCAACAAAAAAACAACAACAGCAAACGAGAGAGCGTGAATTAAAACAGTCTATTGCACTTATTTGCCTGTCTTCTAATTTTTTTCTTTTAACTGAGATCTGTTTAAGAAATGAGAAGGAAGTGCTATAGTTTGCTCAGCTGGGAGTTTTGTCTTCCTCTTTGAAATGAGAAAGTTCAAGCATCAAAGGCAACCAACCAATTAAGTGCACATGACTATTGCTTGGATGTTCACAAATATGGTGCAAAATGGAAATGGTTTAGAAACAAATTTTACAAGCTGGATGGAACCAAAGTGCCAGGATTGCAGATTTGCTACAAACTTCTCAAGTACAATATGCTTTTTTATTGCAATCTAAAAAGTGCTAATATGGCAGAAAATTTGTATCTTTGTGTAATAGTAGTGCCTTTCTTGTCATATTACTTAACATCTACATCACATTAGAAACCTACACGGTACCTTTATAAAGTAAATTGACACGTTACATTAGCCTTCAATATGACAATTTTACATTCCTGACAGGGAAGGCATGACAACGGCCCACTTAAATCCTGTACGGTTGAAACAATGAGAGTCACGCTGATGTCTCTACAGTGCAAATTTTGTTCTCAGTATCCTAACACCAGTGGCATCCTTGTCTCATTGGGGAAGTGTTGAAGACTGGACCCAGTGTTGCTGTCCTCACTCCAGTTAAACTCCCATTTAAGACAATGGAAATAGTAATGCTGCCCATTACTACACTGCTAAAAGCAAAGACCTTTTCTAACCTAGAGTTTTCTGTTCAACTGTAACACAGGTTAACTCATTACTAACTGAAATGTTTGACATTGCTGCAAAATGCTAATGAAGACACTTCACAAACATTTGTTCCAAGACATAAATATTGGTGGCCTTGACGGATATTTGATATACTCTGCATTTTTTTGGTGTCTCACATTACAGGATTATATTTACATCTCCCAATGGAGTCACACAGACAAAAATGTTAGGAACTCACTTAAGATGTTCCTCAGCACAACTGAATGTTCTCTCTCTGCTGCCTTCGATACTGTTGACCACTCACTCTTGCTGGATTCCCTTCACTCCCTTGGCTTTTGTGGCTCTGTCCATAACTGGTTCTCCTCCTACCTCTCTGACCGCTCCTTTAATGTGTCTCTCTCCAACTCCGACTCCTCCTCCTTCCCCCTCTCAGTTGGTGTTCCTCAAGGCTCTGTTCTTGGCCCTCTCCTCTTCTCGATCTATACCTCATCCTTAGGCAAACTCATTGCCTCCCATGGCTTCCAATACCACCTCTATGCTGATGACACTCAACTCTATCTCTCGACTCCCTCTCTCTCTCCCTCTGTTCAAGCTCGTCTCATCAACTGTCTCTCTGACATCTCTACCTGGATGTCTCAACGTCAACTCAAACTCAACATGGCTAAAACTGAACTCCTTATCTTCCCCCCTCATCCTTCCTCTCCTTCCTCACTGTCAATAACTATTGATGGAGTTACCATCCTACCTGTCCCCAAGCCCGTAGCCTAGGCTTCATCTTTGACTCAGCCCTTTCTTTTAAACCCTACATTGACTCTGTTGCTAAATCCTGTCGTTTCTCCCTCCATAACATTGCTAAGATTCGCCCTTTTCTCTCTGTCTCGTCTGCAAAAACTCTTGTTCATGCTCTGGTCATCTCTCGCCTCGATTACTGTAACCTCCTTCTCACTGGCCTTCCCTGGTCTCACCTTTCTCCCCTCATCTCTGTCCAAAACTCTGCTGCCAGGGTCATCTACCTCGCCAGTTGCTTCGACCATGTGCAGGCCCTCCTCTCTTCGCTTCACTGGCTTCCCCTTCCTGAACGAATCCTGCACAAGCTCCTAGTCTTCACCTATAAAGCTCTTCACAACCTTGCTCCCCCCTACCTCTCTGCACTTATCGCCCTCCATACTCCAGCCCGTGCACTTCGCTCCTCCTCTGTCCCTTCTCTCACCCTTCCACGCCTTCCCTGCTCCCCTAAGCGCCTTCGTCCCTTCTCACTTGCTGCCCCCCATGCCTGGAACTCCCTCCCTGTCCACATCCGCCTTGCACCCTCCCTTCATACCTTGAAATCTCTCCTTAAAACTCACCTCTTTCGCTCTGCTCTGTCTGACTCTTTATCCTGCTGAGCCACTATTCCTATACCTACGATCGGTTTACCCTTATCCTTGCAACATGGACCTGCCTGCTGTCATTCTCATCGTAACCAAGTCAAGTACATGCACTTGAGACCTCGCATCTTCATGAATGTTAGACCCCTTGTCTCTCCCTCTGTTCCCCTTCCTATGTCTCTCCCCCAGCTCCTGTCTCTAAGATTGTACGCCCTAGGGGCAGGGACCGTGTCTATTTTATTACTTTGTAAAGTGCCAGGTACACTGCTGGCACTATATAAATGTTTGTTAATAATAATAATAATAATAATAATAATAATAATAATAGTTAAGATTAAACTTGCTGAAGTTTTGCCTGAGTAAAACCCCATCCACCAGGATGGAGCCCATTTGCTGAACTGAGCTCTTCTTGTTGGAAGCCACCCCGGGCTGCATGGCAGGAGGGGCGGGGTATAAATTTATTAAATAAATAAATAAATAAATAAAATTCTTTTGGCAGCCCTGTCGGTACATACATGGCATTGGTAAATAGGAAGTGCTTTATTTACAAATGTGTACACTTAAATTGTACCCCCCTCCCACAACTGACAATTTCAAACCTGCCAATGCCTGAACTCATGTTAATATTTTAAGCACATGGTTCCTAACAGTATGACAACTGCTGAATGCAGCTTGGTCAGTCATTAAGCCTAGGTGTCTATGGGTGATCATGGGAAGAGCAGTTTTAATGACATTGTTTTGTCATCTGCAGTAACAAAAAACTGTTAAAGCTCTTTGAAGATCTAGGCTTTAAAAGTAGGACTTGTCACAGTCCTCCCAAGTGTATTTGTCATACCTCAGGAGCAGACAAGGAGCTAGACTGTGTGCTGCAGGGGGGAGCACCTGGGGCTGCTGCCTCTTTAAGAATGTGGCTCCAAGCCTATTTGGGTCAACTGAGGCAGCACACCTGAACTGGTTTAGCCTTGAAAAGCCTGTAGCTCAGAGGGAAGAAGCAGGGTGGAGAGAAACTGGGCGTTTTTCTGGTTAGGAAAGCCAAGCAGAAGTCTGAGTGGATCCCACAGCTGCAGTCCTGGATTACCTGGAGATAGGAGACAGCAGTATCTAGGTGGGGGTCTTCCATTCATACATAGAGCTCAAGAGGGCAAGTCTTCATGTTTGGGGTGGCAAACCCCGGGGACTCACCTGTTAGTGGGGGAAGCCCCCAACTGGTGGACTGGGCTGACAATAGGGGTGGAGGAAGCCAGACTCAAAAGCATCCAGGGGCATCTGCCCTTTGTGGGCAGCATTGGTGGAGAATATAGAGAGTGACAGTAGGGATTTGAGCTAAATTCCCAGTAGAGTATTGGGAATAGACTAAATTATAATAGACTAAATCCCGCTACCACACTGTGACTCTGGGAATAGTATCAAAGTAGTAAATACCTCCATGAGATAATAGAAATAAATAGAAGCACAACCATCTGAAACAAGGACCACATTCCATTCTTATCTACCATGCTTGTAAAAATTTGGAGGAATGCTGTGGACTAATAAAAAAGCCTAATTGTGAATATAAACTTTGGTTTATATTCACATACAAATACTTACATACAAATATTGTATTTGTATGTAAATAGGGGCCTGCTTTAATAAGTGGTTTTCTGTAGGCAAGTACCTCCTAACTAATTTCTCTCTTCTGTGTGAACACAAGCAGAGGGGTTAAAGTGAAGACAAAGGGAAGAGGACCTCTCCTCTTCAAAATGTAGAAAGAGGCTTCTACTCCAGGGGGCATACTTGTGGGTAACTTTCCAGGGATACACCTTTCTCTGCAAAGTTCTCTGCTGTCCCAACAAACCTTATCACTTCCTCCTCCCTTTCTCCTTAGATAAAGTCTTTGATTCATTGACTGTTTGCTGCGCCAGCATACAAGCATTCCTCAGTCCTGTGAGGTAGCTTAAGAACTATTTAGCCCCTATTTCTTCCTACTTGTGGGAACAGAGGTGGAGGCAATTACTGCACAGTAACTTCTCCAAAGTAAATATGCTGTTTCCAATAAGCCCTATGAAACAAGCCCTAAGTGTAATTTGTATATTTTGTGGGTCCACGAATGGCTATTTCCCAAAATGATCAGATGATGCAAGCCCTGACTGCTGGGAGTGAATGTCATGGGATGGATTACTCCATATATGCCCTGTTTCTTGTACGCTTTTTCTGCAGCATCAGTCACCGTCTATGGGCCAGTCCATAGTAGTCCACGGCAGTCCCTGGATCTGGCCTCTAGATCCAGTTTGTACCTTCAAGCAATGAAAAAGTGAACTCAGGAGAGCAGAGATGAGGACATGCACTCAAGGATAAAGGATGGATCCATGACAGAGATCCATGATCAAGACCCTCCTGCCTCCTCCTTTCCCCATACAAAGCACCTCTGCCTGCAACTCCTATCTGGCCCATAAAGCTTGAATTTCTTTTCAGAGTGGCCCACTATATGTTGCAGGCTCTCTCTCTGCTCAATCCCAAAATGTAGCTACATAAGGAACTACTGAAGTTTTTAATCTCAGCAAGTAAAAAGGAATTGACCCACATATCTTCACTGCTACACAACTGTCTGCAAGCAGGATACAGCATAATTAATGATGAATAGCTAAGATGTGGTCATCTGACCATGTTAGAGTCCTAAGCTCTATTATTCACTATAATTTTGTTTGAGTTTTTCTCAAATGAAATATCAGCTCATACTTCTATCCCATGCTTCCTTCAGAGTAAGGAAGCATGGCCTTGGCCAAAAGTAAAAGGGGTGAGAAGCGTGGAAACAGAAAGTGGAATATTCAAATTCATGACTACTGCTTCTTCTTCAGATCAGGGAATATTTGCAGTAGATTGATCTGATGATTCCGTAGATTGAGCTGATGGTGGGGTGGTGCTATATGTTAAAGACAGCATTGAGTCAAGCAGGATTAAAATGTTACAAGAAGTGAACTATACTCTGGAATCTCTATGGATAGAATTTCCATGCAGAACAGGGAAGTGTATGGCTGTGGGACTATATTATCAACCCCCTGATCAGGATGGCGAGGCTGACAATGAAATGTTAACCGAGATTAGACAGGCTACTAAAGTCGGAAACACAATTATAATGGGTGATTTCCATTACCCTAATATTGACTGGGTAAATGTCTCATTGGGGCATGATGTATAGGTCAAATTTCTAGATGCTATAAATAACTGTTCTTGGAGCAGCAGGTCACTGAACCAATGAGAGGAGGAGCTACTTTGGATCTAGTCCTAAGTGGAGCACAGGACTTGGTGCAAGCGGTAATGGTGGTGGAGCCGCTTGGCAGTAGAGGTTCAAATTCAACAGACTTACAGGAGGGAGAATGACAAAACTACTGCAGTAACATTTAACTTTGAAAAGGGGTACTGTGCAAAAATGAGGAAACTATTTAGAGGGAAACAAAATGAAGCAGTTGCCAGGATTAAATGTTTTAAAGAAGCACAGAGTCTATTTAAAAACACCATCTTGGAAGCCCAGATTAAATGTATTCCACAAGTAAAAAAGGGTGGCAAGAGGACCAAACGTCTGCCTGTGTGGCTAAATGGCAAGATGAAGAAAGCTATTAGGGCAAAAATGATGTCCTTTAAAAGAATGGAAAGCCAGTCCCAATGAAGAAAATAGGCAAGAGCGTAAGTGTTGGCAAATTAGATGTAAAATGTTAATAAGGCAGGGCAAGAGGGAATTTGGAAAGTGACTTGCTATAGAAGCAAAAACTAATAAGAAAAACTTTTTCAAGTACATCAGAAGCAAGAAGCCTGCTAGAGAGACAGGCCCTTTTCAAACAGACCATGGTGGGTGGGTGGATGGATGGGTGTGTGCCAGTGACGGGTGGAGGTGTGTGTGTGGCGCGCTCATTCCCATGGGTGCACACCCATCTCCAGGCACAGAGCAACCAGCACTGGAGCCGTTGCTCTGTGTGTGGGTGATGGGTGGAGCATGGGAGCACGCCCGCACGCATGCACCCCCACCCACTGCCAGTGGTGTTCCCACGGGCACCCACCACCAGCAGCGGTGACGCGCGGCATTCCTATGGATGCCCCCGTCCCACCCACCCACACATGTGTGTGCGTGGGGGGGGGCACCCGTGTGAAAAGGACCACAGTTGTGCCATTAGATGACCAGGGGATGAAAGGGGAGCATAGAGAGGATGAGTACATTGCAAAGAAGCTGAAATAATTATTTCCTTCAGTTTTCACAGCAGAAGATGTTGGGGAGATACCCACGCAGGAACTATTTTTTGTAGGTGATGAATTGGAAGAACTGTTACAAATAAATGTGACTATGGAGAGGTTATAGAGAAAGCTAACAAGCTAAATAAATAAATAAATAAGTTCTAGACAAGCAAAATAGTAACAAATCACGAGGACCAGACAGTATTCACTGTAGAGTTCTGAAAGAACTATAGTATGAAGTTGCAGACCTACTATTGCTAATTTGTAACCTATTGCTAAAATTTGCCACTGTACCTGAGGATTGGAGGGTAAGGAATGTAACACTGATATTGAAAAGGCTCCAGAGGCAATCCTGGAAACTAAAGACCAGTGAGCTTGCCTGATGTCAGTATCAGGTAAACCCGTGGAAACAATTTTAAAAATTATTGGACATATTGATAAACACGGCATAATGGGGAAAAGTCAACATGGATTTAGCAAAGGGAAGTCGTGCCTCACTAATCTATTGGACTTTTATGGGGTGTAAATAAGCCTGTGGATAAGAGTGAGCTGGACTTTCAGAAGGCATTTGATAAGGTCCCTCACGAGAGACTCTTGAGGAAATTAAATAGTCACGGAACTGGTTAAAGGATAGGAAGCAAAGGATAGGAAGCTAAATGGTCAGTTTTCGTAATGAAGAGAAGTGAAGAGTGGAGTGCCCCAGGGATCTGTACTGGGACCAGTGTTGTTTAGTATATTCATTCATGAACTGGGAAAAGAAGTAAAAAGTGAGGTAATCAAATTTGCAGATGACAAAGTTATTCAAGGTAGTTAAGAAACCCTAGCAGACTGACGAATTGCAGGATCTTGCAAGACTGGGGGGGTTGAGCATTTCTAAAAGCCAAATGAAATGTAAAGTCGGCAAATGCAAATTGATGTACATAGGGAAAAATATTGCAAGCTACATCTATACAATGGGTATTTTCAGACGTAACGGGGCCGATTGGCCCTGGCACGGAAACAACCCTTTGATTCCCCGCTGGGGCCACCGTGTCATGGGCTAACAGACGTGGTGGCCGATCCCAGCGGGGAATCTGGTGAGGGGGCGGGACTGCACGACACAACGTGCGGCTGAACAGCCCCGCTCCCCCATGCTGTTATGGCTGCCCCCCCCCGGGATTGACCACGGCCCGGAATCTCGCCATGGATTCCGGGCCGTGGTCAGGGGACAGACGTTACTGTCCCCTTCATCACAGGGGGGAATCTCATTCACCACGCGATTGGGGATGGTCTGGGCAGGACCTCCGATTGCGTGGTGAATCTGATTCCCCGCCGCAATTGACTGTGGTAACCATCTGGGGGGAAACTTACGGTTCCCCAACAGACATTATGAGGCCATTCCCCACCACAGGGTATTGACTGTGGTTGAGCGTGGTCTCGTAACTTCTGAAAATACCCAATGCTGGGTGCTAAATTAGGAGTTACCACTCAGGGAAAGTTTCTTGGAGTCATTGTGGACAATGCATTGAAATCTTCAGCTCAATGTGTGGTAACAACCAAAAAAGCAAATAGGATGTTAGGATTATTCGGAAAGGGATAGAAGATAAAACTGAGGATAGAAATTGAAAGCTAGAAAGATAGAAAGCAAAGAGTAGGACTAAATGGTCAGTTTTCACAATGGAGAGATGTAAAAAGTGGTGTGCCTCAGGGATCCTGTATTGGGACCAGTGCTGTTTAATGTATTCATTAATGATTTGGAAAAGGGTGTTAAGAGTGAGATGATCAAATTTTCAGATGACACCAAGTTATTCAAGATAGTTAAAACACAAACAGACTGTGAGGAACTACAGTGGGATCTTACGACACTGGGTGCCTGGGCATCTAAATGGCAAATGAAATTTCATGTGAACAAGTGCAAAGTGATGAACGTAGGGAAAAATAATCCAAACTATGCGTACACAACACTGGGTACTAAGCTAGGAGTTACCACTCAGGAAAAGGATCTGGGGGTGGTTGTGGACAATACAATGAAATCCGCAGTGCAGTGCGCAGCAGCAGTCAAGAAAGCAAACAGAATGTTAGGAATTATTCAGAAGGGGATAGAGAATAAAACTGAGGTTGTCATAATGCCTCTATACAAATCAATGGTGAGACCACACCTGGAATACTGTGTGCAGTTCTGGTCGCCTCATCTCAAAATAGATATAGTAGAACTGAAAAAGGTACAGAGAAGGGCAACAAAAAAGATAAAGGGTATGGACTGGCTCCTGTACAAAGAGAGGCTTGATAAGTTAGGGCTCTTTAGCTTGGAAAGAATGACTGAGAGGGGATATACCAAAAGTTAATAAAATAATGAGTGGTGTGGAATGAGTAAATAGGAAACACTTATTTACTAGGACTGAAACATGCCCTCACAATTATAGAAAATCTTGGCCAGAACCTGGTTCTTGCTGAGATTTTCAAGAATGAGAATGGCTTGAGAAATGATTGATTCTTGACCATGCTAACAGGAAAGGCAAAAAAAAACAACCTCAGAATTAATGACCAATCTGACCTTGGGTAAAATTCTTTCATGTCCTCAAATACTTTCCCCTTATTAATATTTATATAGCATTTTCAGTGTCCAAAGTGCTTTACAATCCTTAATTAGTTCAGCTTCAAAACCAATCCCATGAGGTAGGTTTTTAATATTTGCATTTTATAGATGGGGAACTAAGACTGAGAGATTGTGACTTTTCTCAAGGCCACCTAGTGAGTTCATCGCTAAGATAGGATCTAAACTGTGGTCTTCCAGGTCCAAGTCTAACACCTTATCCACTGGCTCGTAATACTAGTTTATTAATTTAAATTTTTATCCCACCCTTTTCCTAAAGGTTCAGGGAGGCTAACAACTTATATAAAAGCAAAAGTTCATAAAAACAAAATACAACACACTCCCCCCCACCCCCAAGTTTAGAACTGGTTCCCAAATAATAAAGACAACAAAATTTTGTTTTTGAAATAATGGAAAAACACAGAAAAACGTATTGAAGGTCTGAATCTGCTCCTTACTACAAAGATGGGAAACTCCAAAAATAAAGCTATCAGCCGAGGTGGTTGGTGGGATACAGAGTATCAGATGGGGAAGGCGAAACTAAGGAATTTGGCTAAGCAGCTGAAGAGGTCTAAGGATCTAGAAATGACAGAAAGGTATCAAGCCCTATGTAAAAAACTATTTAAAAATTCTGCTAAAAAGAAAGGGGATTTTAGTAGGAACCTATGGGTAACTCTTCAAAATGCTTTGGATTCTAAAGATTCCAAGTGGTTCTGGGAAACATTGAATGTAACACTGAAACGGAAAATCACACAAAATATTTGGGTACAGCATTTTTTGGAAATATTCAATGCAAGCAATGTAGTAAGAACCCTGACTGTCAACAATGGGGGTCTAAGGATCTACCTTTATGGGACCCTGTGACAGGTGCGGAGGTACTTGATGTAATTGGAGCTTTAAAAGGATTTTATCCCTGGGGAGATTTTCAAGCTCCTCCCGGAATGCTGGGCCCCTGCCTTAGCTAATATGTTCACTTGGGTTAACAATATTGGCACTATTCCAGACTTTGGAAAGCAGGAGTGGTCGTCCTGATATTTAAAAAAGGGGATCGATCTGACCCGAAGAATTAAAGACCAATAAGTCTTCTTCCAATTATATCAAAAATTTACACCAAGCTCCTGCTGGCATGTCTGATTTTGTGGATCACAGAAAATAGGATTTTGGCAGAAGAACAGGTGGGGTTTTGTGAGGGGAAAAGTACAATAGGCCAAGGTTTGTTGTTGTCTCATTTAATTGAAAAGTACAAGAACAAACATATGAAACTGTATGCTGCATTCATTGATTTCAGTTCTGCCTTTGACTTAATAGATAAGGATCTTCTCTGGGCTAAGTTAGAAGAGATGCATATTGACAAAAGATTATTGATGTTAATACAATTGCTATACACCAATGTAACACTTCAGGTGCGTACAAACACAAAAAGAGTTTTATCAGACATAATTTTGACATCACGGGTGGTAAAGCAAGACTGCCTGCGTGCACCATTACTATTCAATCTATATGTGAATAATTTAATCATCAAACACCAGGACAAGGGGAAATATATGGCTCCTAAGATTAGCGATCACTGGATATCGGTATTAATGTACACGGACGATACAGTCCTATTGTCTACGAGTAGATTAGGTCTAAAACGCTTGATGGATGACTTTGGCAAAGAGTGTGCTATTCAAAATTTGGTAATCAACTACAGCAAAACCAAGACCATTACTTTCTCTACAAGATTTTAAAAAGAAAACTGGTATCTGTTAGGACATAAAATAGAACAAGTGTGTACTTTTAAGTATTTGGGTGTAGTCTTTTCCTATAATGGCTCCTGGGTGTCACATTTGCTTTCGGCGAAACAGGCAGCCACAGCCTCTACCTCTGAATTTTTGAGGTTCTATAGGTCCAAGGGTGGGCAGCAAATAAGTCCAGCTTTAAAAATCTGGGAAACTAAATGAGTCTGTGCAATGGAGCCCAGTGCAATGAGGGTGTGCAATGGAGCCCAGTTGTGGGGTTATGACCCCATGGTGGTTAAATACCTTGAGCCCTGGCAGAACAAGTGGCTGAGGGTTTGTCTGGGGACACCGCCGGCTACCTCTCCCACTGTAATGAGACTTGAGTTACGTCTGAAATTAATGGCCGCAAGATTTGATAGCCTCTTATTGTGTTTTTTTTAATAAGAATACTCAATGCCCAAGCCTCGTCACTAATATATACATGCTTATCTGAGAAAATGAGTATGGAAGGGCATAATAAAGATTCCTGGTGGTTGGGAGCAATTCAAAAACTGGCATGCCTAGGTTTTTCTATTGTCTTCCTGAAAACTTTCTCATAAAAAGAAGCAGTCAAAATGGCTAAGTTGAGAATTAAGGACATAGATAGACAACAGTTAAGAGTACAGGCATCTAATTCACATATATCACCTTGCTACAAATACTGGTCTATAGGGCTTGTGGGAGGCAGTTATTTGAAGGTGCTTGACAATCCTGTGCATAGGAAAGTCTTCACTTCACTCAGGCTACGAACAAAGCCCACGGCAGTAATAGAAGGGAGATACAAAAGTAATACTTATTCAGAGAGGTTATTAGGGATGGGCGAACAGATCGCGGTTCGGGGTCGTCCGTTCGGTTCGGCTGCGTTCGGTTCGGCAGTTTGGTTCGGCTGCGTTCGGTTCGTCCGTTCGGTTCGGCAGTTCGGCTAGTTTGCCGAGTTCGGGTTCGGCTGTTCGGTTCGGTCGTCCGAACAGGCCGTTCGGTTCGGCCGTTCGGGAAATGTTGTTATGGGTGTTTTTTTGTTTTTTATATGGTTTTTTGGTTTTTTATTGGGTTTTATATGGTTTTCTTTTGTTTTTTTATTTGGTTTTTTTGTTTTTATATGGGTTTTTTTAATTTATTTTTTAAATCTAATATTATATCTATCAATCTACACTAAATCTAACTGCTATTAACTATTCTAAATGCTATGAACTAAATGGATGATCTAATAAGTACACAGACCTACTCCTACAAACACTAAAACTAAATCACTAACGTTACCTCTATCACTAAGCTAACTCCTACAACTATCTATCTATCTATCTCCATCTCCATCTCCATCTCCATCTCCATCTCCATCTCCATCTCCATCTCCATCTCCATCTCCATCTCCATCTCCATCTCCAT
>QEPC01010335.1:2511697-2532979 GCA_003113815.1 Sphenodon punctatus
GCCTGCTGTTCAGGAACAGTGACTAGCTCAGAAGGTGTTGGGAAGGGGGGAGGCAGATAATTAGTTTCGTTTCTTGCAAGCCCCTCCACCCCTGGTGCCTGGAAGTCTGCTCCTCAGTGACTGACACCTCTCTGACATGTTTGACCTTCCAGTGAACCATTTTTTGCCACCCGAACTCATCCGAACGCGATCTGAACTGACCAAACTGTTCGGCCATTTTGCCGTTCGGTGTTCGGTTTGTTCGGTATGTTTGCATTCGCGTTCGCGTTCGGGTTCGAGTTCGAGTTCGGTCGTCCGAACAGGCCGAGTTCGGGCCGAACTCCGAACTGCCGAACCACGTTCGCCCATCCCTAGAGGTTATGTATTTGTGGTGGTAATTGTGAGGAGGACCTACCACGTTATTTACTAATTTGCCCTATATACCAACAACCTTGGGCAAGACTCCTGGAAAGAGTTACGTTAGACCCGCTTTGGCCCCTCTCCAGAAACTAATACATCTTTTAGGGGATAAAAAAGAAGAGGTAGCAAATGAGGTGGCTTTTTTTGCAGTCAGGGCTGTGAGACTATGTACTCGAACAGTGCAATCCTATATGGGTAAAGTTTAAGTCTTTTTATTACTTTGGATATTTTAGACGAAATACAACTGAAGTATTGCATTTCAGTTTTGTATCAGACAATAGCGATGTACTGCCTTATATATTTTATGATTCTGTTGTACTCTTTGTTCAACTATTTAAATGTCTGGCAGCTTTATTGCCTCTTGCGAAATATGTTTTATTGTTTGTTTATGTATGTTTTTGTCACGGCTGAGGCCAGAACAATAAATTGAAACTGACTGACAGAAAATGAAAGCAAAAACGAAAACGAAATTTTGATATTTATGAAAATGAAATCGAAAAATTGAAAAAACGAAAATGAAAAAAGGCACGGGCCCGTGGTGCACGCCTCTAACCGTTACTCAGTCTGGAGACTGAGCCCCCAATGGCTGCAGAAGGTATCTATGGGCCGACTGCATGAGGAGGATCACTACCAAATCCCTAGTTTCATTCTGATTGAGGTTAGGGTGGATTTCCAAAATGGTGGAGTAGCAAGTGGGAAGAGAGGGGAGATAATGGATGGCTTTAGACACAATGGCAATTGGGCGCTTAAGACATTCACCAGGTGGCTGTATGTTTTGTATAAGTACCGTCACTATTTTTGGTCACTGGTTTGCCCTCTATTACCCTCCCATTAACTCCTCATTGACTGCACGGATGTTTTGGGTGCAGCAATTGAGTGTTTCCCTATCTCCCTTGTATAACGTTGTGTCTAAATAGATTGGGTGGTGTGTTCACAGCCATTTCTGGTCTGTCTGCCCCTAATTCTCCAGTCCACACCACCACCAAACAGCTTGTTCATTGCTCCACCCTGTCGTTGTGTTCTCCTGGATCACTGGGAGAGGAGGGATGAGAAGTGAAGAATAATCTGTTTAGCTGCAGTGTGGAGCGGAGGATCAGGCAGACCTGGCTGCTTTCCTGCATGGACTACAACTCCCATAATTCCATGGGAGTGCTTCTGCCAGGAGAGCTTCTGGTGTGAGTGGCAAGCAGGACTCCAATTAGCCCCTGGATGTGGAAAACAGTAACGGGGGCTAATCAGGGTGGTGGAATGTGTGTTAACACACATTCCACCACCCTATGCCGATGTGTCTAAATGCACGCAAAGAGAAAAAGATGGGTAGCAAGGGTGAGGTGTAGAAAGGGGGAAGGTACATCTACATGTATGTGATGGTGGGGTCTCAAATGCCGCAGATATGAGGAAGGGGAGTACGGTCTAAGAAGTTTGAGAATCACTGTCCTAATAGATATTTGGCAGAAACTGAGATGTCAGACTAGTGGTTGGATTCTAGCCAAATTATTGTTCAAAGCTGAATTTTAGTACACTGCTGATGAATGTGTTGCTGGGATCTGCTATCACTTGCTGAATTTTTTACCCAGGAATTCCCCATCATCCTGACCTGAATTTGAGAATTGTACTTGCAATTCAGTCATTGTTGCAGCTTGTAGGCACCTATGGCATCTGTAAAACCAATGGCGAACACTTTTCTGGAGGTATATCATTTAACTTATTTGGGTTTCAAACTTCAAGTTTAGAAAGCAGAGCAAATATTACAGCCAATATCGCAAGAATATTGTGAGATCCGTTACATACTCCATGATGTTTGCACATCCTGCAATTGTGGTTTGCTCATTTTGAATGTCAGACTCTAGTCTAGGGATGGGCGAACAGAGCTGAGTTCGGAAATTCGGTTCGGTTCAGTTCGGAAATTTGGTTCAGTTTGGAAGTTTGGTTTGGTCGACTGAACTATTCGAGTTCGGTCTGAACTCCGAACTTCTGAACAAAGTTTGGAAATTCAAACCCCATTGAACTAAATGGAATATTATTTTTTAGGGATGGGCGAACAGAGCCGAGTTCGGAAATTTGGTTCGGTTCGGTTCGAAAATCGAGTTTGGTTCGGAAGTTCGGTTCGGTCGACCGAACTGGTTGAATTTGGTCCAAACTTCCAAACCGTGTTCGCCCATCCCTATAGCCCTGAAAACCCTTATCCCGAACATGCTTTACTTCAGTAAGACTACTACAGAGACAAGGGTTTCAAGGCTGAAGCTCAAAAGGGCTAATCATCTGTCGTCAGTCACTGAACGAGAGAGAGAAACTCTGAATTTCCCAACGTGCTAAATCTTTCCCACAACCCTCTCTCCTTCTAGCATAACCTGCTGCAAACCCCCTGCTATATTGAAGACAGCTATTGTTATAATATGCACCAACAGTATGGGTTATTTTAATGGACACATTGCTTTAAACGGAGTTTTCGCCATCTGTTCTGCCCCTAATTTTGAATGCAAAAAGAACATATTTCACAATTACATCTGTAAGTAATGATATAAGTAATTTAAATGCATGTATATGTTCTCACAATGCAGCAGGCATCTGGGATTTTTCCTCCCTTGTACATTTCAGGCACAAATCAAGGGGAAAATCCACTTGCTCCTCATGAAGCAAATTTCTACCCACTAGTGAAGTTGTTTTGTAGCAAACAAGGTATTTCCTGGAAGATGATTTTGCCTTACCTAGGAGTTCTTGCCTTACCTAGGAGTTCAAGTGAACTAAATCACAAAGTCATTGTTACAATGCTTTCCTTGTCTTCATCCAAATCCCACCTGGCTTGAATGACAGCTTGGCAGATGCAAGGCATTAGATCAATCAGTTTCAATAGATGTTCAGTAGGAGACAGGTCAGGCAGTGTGGGCCAGTTGTTATGTGTTTCCAGCACTTTTTTATTTGCTCTCTCCTATTTAGACAGGCTGTTGCAAAAGTATCCTGCTTCAGGACTGGATTGTGAGCCAGTCAGGATGCAAACTAGATGAAAGAGCAGCTGAGCTTCATTGTGGCAGAATGTTAGCAGATAACTACAATTTTATACAACTCATCAACTCCTTCTATGACACGCCTGAAAAGAGGGGCCTAACAGGATAGGACACAGAAGGACCTCTGGCTATGGTGTCGTTCTCTCTCAGACATTCTTATTGTCATCAAATCATGTTGTGATGTTTTGTGAATTAGCAAGAACTCAACAGCCATATCACTGACAGCTTTGGCTCTTTGGTTGTTTAGTGCTGGTGCTAGCCATTAGCACCAGTATGAGCCACATTTGCTTCATTGGGTCTCATGCTAGCAGTAGTGCAAAAGAACTGGAGAATCTCACTCAAAGTATTCATCCTAGTATGACATAACATGATTAATACTCTGTCAATCATGACCCCTTGTTAGTTCACAAAAAAACTAAGTGCTGGGAGGCGCGAACTTTGTAAACTTTATTTTTTGATGGAAATTTGCAGCTAAGAACCAATTCCACTAATTTTTATTTTGAGGTATCACAAAACTAACATGATTTGTGTATGTTCCCAGTCTCAGTGTTATATATTTGTATTCACCATGACTTTGATGCCGTGCTTATTACACTAGGAGAACCAGAGGTTATGGAAGCCCTGTCTTGTCTGGTTTTGTGGGATCAGTTTCGGTGGGTGTCGCCCGCCAATATGGGGGATGTTCTTGGGGTGGTTAGAGCCACCTCTTGTGAATAACATCCATGTACATCCTGGTTGGTTAATGCCAGCAGGGAGACGTTAGGGCCGTTGCTGGCAGGGGTGGTTAATGCCTCCCTTCGGGAGGGCAGAATGCTAAGTTGCCTCAAAGAGGTGGTGGTATGGCTTCTGCTCAATAAATCATCACTTGGGTGTTTTTAGACACACATTTCTCCTGGATGTTTGCTGTAACATCCAGAACTTTCTGTGTGTCTAAATCACTCATCCAGATCTTAAACATCCGGATCTTTGAACTTCTGTGTGAAACTTCTCCCAGAACGTTTGTGTGTAAAAGGTTCTCCTGGTAAACTGCTTTGCTCCAGGCAGCTGTGGTCGCTTGGTTTCCATGGCAGCCTGTCACATTTACAGCTGCGGCTACTTTAGGCTGCCTCAGGGCAGTGTTTGTGTGCAGAATGCATCCAGGAACTGCCTCAGGGCAGTGTGTGTGTGTGAAAAATGAATCCGGAACTTACTTGTGGACTTGTAAACCCAGAAGATTGAAACATCCGGAACTTTAACGTGTGTCTAAAAATGCCCATTGACTCCCTTGCCAGCTATCGGCCCGTCTCTAGCCTTCCCTTTTTAGGAAGGTTAGACCTTCTCAAGTGATCTGGCTTGCTGGCCAAATTCTGCTCCTCTTACCAACAGCTCCATCTAGCAACTACCAGCTCCACCCAATCAGCTGCTAGTTCTTGACTTTCTTATGTTCCTCCTTCTCTTCTGATTGGCTCTCCTAGGTCAGGAGGGAAAACTACAGCCACATCCTATATCACTAATTACTAATTGGTAGGCTTCCCAGATAATGAGGCAACTGTGGGCTACCACAGTAATATTTGCAGGCTTTCTTATAGAGCTGCTTGCATACTCTCTGGCAGTTTGGGCTGAGGTTTCTGCCAATCGGTTACAAAATGGCTTTTGAAAATTTGAAACCCTTTGCCCATTTCTTGATTGAGATTTTTGAATTTGAGTTTTGCTTAGCAACTTGTCCCATTAGCAGCATGTTGGAAATGGGGAAGGATTAAACATCTCACCAAACATGCTGAGGTGGGACATGGGTCAGGTGGTAGAGTGCATGCTTTGCATGTATAAGGTCCCAAGTCCAATCTCCAGTATCTCTGATTCAGGATATCTGGTAGCACACCTGGGTGAGGTCTCTGCCAGAGACCCTGGAAAGTCAGATTTGAAACCCTGCTGCTGTGTTGTGACAATACTGGACTAAGATGGACCATTGGTCTGACTCAGTTAGGCAGCTCTTTATGGAACAGTCATGCAGAATACAACTGTCTGGTTGGGTTACATTATGGCAGGTAGCAATTTACTATTCAGTTCTGGAACTTGTCTTCTGATGGTATTTTGTATGATCAAAAAGAGATCATTGGGTGAAAACAGACATGACACTAACCACCCTTTAACCACCCTTGGTGGTTATTTATGCATGTTGCAGGGTTGCATAGGGCACGAATACAGCCCTGCAATATGCATAAATTACCACCAAGGGTGGTTAAAGGGTGGTTAGCGTCATGTCTGTTTTCACCCATTGTTGCACCAACAGAAAGGCCACTGAGTGCTTGTTCAAAGTTACACAGTATTGCTATCCTTCTGTTGGCAAGTATAGCACTGAAATATGACATTGGCATGATAGTTGGCTGTAGGTGTGGAGTGAATATACCATATATATCTGCACCAGCAGCACTACCATCATCCATCACCCATAAGAAGAAGCAAACCACCACTGCAAAGGAATAAAACCCCATAGACTGAGGCAGGAAATAAATCTAAAAGTTACCTACGCCAGAGCTTAACAGGAAAGAAGGAAAGAGACCTGAATCTTCCATTGGTGAAAAATTGGTATCACACTTGTAAGCCACAATGAACAGGCATGTTTTCTGGTAGGTCTATTCAAGCTTGGAATTTTCCTTCCTTAATCACACCCTTTTCAGGACTATGAATCACAATCCTTCAATCACTCTACTTAGACTGCTTTCCCACGAGCAGCATTCGGCACCGCGGGAGCATGCACTAGTCAAATCTAGCGTAGCTTCCGTCTCGTTGGAAAGGAGGAAGTGCGGCTCTTGCCGGCAAGCTAGCACAACGGGTAAGGTAGTGAAATCCTATTCCTGTCCATTGCGTGAGCTTGCCGGCGGGAGGGCGCACTTCCTCCTTTCCCATGAGATGGGAGCTGCACTAGATTTGAATAGCGCATGGTCCCATGGTGCCGAAGCAGCTCGTGGGAAAGGAGCCTTATAGAGCTCTCACTGACTTCTCCAGTGTTATCTTGAGATAGCTCCGCTAGCTCTTTAGCAATTCTTTCTGTATCTCCTTCTCTCTGTGCCTTTATGGAGGGGCTCCACAGGCACTTTGCCCACAGTTCTTCGTTTTATCCATTCTGTGGTTGACTTCAGGGTCTTAGCTCATAGACTTATTCCCATAACTCTCAAATTTTACCTTTCCATTCCTGAATTGTCTCTGTTCAGCCAGACTCACATCTCAACTTGTCTGACATCTCATCCTGGAAATCCCAGTGCAAAAACAAATATGAACAAAACTGTATTCCTATATACAGTTCCCCCCATATATTTTTCTCCATTAGCCTTTTTACTGTCATCAATGAGCACACTATCCTTCCTATCACTCAGACCCATAACTAGGGGACCCTCTGACTCTTCCTTCCATAGCCCAACACAGTTAGGCCATTTCCAAATGCTGCTGCTGCTTCCTCCTCAACATCTCTAGGATTCAAATTGTTGTCTCTATTCACACATTACAAAACCTCCCATCCAAGCCATCAACATCTCTCTTCTTGATTACTATACCTTCTTCTCTTTGGGCTCCTTGACAATTTTAGCTATTTTCAAATCCATTAAAAATATTATTGCCAAGATCATACTCCTGACTTTTTACTCTGACCATATCATATCTTTCACTGGGTTCTTCCATTGGCTCTTTCAATCTCCATCAAATAAAAGATTAAAGTTCTTACCTTTAAGACCTTTCATAACTTAGGCTGCTTTCTGAAGTTACATGGGAGGGGCAGGAACTTGTGCAATTGCGATTGCGGCTCTGTAATTGCACCTGTGAAAATGCACTAATCCCCTTTTATCACACGAGAACACTTGTGAATTACTGGGTCCCCAATGTAGCCTTTACAAGATGCATGTTCTCACATGATGAAGGGGGATAGTGCATTCTCACAGGTACTAATCCCCGCAAGTACAGATTCATGGTCACAATTATACAAGTTTCCCCCCCTCCCATGTAACATCAGAAAGCAGCGTTAGCGCCTTCCTCTTTATATCCTCTTCAGTACCCTCCAACAGTATCTTTTTGTCCACTACAGGAATGGTTTTTTTTATCTTGTACCACCTTCCCAGCAGGGTAAGGTTTGTACCAGGTTCAGCAGACGAAGAGGTTAGTTAGCACCCATTAGTCCAGCTCTGGGTTAATGAGAGACAACCTGGATTAATGAGAAACAGCCTAGCTGCTGCTGCTGTTATTGTTCATTGTAGAGATGGGGTTGGGAGGAGAATCTGATGCACCTCTTGCTGCCTCCCAGGCCTGGAACTCCCTCCCTGGATACATTTGTTCTGCTCCTTCCCTCCCAACTTTCAAATCCCTCCTGAAAACTTACTTCTTCTGTCAGGCTTTCCCTGGCTCATCATGAGTGAAATTGCATCCTCCTCCCTCCGTCACTCAGAAGGAGTGTAACTCTTCCCTGTAACTAAGGCCACTTTCAGACATGGCCCCCCCCTCCCCCCACGCATATTTGGGCTGCGGGGGGGGGGGGAATGTGCAGCCCGAATATGCATGGGAATCGACTGGTCTGAAAGGCCCCCCGGCGTGGTTTTGCTGGCAGAGACACGTGGTATGCAGAGCTCGATTTCCTGCTCTGCATACCGTGTGTCTCTGCCAGCAAAGCCATTGGGGGGGGGGGGGGGGCTTTCAGACCGGCCAATCCCCGTGCATATTCAGGCGGCACATTCCCCCCTGCAGCCCAAATATGCGTGGGTGGGGGATGTCTGAAAGTGGCCTACCTTAAGCATGTGCACCTGCATCTTCTCACACTCATGAATGTATCCTCAACTCTCCCTCATCTCCCCCTTCCTTGTCTCTTAGATTGTAAGCCCTTTGGGTTAGGGACCTGTCTGTAACTACTGACTGTACAGTGCCAGGTACATTGCTGGCACAATAATAACAATAATAATAATAATAATAATAATAATAATTAATACACAGAGCCTCTCACAGAGACATTCTTTTTTTTCCAGTTCAGCCCCAAAGTTAGTCAGTGGGCTACTTTAAATCTCCATAAATATCCAAATTTATACAGATTACAGGCAACATGAAGCATACCTACTTTTCTCTGTCAAATGTTGGAGGGACTGCTCGTCTACCTTATCAGCTGGTGGTTTTTTGTGTGAACGTGTAGAAGACCGAAGATTCATTATATCATTCAACAGTGTCCAGGGGGATGCTATGCACAGGATCAGGGAACATGACGGGAGTTGGGGAGAAACAACAGGGAATGGATCCCCCATTGTGACCTGTTGGGTGCTTCTCCCAAGCCACTGTGATTGGCCACTGTTGGAGACAGGATACTGGGATAGATGAACCATTGGTCTGACCCAGTATGGCACTTCTTATGTTCTTATGTTCTCATCTTCTTATGTTCTTAATCTGCAAAGCCAGCAAGCCACACGAGGGGCTACTACAGTCTCATGGTTCCCCACCTTGAATGTTCAAAGATTGTGTCTGTCCCTAAATCATAAGACTGACTTAAAAATTATACATTCTTAAATAATCAACCTGGAGAAACAGAGGACTGTTGTCTTTCTGAGCCATTCAAGCTTTTCTCCATGATTCTGAAGTGTAGAAACGTATTTTTGTATATTAAAAAAAAGCCTTGAGATTCTATTTTATCATGACCCTTTCAAAAATACCTAGGAAAGTGAAATATCTTAAAATCATGAGGACTGGCAACCCTGTTGTCCCTTACCATGCATAGTGCCAGAGGTCTACTTGCACCACTATTCAATTCATAACCACATGTTGGGGCTGTGGATTCTATAGCCAGTTCCTCACACATCGGAGAAAGTTTTTCTTTCTGTTTATTTAGGTAATAACATTGATTTTCAACCTCCTGCTCTTTGCTGCCATTGCTTGCATGTATCTGGTTTAAAGCTCACAGCTTTTTATGAAGGTCTGATCTCGCTATTCAGCAATTGGGAGATATGCAAAGACAATTGTTTGTCAGTGTGAGTTTTCAGAGTATTCGCTAGAATTCTGCAAAACATCACTTTCTGCTCTCTTCCATTTAACTTTCAGAGTGTTGTGATCTTGTCTGGTCCATGGCCAGACTCTGTGGAGGCAAATATTCTACAGTGGAACCCATGATGAAGTCAAGCTTGCATAACTCAAATTTCTGGATAAGTCAAATAAGTTTGTTTTCTCCAGCCCCAGGTGTATCAAATGTTTTGCTTCTTGAATTAGATAAGTCAAATTTTGTATCCTGATAACTTCATTTTTAAGTTGCATAGAGTATAACCACCCACCTAAATATATCAGGGTCTTTGAATATATTAGCAATTTCTTGGCAGCATGTGGTTAAAATACTGTACTATTATCCTGTCAATGTGTGTCTACATGTTGGCAGGCTGGTGACTGGAGCTAAGGCTCATCAGTTCTTCTCTGTCTCCACTCCCACCTCTTGACATGTACCATTCACACTGGCAACAGGACAATTTTGTCTGTTCTGACTCTGAGAGTCACTCTTAGGCAAGCTGTAAGGTCTCAAGAACACCTGGAGAGTAGCAGGGCACAGGCTCAGAGGAGTGCTGGTCCTTTTAAGGGAGCTTGAACCAGCCTGCATGCCAGTACTAGTGAGGCTGCAGGTGCTGTGCAGGATAGGGGACAGTGGCTAATGGAAAACAGCTGGGTTTGGGGGTGGCAGAGGCCAGCCCAGGAGTTAAAGCATAAGCAATTCTGAGTGGCTTGTGAGTCTCTAGCCCTAGGTCTGAAACAAGTAATCCCAGTGAATGCTGTTTCCATCGGAAACAAGTCATTTGCCTTCACTCGTGCAATGAGGAAATCTACCGGCTTTTCACTATTTTTCACTAGTTCTCATTTGGGAATCACAGTTGTTCGGTACTTCCGGTAGTTCCTTGGTAGCATGCAGAAATGACAGTTCTGCACTATCTTTTGTTTCCCTGATCCAGCAATGCAAGTATGCCTGTGTTCCAGGATTCCCTGCCCCAATCAGATCCAGCAATGAACCTAAATGTCAAAGATGAGCTAAAATGACTTTCTGCCAAAAATGCTTAAAAGTGCCATAAATCAACAAAAATGCTTTCAATTGATGGAAAACACTGGAAATTGATGAAAAATGGCAGAGATTGGCAGGCGCCAATCTTGACAATAGCAGAAGCGCGGAATCAATGAACAGTGAGGAAATACCAATGAACAGTTGCAAGTGCTTCTGAAAGGTAGGTATTTCTGGATAGTACGGGAACACTTGCTCTCACCTCAGCACTATCCAGCTCACCCAAGACGGCCAGAGTCAGAACTGACAGCCTGATGAGAGAGACACAGACCTTGGCCACATTGTCTGCTCTGATTCTCTGCTTCTTAGGGTTGAGGACTGGAGGTGGAGAAACCTAGTAATAACTTAATCTGAACATCAGTTATCTCCATGTCCAGATATATTAAAGTCTGTTTAAGTAGAATTTCTGATGCAGACTCCACTGTATGTGCATCACATTACAGTAATGCAATAGGTATTTTTCTATCCCGCTCAAGGTATCAAAATGTTTTAACAAGTGCTGTGGTCAGCTGGCTATGTACAGAGATCCATGTTCACTGTGTTTTCTCCCTGGTTGTGCACAATACAGTATCCAGTGCAGTTTAGGGAAAGCCTTGTTTACATTTCTGTAGTCGTCTTTTGTCAAACCCATTTGTTTTAGGTAATTTATTAATTGTTTCTTAGCCAAGGCTGAGGCAGGGGCAAACTTTTAGGTCGGAGTTGGAGGAGTAGGGCCAGCAGAGCAACTGGTGTTTCCAAGACCAGGTGGGAGAACAATTTCATAGGCAAAACTAAAATGAATAGATGAGCAACTCTGATGGATCTGCCCAGTACACCAAGATTTCTGTTGAGAAATGTAGACAAGAAGACACAACCACACTTAGGGTGCAATCCTGCAACTCTTTGGTGTTGGTGCACTCCTTTATGCCAATATGAGTGTAACAGGGACACTGGGTCTGTGCAGGATCAGGCCCATAGCAGGGCTGGATACATCTTTGTGGGGTTGCCTGCCTCCTGGAGCATGTATTGAACCAAGCCCCAAAAGGCTTAATTGAGCAAATTAGTGTGGCCTGAGCATTCTCATCTGGGTGTGGCAGGAAACTGTAAGCCAGCAGAAGAGCATCATGGATAAAAGGCTGAGCCGAAGGTTATAAGAGAGCCTAGCTAGGAGAGGCTAATCTGGAGGAAGGAGCTGCCTCCAAGATGGGGTGAATGCCTGGGAGGTAATCCCTGGTGGAATGAACACTAAGTATTATAGAGTGATTGTTAAGAGTTCTGTATATGTTGTTATTTGATCTGATTGAATTTCCTGGTGCGCCACAAGCAGAGAGAGCCATTGGGGCCGCCCAACCCGGAGCAGCAGTCCATCTACTTGGTGGACAGCTGCTGCAGCTCCACTTCAGGCCAAGGGTTGTCCCGGCCAATGCCATAGAGCTGCAGATGTCAGCCTAGAGTGGCAGCTAATCCTCTCACAGCTCTATGGTGTGGGTGAGGGGGGCTGCACACAGGCGGATTGTGGGCAGCAGCAGCACCAGGACCGTTTGAACCAGATGCTGTCAGGGCTGCATGTGGGGGATGCAGGGCTGACTACCCCTAGAGCAGGTTTGGTGGGTGGTTCATCTAAACACACACAGTGAGTCTTATTCATATTGATGGGGCTCAAAAGGCTACAGGATGTAAGTTTATTTAAACAAAAATGCTTAGGCTGAGGCTCAGACGAATCTCCAACCTCAGCAACCTCCCGTTCAATAACCTTTCCTAAAAAGGGAAAGTTAGAGACAGGCCGATAGCTGGCTAGGGAGTGGGCATCCAAAGATGATTTCTTAAGCAGGGGTCTAACAACCAACATTTTAAGGACATCTGACACCCTACCCTCCCAAAGGGAGGCATTGACAACCCACACCAGAAACATCCCCAGCTGGTTGGCTTTCACCAACCAGGACAGGCAAGCTTCTAATTCACAACTGGTTGCCCTCAGTGCCCCAAGCACCTCCCCTGCATTGGTGGGTGATATCGGTTGAAACCATACCAAATAAACAGGACAAAACTGAGCTTCCATAACCCCAGAGTCTGATCCTGCAGCACCCAAGTTACAGTGAATGAGCGATTTTGTGTGCAAAGTAATTAATACAAATGTCATAGTGGGGCACTAGATGACTCTATTTCCTGGTTAAGACAGGTCAGATCAACCAGGCCTCTCACCACCCGGAACATCTTTGCCAGATGAGACCTTGCAGAGGCTATGATAGTGGAAAAGAAAACTCTCTTTGTTGCTATCACAGCCACGGCATCATCCTTCAAAAATGATCTATGCCTTAATTGGTTGGCTTCCATGCAAGCTGAGCACCACTTGCGCTTTAACTGCCTACCTTCAGCTGCCTCAGGTCCTCCATATACCAGGAAGACCTGTGCAGTCAAAATGATGGGAGAAACCATGTCAATGACCATGGTAAAAATGTCATTCTACAAAGCAACCAGGTCATCGATGCCAGTAGGTATATACCCCAGAGAATTCTGGAAACCAATTGGATCCATTAGTCTTGGGGGGTTGGATTAACCAAACCTGTTCATCACTCTGACGAGGGCCAGGATCTGAGCCTTCAGAAGGTAATGATCCCACCATGACAAGGGTGTCGTAACACCACCCCCAAGAATTGATAATGAAACACATCAAAGGGTAGTTGTGATGGTGAGATAAATAAGAATTGTAAAGCACTTTGAACACTGAAAGTGTTTATCATTAACAAACTGATAAATACTAATAATAATTTTATCTGAGGGCTATTCTCTAAATATAAATGTTCTTTCTGATTATGAACTAAAAGCATGTTAGCAGAAAGATTCTGAGGGTATTTTCAGACATGATGCTACCACGGGTGCCCACACATACTCCAGCGTGGCTGCCCATTGTGGTCACGTTTATGCCCACCCGTCAGATGTTTGCTGTGGGTGGGAATAAAGTTACCCTAGACCATGGCAGGATAAATTTTGGGATGTGCGCTGAACTCCCTGCCAGCGTACATCCTGAATTTGGCCCTGCCATGGTCTATCCAAAGCCTACTCCAGACCATGGTAGAGTGGGCCATTATATCTGATGGTCCTTTGTACCTAACTTTGACCGGTGGCCAGAACTTTTCCAGGTGGGCGTGGCGGCCTCATAGGCCGCTGTGCCCGCCTGTCGGGGCGGGGGGGCTGGGCCATGCAGACCACGTCCACACATTTCTATGCCCTCTCCCCGCCCCTTCTCCAGCATGTTTGTTCAGTGACCAGGCCTGGTCCTGCCCGTGGTGAGGGCTCTCACGACAAGCAGGATCAAAGCGTGATGGCTCAAAGAGCCGTCATGTCTGAAAATACCCTGAGTCAATGAAGCACAAGCACATAAAGCTATGCAGTGTGGAAAACAAAATCCAGTCGAGGTCATATGTGAGCTGTACATACATAGCCTGGTGCCACATATTATTATATGATGCTACTATGCAGACTAGCTTCACCTACACCTTCTACAGCTTTCTGTTTCTAAGCCAATGAAGACAGAGTGTTTCAAGGAGGTGATGAATTAGTCTTCAGGGGGAGGACAGCAGATGTACTCCTCAATGAACAGCTTTTTGGCTTAGTTCCCATACCTATTTAGAGGGCTGTATCTGAACTATCTTTAAGAGAGATTCCCTTAGACATGGGAAGGTGATAAAAATAAGGGCATCAGTGATCATTTTGGGAATGGGCAGGGGCACTTGGATGAAAAGCAAAAAGGAAATTTCAGGAAAATGAATTGGGGTAAAAAAACAAAACAAAAACAAAATAAAACAGACTGAAAAAGGGAAATACAATGAAAAATTGGCAGCTCGACATGGTGCAGTGCAGAGTAATGCTGTGCCATATGCAACTTTACTGCCAGATTGGGAGTCACAATCAGAGAGACAGGAATCGAGCGTAATTGTCTTAGTTTACTAATTAAACAGCCATTGTGAACACCTCATGTAAATGGGGGGTTCCAGTCACAAAATGGGAGCTGCCTAATAGAGACAGTGCTCTCGTTTGTTAAGGGAGCAGTGTTTTCCTTTATGTTGGAATTATGAAAAAATATATTGAACCGACCATTTTGCTCCATTAATGGATATAAACTCCCCATATCCTTGCTCCTGTTTCGCTTTTCTAAAGCTCTTTATTAGTATCAGCATGAATAATATTTAGAAGGGGAAGCTGGTAATTCCCAGATCAAGCAGAACGACAGCAGAATGTGACGCAGCCCGATTACATTGTTCTGGATATTATTACGTTTCAAGTCAGAAGGCAAAAGCAAGAATATAACAAAGAGCATCTAGTAGTAGGTAGTCAATAATCATCCAGAAGACCATTCTTCCTCCAAGGTATGCATTCTGAGCAGACACAATTGGCAACCTTACCCTGCAGGAAAAGAAGTAGGAAATTGCTTATCCTTACTTGTACCTCTATTCCTCCTTTCATATTGATGAGCGCTGCCATTTTTATCCGTAACAAAGAATTAAAGGGCAAACTCTCTGTGTCCATATATCTTTTATTCTTCACAAATACTGAATCAGGGCTGCTGGTTGCCCCAGTGTTCGAAATGTATGACTCAGGCCCCCAAAGTAATCATAGGCTCTGATTCAAAACTAGGAGATACTTTAAAATAAATAATAATATCTGGGTTTTGACATTTTCTGAGCTTTTTAGGGCAGTGGCTCTTAAACTTTTTGCCTGTTTGGCCCTATTTGGGCCAAATAGGATTCTGTGACTCCAGACATCAGCAAAGACAATAAAAGTCTATCAATATTTATTTATTTATACAATAATTTAATACCCCGCCCCTCCTGCTCCAAGCAGTCCGGGGGCAGCTTACCATATTAAAACACATAAACACAGTAAAATCATAAAGTACAATATGAATCGGGATTGTCCCTCCATCAGCAGAAAAGACCATACTTGGGTTCTTGACCATAGTTTGAGCACCTTTAAGAGTTTGTAAGCCCTTTGGGAGCAGAGGCTAATCACAACTGTTCAGCACCAATCACAGTGCTGGAGCTATAATTATAATATCAATAAATAATAATTACAGAAACATAGTGGGGCCTTTTCTTGGCAACCACAGGTGCTGGAAACTTATTTTTTAAAAACAAAAGCTGACTGTCCCATGATTTTATTGAATGTCTTGTGATTTTAGGCATTAAGAAACCCCTAAAACTCGGTGATTTTGCAAGCATTCTAAAAGTATCTGTCTGTGATACTCCAAGTATAAGGTATCCTGCCTTGTTGCAGGGGGTTGGACTAAATGATCCTTTTCCTCTGAAAATCACAAGTGCTGGCAACATTGCAACTTATACATCCACATCGCATCACACATCATAGTAAATACACTATACACATCATTCCTCCTATTTGAGAATGATGGGTTTTTCCAGAGAATTCTTGGATGGGAAGGTGATAGGGACCTTGAAGAATATGATTACAACTAGATTAAAGGATTTAGCTCGCCAGGCTGATATAGCAATAGTGAATCAGACCCTCCATCTCAAAGAATATCTGAATTATATTCCTAGTATGGGTGAGATTGCCTTGTACTTGCAAGGGGAAGTGTCGGTGAGAGGTAAATACCTCATATTATGTGCCAGATTAAATGCACTCCCTACTAGAGTTCTTCAGGGGAGGACTCAGGGTACGAGATTTCATGACAGGTTATGCTCATTCGATCAAGAAAATGTTGAGACGGTCCAACATGTTCTTTTTGAATGCCAAATGTATAAGGAAATTAGGAGGAAATATTTCAGTGAATTGTTCAAAAAGCTCCCAGGGAGAACCACGCAAATGTTAATGTGGTATGCAATAAATACTAAGGAATTCATCCCTGCTGCAGCTAAATATTTGATAAAAGCTATCAATATAAGATCTCGATTTACGCAGTTTAGGTCATTGGAGGAGGGTGTAGTTTCTGATTGAAAATGGTTATTGACATGGTACGTAAATGTAAATAGTAGGAGGGTATAGAATGGGAGGTTTTGATGAGAAATTTCCTTTATGGGACTGTAGTAAGTGGATAATGGAAGGGATGGATGTGTGGTAACCGTATGTTAGGGCCTGGAGGTGTCGATAGAGCTTAGAGCCCTAAGGAGGCACGGAGAGTGCAATTTTAGTATATTTTAGTATATTTTATGATTTTCAATTTGCTCACTTATATGTGATAAAGGCTATGTGCGTGTGTGGTTTTTTGGTATGTTTTTGTATGTATATGCTATGGCCTTGACCACACAAATAAATGTTTATTTTTACCTTACCTTACTATACACATCATGCCTTGTAACTAAAATTGAGCTCTGTCCTGTGATTAGAACATCCACTGGAGTCAATGTGCACTGGATGAGGCCTAAAGTAGCACGTTCTAGACATATTTTGTTTTTGCACTTTCCATTTGCGCTCATCCCCAAAAGTTCAGAAAATCAATACTTTGTCAAGGGCAACTATTGCATTTCAGTTCTTTTTGTGCTGCTCTTTAAAAAACAAAACAAAACTTGATGTTGATACAATCTGCTGAAAAACCTGCGAGAGAGACTTAAATGATCGTTTTAGCTTTGTTTTGGATTCTGACAATGCTGTTATTTGCAGGATCACTGCTGTTTTACTGTTCCATTGCTATGGACACAATTTGATCAGTGGCACATTTGATATTGATGAATACAAAGAAAAGAGTTTCCTGCACTTTTTGAAATGAGCATGACTCATGTCTACCTGGCTGCTTAACCAATAACCACTATCATGCTTGCCTTTTAGGAGAGAAAATGTCTCGGCTCAGTCTAGTGACCCTTCTTTGGTTCCTAACTTCCTGTCATGCTTTTCAACGGTAGGCATTAGTGAGAACTAAGAAAACATTTCATCAACTAAAACAGATGTGATGATTTGGTGGTGATTACCTCGTTTTACCTTTGTTACTAGAGAGCACTAAACCATTCCTCTTGTTTTAGCTACGCTATTAAACCAGGGCTAACTTTATAGCTACAAATTGTACATTTTGCCAATTTTTGTATAAGCTGAACAAGCTATTGTAGAATGTTTTCAAATGAGAAGGAAGGGCACCCGAATGTAGCATGAGAGAGAATCTTTTTCACCCTTTGTCAATGTGGATTTGAGTTTTGATTGTGTGTAGCATGGGATTAGGAATCATTTAGTCATGTTTCCCAATTTTTTTTTGCTTGTCACATACATTACTATTTTAAAGTTGCTATTTCCCAGTGGAATAGGCATAGTGAAATGAAAGGATACAATGATGAAAATCTCAAGCAGAGGCACTATTTTTGAATTTATAGCCTTGGTTTTGAAGCAGAACCCGGTTAAGGAATCAAATTAGTAGTTTCCCCTTTCTGTATAACTGGACCAAACCAAAACTCCAGATTCAAACACCTCTGACCTTCTGTGATTTTGAAATCCCAGTTCTGTGGCTTGTGCTATTTTGTCCTCCTAAGTAGAGTTTGACTCCCAAGCTTATAAAGGGAGATGCCTTTATTGTCTCAAATAGATACCCTTTAATGAGAAAGGTGTCTTGGGGGAGGAGATGTTGTTTGAGAAAACACAGACTAAAATAATAAACAGTGTTATTTCTTGTAATGCTAATTATCTATAGAATGAAGCATCTATGGAAGATGTGCCAGCCAGCCCTTTCTCATGATCAGTTTTAAGTCTTCAATCAGTGCATGACTCACAGTTAGTGAAAGAAAAATTGTTCAGGCTACACATGGAGAGCATAAATATTATGTTTCACTTGGTATCATAATTAACTGCATGCTTCAAATATTTCTTTCATGTCTGCTTTCACAATAGGTAATATAATTTACCGTTAATAGGATTAAAATGTCTGTTAAAAAAAAAAAGTAAATACTTCAGTGGTTTAAGAATGTTTTCTGCTTGTTTTGCACTGATACATATTTTACTACAGGCACAATATTTTATACCTCAGCCTGGAAAATAATGAAGAAAATTTGAGATAATATGTATACAGTCCAGAAGCTAGTGCTTATTTTCTTCCAGCTCCTGCTGGAAAACAAACAAACAACAAAACAGCAGCAGCAACAAAACAAAAATGGCTTGCCAATATGAAGGAAAACTAAAATCCTAAACTCTCCCAATCATGTACAATTTAAAAAGATTTCAAAGAAAGAAGAAAAAAAAATGTGGTTTGAAGATAGGGTATTTACCCTGGGGAGTTTATACTAGCAGCTGGGAAACCTCCAAACACAAGCACCCCATATTAAGACTACCATTTGAAGCTGATAGTTGAAAATGAGGAGGAAAAAAAAACCCCAATAGTACTCTAACTCTTTAAATAAAGGGAATTCACTGTTGTGCATGTTACATGATACTCACTACTACAATGTACACTCAGGCTAGGGAACTCACTGAAATATTTGAGCAGACAAAATAATAAAAGAATACTGTAGTAGGGAGCAGTCCTCTGTAGCTGCTGCCCCTTTAAGAAGGGGGCTGAGTGGGTCAGCCAGAGAGCTGAGTGCCAATAGGGGCATGACAGAGACAGACCCTAGCTGGAGACCAGCCTGTAGGGTAAACAGGCTGAGAAACCCTGGGACAGAGTGGGCAGGTTAGTGGCCCTTTAAGGCTGAGGAGTAGAAGCCTGGCCAGTGGCCACACTCACTCTGCTGTGTATAAGAAGAGACAAGGCTGAGAGGAAAAGAGTCTCTGCCAGGGAGCCGAAGGAGCAACATCTCCCTCAACAAGCCTTCCTGCTCTACACTATCCAAGGTGCTAAGGGTTGGAGAACTAGAGGGACCCAGGCAAGTAGGAGAGGCTGTGCCCAGGAGGGAGTCTCTTGCCTGGGGAAAACTTGGCCAGAGCCTGGGGGTTTAAGGCCTGGCTGGATGGAGCTTGGGGGTTGATAATGTGGTGCTCCTGTGCTTGAGAGAGATGAACCTGAGCTGCAGGGTGGACGCGACTCAGCCGGCAGCCCTAGGGACTGTGTACACTGGTTGTGTCCAATAAAGGACTGTGGACTTAATACCCTCTGGACTGTGTGGTGTGTCCTGAGAGGGTACCCCCCTTCCTTGAAGAGGGGGATTCAGCTGAGGCTCGAGGCTGAAATGGCGTAGCAAGGGGTGAGCTAATTCCCTGTGAGTGACACCCCAGCACCCTTGTGTGGCCCTGGGAGCCACCCCCCCTGCTACAAATACCAATAGGAAGAAGAAACTAAATTCTATGATCCCCAGCATCAGCTTAATTCTGATCTAGATGATGGCAGATGCATACACTGCAGTATTTCCCAACTGTAGGTCTGTAAACCAGCATTGATATGTAGCCAAGTTTTTGTTTGTTTGTTTTTGTCTACATTTGGGCTGGCTCCCCCGTCACAGCCCATATGTTCTTTCTCCTACTGACTTTGCTAAGTCTGCTTCCAAATATCTCCTCTCTCCTTCAGTGAGTGGAAGCATAGGAGGAGGTGATACTTTCTCTGGCTGATCAGAGGGCAGGAGGAGCCAGCATCTCCTTTATTCCCATCCCTAAAGGAGTTCTCAACCCTTCTACTGACATGTGGAATGGTGCAACACCTCTTCACTATAATGGCAAATTTATTCAACTAGTCTTTTTTTTATGTAAGTGCAGTGGTAGAGCTCCCATCATGGTAGTCACTAGGTGCCTGCTGCCTAGGGCCGCACTTAATATTCCTCTCTGATGACATCCGCACACTCATCCTTGGTGACGTCAATATTCATGTTGATGCACCCTCTCAGCCTTGCATCGCCCGCTTCCTCTGCTTTAATCTCCACCTCTGGACTAGCTCCGCCACCCACACTGATGGTCACTCTCTTGATCTGGTGTTCTCTAGGAACTGTTCTTTCTCCGATCTCTCCTTCGAACCCCATCCCATACCTGACCATTTCCTTGCCTCCTTCAACCTCTCCTCGTCCCTTCCGCGATCTGCAGGCCACTGTGCCCCAGGACTTTGCTTCCTCCCTCTCCCCTCTTCTCCCCTCAGTCTTCTCCTCCTACTCCCCGATTCTGCCATCTCCACCTTCAACTCCTCTCTCACCTCCAGTCTCGACTCCCTTGCTCTCCTCTCCTACCACCCAGCTCGCTCCTGTAACCCTCGCCCTTGGCTCACCTCCACCATTCACCATCTCCGCTTCTGCATCCGGGCTGCTGAATGCCTCTGGTGCAAATCCCACTACCGCACTGACTTCCTCCACTTCAAATTCTGCCTCTCATCGCTCAACTCTATCTCCCTCGCTAGACAGTAATACTATGCCTCCCACATTGAGTCCTGCTCCCAGGGCCCTTGCTGCCTCTTTTCCACCTTTGACTCCCTTCTCAAACCCCTGTCCTCCTCCTCCCTCTTCTCTCTCCGCTCAGGATCTTGCTCTCTTTTTCACCTCTAAAATTGACAAGATCCACCTGGAAATCGCTTCCAAGTCCTCTCCCACTACCACGCCCCCTCCCTCCTCCCCCCACCTTTCTCCTGTCCTCCTTCCCTCCCACCTCCCTTGAGGAACTCTCCTCCCTGCTCTCATCCTCCAACCCCTCCACTTGCCCCCTGGACCCCATTCCTTCCCGCCTCCTGACCTCCATTGCGTCCAATGTTGCCCCATCCCTCCTGCACATCATCAACCTCTCCATCTCAACCGGCTCCTTCCCCTCTGCCTTTAAACATGCCACTGTCTCCCCCATCCTCAAAAAGTCCACTCTAGATCCCTCCAAACCCTCTAATTACCATCCTGTCTCGCTCCTCCCTTTTGCTTCCAAACTCCTTGAACGCATTGTCTACTCCCGTTGCCTCGACCTCCTCTCCACCAACTCCAACCTTGACCCCCTCCAATCTGGCTTCCGCCCCCTTCCCTCCACTGAAACTGCTCTGGC
>QEPC01010335.1:2538523-2550819 GCA_003113815.1 Sphenodon punctatus
ATTAAAAATCACCCCCCCCACCCTCCCTCCCAAAGGCCTGGGCAAACAGCCAGGTCTTACAGTTCCGCCGAAATGTCAAAAGGCTTGGGGCCAGGCGTGACTAGGAAAGAACCTTAGACATCAGCTGGTTTCATACAGAACATGGAAGAGATCAGATGAAACACCTGATGAATGATCACTAACAATCTTGGTTGGGTTTGAATTGATATCCTGTCATTGAAAAGCTCTTCATATTGCATCATTTGCTTGATCAAAGTAGCTCCCTGCAATGCTTTGTTCTCTTAAAAAAGAACTTGTATTTGATAAACCTAGCAATGGCTGAGATCTAGCATTAACGAATAGCAGGGCTGCAGCTGCAGGAATTAGAAATGCATTTGTTTCTTTGCTGGCTACAAGAAGAGTGTATCAATTATGATGATTTGACATGAATCCTAAAATCTTCTTCAGGTGTTGGCACATCATTTAAAACAATCTTGGGTAACTGATGTTGTGAAGCCTGTTTCTTGCTCTTGTTGGGATCCACTTAAATGACCCTAAAGTGAGCTCCCAAAAGGAAGCAACCCAATGCTAAGCCAGGCCTGCAATAAGTGGGTGAATCTCCACTAACGGGATGCTTTGCCAGTTTATAGCAGGTGTGAATTTGGCCTCAAGCACTTCTGGTTGGTTGGTTGATTCATGCATCTTCTCTCTCTCCCCCCCCCACCCCCCAGGCAGATGGAAGCCAAGCCTCTCTTAATTACTGAGGATTTATAATCAGTATATTGGAAGTAGGGATTAGTTACTCCCCATACACTTCTGCACACCAGTCAGTGGTAACACTATAGGACACACAGGTAACTAAAGAGCAAGCGGTATGACAGGACAACAGGGTTAAAAGATGAAGTCACCTCTGAAAGAGTCCATGCAATAAACAACAGTTCTCTTTCAGATAGGGCTGCCAGTTCAACATTTCAAAGGCAAGGGATATTATGGATGCCACTGTGTTAGGAAATAGAGGATGTCAGGCAATTTTACTTACAGAGCCTGCAGCTGTCATTACTGACATGATGGGAGTACAGTGAGATAAAGGGCATTCTACCCACAATTTCCAAGCAAAGTATTGATAAAGGACCATATTAGGCAGAGATGTAGTTTGGTTGGAATGGGCCCTGGTGCAGAAGACATAACGGACCCTCTGCTAGGGCAAGCTACTCCAGCCTGCATACACATACTGCATCTGTGGGGGCCCCTCAGAGTCATGGGGCTTGGTACGGCTACACCTGCTGCATCTATTTAGCCATACCCTGATGATAGGACCATCACAGAATTGCCACACAGGATGAAACTCCTAGCCCATCCTGTCTCCAACAATAGTTAGCATCAGATTCTCCATAGGAAGATGTAACTAGTTGTACTGGTTTTATTATTTATTTTTATTTTATTTATTTAGTAAATTTCTACCCCGCCCCTCCTGCAACGCAGCTCGGGGCGGCTTCCAACATTAAAACCATAAAATACAATAAAATACAAAATACTTAAAACCTTAAATATTAAATATAAATATAACTCAACAGGGCTAGAACAAAAACCAAACACAAATGGGTAGGGGACTAAACACCCCCCTCCCCACCCTCCCTCCCAAAGGCCTGGGCAAACAGCCAGGTCTTACAGTTCCACCGAAATGTTAAAAGGCTTGGGGCCAGGCGAGCTTCCTCCGGAAGGGAGTTCCACAGCCGTGGTCCCACCACCGAGAATGCCCTCTCCATCGTGGCCCCCCGTTTAACACGGGGGACCTCCAGGAGGGCACCCCCGGCAGACCGCAGGAGTCGTTCCGGGGCGCGAAGGGCGAGGCGGTCCCTAAGGTAAGAGGGGCCAAGGCCGTATAGGGCTTTATAGATCATTACTAGGACCTTGAACTTGGCCCGGCACACTATCGGCAGCCAGTGCAGCGCTCGGAGCACCGGTGTAATGTGCTCCCGGCGACCCGTCCCCGTAAGAAGACGGGCCGCCGCATTCTGCACCAGCTGCAGCCTCCGGGCCAAGAACAAGGGAAGCCCCACGTAGAGCGCGTTACAGTAGTCGAGCCGCGAGGTGACGAAGGCATGGATGAGGGAGGCCAGGTCCGGGCCAGAGACATACGGACGCAGCCTACGTACCAGATAAAGCTGGCGGAAGGCAGCCTTAGCGACTGCCTCCACCTGCCGCTCCAGCCGCAGGTCTGCGTCCAATATGACCCCCAGACTCCGGACCTGCTGAGCTACAGGGGGGCAAACCCCCCCAACCAGGGGGGCCACCACCCCCTTCGCCCTCCCCACCACCATCACCTCCGTCTTATCTGGGTTGAGCTTCAGTCTGCTCCGCCGCATCCAATCCGCCACGGCCTCCAAACATTGGGATAGCACCGAGACAGCAGGGTCTGGGTCGGTAGAAAACGAGAGGTACAGCTGAGTATCATCAGCATACTGGTGACATCGCACCCCGAACCCTCTCACGACCTCCCCCAAGGGCTGCATATAGATGTTAAATAATAATGGAGACAAGATCGATCCCTGCGGAACGCCACACGGTAAGGCGCGGGGGCTCGATGTTTCTTCCCCCAACACCACCCGTTGGCTCCTCCCCGAGAGGAATGAACGGAACCATTCAAGAACAGTCCCGTCCAGACCCCCCCGGTCACGCAGTCGTCTCAACAGCAGCCCATGGTCCACGGTGTCAAAAGCGGCCGAGAGATCGAGCAGGATGAGAAATGTCGAACATCCCGCATCCATCTCCCGGCGGAGGTCGTCCACCAAGGCCACCAACGCCGTCTCGGTGCCATAGCCGGGGCGGAACCCAGATTGAAAAGGGTCAAGGAGCCCGATATTATCTAGATGACCCTGGAGCTGGAGCGCCACTGCCCGCTCAATAACCTTCCCTAAAAAGGGAAGGTTAGAGACAGGTCGGTAGCTGGCGAGCGCGTCTACGTCCAACGATGGTTTTTTCAGCAGGGGGCGCACCACAGCCTCTTTTAAGCAAGGCGACAACCTCCCCTGCCGAAGGGACGCATTCACCACCCTCGCCAGCACCGTCCCCAACGTCTCCCCGGAAGCTTTTATTAACCAGGACGGGCATGGATCTAGTTGACAACACGTGGCCCTCACAGACCCCAGGACATCCACCACATCGGCCGGCGTCACTTCCTGAAACTCACCCCATAAAGATGGACCAGACGGACCCTCCGCCCCCCCGCGCTCTTCCCCTACTGCTATCAACCCAGCGTCGAAATCGGCCTGAATCCGAGCAATCTTGTCTGCGAAGTAGATGACAAACTCCTCACAGCGGGCCCGGGACAAGTCCCCATCCAGGCGGAGGGAGGCCGGACTAACCAGCCCCCGCACCACCCGAAACAGCTCCGCTGGACGCGACTTCGCAGACGCTATGAGGACGGCGAGGAATTCCTTCCTCGCCGTCCTCACAGCCTCCACATAGGACCGCAAATGGGCCCTATGGAGAAGACGATCGGAGACAGACCGAGTCCGACGCCAGCGTCGCTCTAGCCTCCTGCCCACACGCTTCATACACCGCAGCCCCTCAGTAAACCAAGGGGTCCTGCGGTGACGAGACCGAGGCAGAAGGCGCCTCGGAGCCACCCTGTCAATGGCCTCCTCCAGCAAGATGTTCCAATGCCGGACCAGCTCATCCACAGAGTGACCGTCCACATCCAGGGTAAGCTCCCTCAGGACCTCCTGGAACCGCTGGGGTTCCATCAGCCTCCGAGGGCGGACCATCCTAACTGGTCCCTTCCCCTTCTGGAGGGGGCGCGCTAAAAGACCGGCCTGAAGGAGGTAATGGTCCGTCCACGACAAGGGCACCGCTGTCACCTCCCCCACAACCGGACCCCCCGCCTCAAGGCCAGAGCCGAAGATCAGGTCGAGGGTATGTCCCCCCACGTGGGTCGGGCAGATCACCTCCTGGGACAAGTTCATAGTTGCCATGGCGGCCATGAACTCCCGCTCCGCCCCAACAAGGCCGGCATCGGCGTGGACGTTGAAGTCCCCCAGAACCAAAGTCCTGGGGGAGCCCAACACCACCTCCGAGGCCAGCTCCGCTAGAGCGGTAAGGGATGCCGCCGGGCATGAAGGGGCCCGGTACACCAGCAGCACCCCTAGCTTGCCCCCAGCCAAATCGATCACCACGTGCAGAGCCTCTACACCCATAATCTCCCGCACTGGATACCTCCTAACAGGCCAGTCTTCCCTAAAAACAATAGCTACACCCCCTCCCCGGCCGCCCATGCGGGGCTGATGCTGCACGGCATACCCAGCTGGAACAAGATCCGCCAAAGTTGGACCGGCCAGATCATCCAGCCAGGTCTCCGTGATGCATGCGAGGTCCACGGCCCCATCCAAGATTAAATCATGGATAACTGGGGCCTTGTTGACAACGGACCTCGCATTCATCAGCACCAGCCCCCCACGTGCGGACCCTGGACCCGGCACCTCCCTCCCCCTTAGTGGGGGGGTGATGACATCCACCTTCCTCAGGCACCGAGGACCCCTAGGGGCCCGTGCCTTCCCACCCCATGGACCATACCGTCCACGCCCCAGCACGACCCCAATGGCCATGCCCCCCCTCCGTCCGCCCAATCCTGGCCCTTCGGACCTGGCTGTTTGCCCCACAGCCCTCCCTCCCCCCCTCCCCCCCCACAAACCTCCCCCCTGCCCCCCCAGCCATCCTGCTCCCACCAGGGGCCGGGACAGGCCATAACCTCCCCACACCCCTCGGTCTCCCCCTCTCACTGGGAGACTGAGCCACCCCCTCTCCCCCAAACCTCCCAGTACTCCCCCCGCTCTCACCAGGGGAAGTCCCTGGGTCCACCCCCCTTTTTTTTACCCCACCCTACCACCCTAGCCCTGAAAATAAACAGAAGCCCACACAGAAAACCAAACAATAACTCCCCTGCCACCCCCTGCAGCCCCCAAAAGTGCCCTGCCCTTTGGCCACGGCCCTTCGGCCGTGAGCCTGTGACCGCGGCCTGCGTCTCAGTCGTTGTCCCTGGGGCTTTATGCCCCCAGCTACTTCCGGGTGGGGGGGGGAGGGGACAGGTCAGCCCACGTGGCTGCCTTCTGCGTTCCCCCCCTCTCCCCCACAACTCACTGTTTATGTTCTTCTTTTCCCCTGCAGGTCCCAGCGGCAAGGGAACAGCGGCGGCGGAGCAGCAACAACGGGGATGGTGTCAGCGGCGGCAGGAGTGACAGCGGAGCACCCCCCTGCCGGCGGCAGAGCCCAAGAGCCCCCCGCACCGGCAGCGAGGCAGGTAAGAGTAGAATAAACCCCCAGCAGGCTCCTGTGGCTCAGCCGCTGTCCCTGGGGCTTTATGCCCCCAGCTACTTCTGGGTGGGGGGGAGGGGACAGGTCAGCCCACGTGGCTGGCCTCTGCGTTCCCCCCCTAGCCCCCCAACAGCTCACAGTTTTTCTTGTGTCCCCTGCAGGTCCCAGGCGAGCAACAGCAGTGGCAGCGGAGCAGCAACAACGGGGATGGTGTCAGCGGTGGCAGGAGCGACAGCAGAGCACCCCCCTGCTGGCGGCAGAGCCCAAGAGCCCCCCGCACCAGCAGCGAGGCAGGTAAGAGTAGAATAAACCCCCAGCAGGCTTATGATTATGTTAATGTTTTATTTTTGTTCATAATAGGCCGTGACGAAAGCTGGTGCCTTTAATAAACTTACTTACATACTTAGGTTGCTTTTAGACAAGACACATTTGTGCATGATTGTTAAAAAATGTGCTTGTTTTAATGCTCGTTTAAACACCTAAACCATTTTAAATGTGTATTTGCCGTGAACGTGTAAAAGCCCAAACCGTTTTGAATGTGGTTTTTAAATAATGCGCATTTTTAAAAACCGGTTTTGGCATCCCCCCAATCATCAAATTTGCTCAAAACCAGTTTTTAAAAATGTGCATTATTTAAAAACCACATTCAAAATGGTTTGGGCTTTTACACGTTCACAGCAAATACACATTTAAAATGGTTTAGGTGTTTAAACGAGCATTAAAACAAGCGCATTTTTTAACAACAATGTGCAAACGTGTCTCGTCTAAAAGTGACCTAAGTAGTTGTGGCATAACTGACACTCCATTAAGGTCTAATCTTCTCTCTAACAATTAGAAACTAACTGTAGTTTGCAACATGTGGCTTTATACTCCTTCCTATCAGGGGTATAGCATGAATTGGACATATGTGGGGACTGGAGAGTCTCCTAGGAGAATGAGCACAAATATACACACACAAGCACAAACAAACACTCATGGCCATGCATCAACCATTATGGGATTTCTGTACCTGGTGCTCAATGTTTATTGTCACAAACTGGTCACAATCAAATTTTTTGTGAACACTAAAGCAAGGTGGGTGTTGAGTACCTCAGCCTTCTGCCAATTAAGCCGTCATGAGCAAGCAATTGTCATTAGCAATCAAGTTAGATCAATCTTAATCATATTGAGACACTTGTTCCCATTTGTAAACACTGACATTTCCTGTGGGCAAATTTCTGACCCGATATGTTGCTTAGCATGTGCTGACATAGCGTGGTGTGCCTCAGGACTTGTCAGTCACATATGCCATGTCACATTATACGTGATATAGTCAGTAAAGTGATGTAATTGAATGAGGACCAAATCCTGCTGTAAAATCAACTCCTGTTGATTTTAGTGGGAATTCCACGTACATATCTAAGAGCAGAATGGAGCTCTTTTATTTGAGGACATTCAGAAGTGCTGTGCCAAGCATGGGCACCGGGAGATGGGCACAAAGGGGTTGCACCCCCCTTGGTTCTCATCTGGCCTCACCCCTTCAAAGCGTGGTGACATTATGATGCTCAGGAAAGGGGCATGGTCACATTAGAAAGAGGCTGGACAAAACAGCTCTCTCACCCCGTCTACTCCTGAATGTAATCCTACCAGTGCCAAGGAAGTTCTGGGTTCAAAGACTCAAAGTTGCTTTGTCTCTCTCCCAAACAGAGGTCAGGCAGGAAATAATAACATAGACTGGCTATGCGCCTCAGGGGGCCCTAGATGGGAAGCCATCTCTGGTGGGGAGACAAGAGGATGGGGCCACCCATGATGTGCATGTGTCATGTCATCCCCTCCCCTCCTCACAGGGAATGGGAAGGCCGCTATATTGTATTGGGATCCAAAGAGCAAACATCAGGTGTGTATCTGAGGGTCTTCATGAAAGCAGTGGCGTAACCAAGGTCTCTCAAATGGATGGGTGGGGGGTTCCTTTGCTGGGGGCATACATGAGGAGGAGGGCAAAAACAGACAAAAAGAGGGAAAATGAATGGGGGGCAGCAAAGACCTCCCCTTAGTCCCACCCCTGCATAAAATCCCACACATAGGGCCTCCAACATGAAAGGAAGAGGGCAGAGAGTGCGAAAGGAAGAGGGCATGGTGGACAGGCAGTTGCGTCCCTAGGTGGCCTCCTTATCTCGCTTGCCTTAGGCCACCCTGACAACAGCAATAACAACAAAATGGGCCCGGGCCCAATCTGTCCCTTATTCCTTTGCATGGCCCTGCCATTTGGTACAATACAATAGATCAGGTTAAGAATAAAATGGCAATAAATGTGTCTCCTTATATTTTCACACACTTTTTAAAAAGGCAAGCTGCTATGTATTTGGATAAAGTGTTAATAATTCCTGGTAAGATTGAGTGGGTAGCTTGTGATGCAGATGTCAAACCACCCAGTCTCTTTGTAGATAAAGGGGAGGCATCAGGAGGATTTTCTGCTGAAGTGTTCATCACATCTCAAGTCTCAGATTGTCCAAACCACTCAATTATAACACTTCATTCAATACATGTCAGCATGTCTGGCACTGTATTTCAGAGATGGGATGAGCTGGATTTCTCAAAGAAGCAGTCGTTTCCTTGTCCCCATGAGGGACAAAAAGAGGTTTTCTTGGCTTAAAGTTGAGACTGGTGGTGGAGCAGTTCAGAGGAACTATTACAGCTCTCTGTTTTTTTGTAGTCTCCTAATTGAACTGACAAATAAATAAGGGGAAAATGAGGCGTCTCACTTGAGCACAGAATTTTCTACAAAAGAAACTTTAAAGTAGTAAAATGGTGGTAATATGCTAAACAAAATTAATCAGAGATGTGAATCTTGGTCAATGCAAATCAGATAGCTACTAAACACTATAGCAGCTTTTTTCAACAAAGCAAGAAACCAATGGTAAGGTGAGGAGAGCGGGCCTAATCTACTATATTTAATGTGAGTTGAGACACCACCAGGATTCAGGTAACAGCGGGTTTACACATGTACAGACTGATATTGAGGAACTATGATTCCGAACTCCACTATATACTAAAAACAAAGGACTAAGTAAGATTTGGGCTTGGTCACAGACAGCCTTTTGCTTGCACCTATATTATTTAAATGTTCTAATATATCATAGAATTTAAATGTTTTGAACTGCGAATCATCTTTCTGTGCTCCAAGCCCTGACTTCCAGCTGGAAAACCAATGGGCTCAATAGTCTCCATAGTGCGGCTACATGCAGCTTGTGCATGGGTCATGTGTGCAAGCCTTTAGTCAGGCAGGTATGCCGGGAACGGCCTACTCGCTTCCCCCCCCCCTCAGAAAAGCTGAGCGGGAAGCAACCGGCTCAGCTGAGCAGCCAGGACAAGCAGCAGCCAGAAGGAACAGCTGAGCGGGTGAATCAGCCTGGGGAGTTCATGGGTGCAGGCAGGATCTGGGATTGGCTTCCCAGGGTGTCCTGGAAAGTTCAGGAAATTGCACTTCTGGGATGTCAGGTAGCCCATCAGACTGAGTCGAGTTAGGCCAGGTCAAGACGGGCACCATCGATTTGATGGGATGCCCATTTTTTTGCATGTTTGGTTGCACCTTGGGTCTATAAATAGTCAAGTTTGTCAGGAGATGAGAGCTCCAATTGCCTGGAGCTGGGAATGAGCAGCAGGAAATGGATTCCTGTTTGTGCACTTCTCTGAATCGGCCAAATCTGGCCACTGTTGGATTTGGAGACAGGATACTGGGCTCTATGACCTCACCTAGCATGACAATTCTTTGTAATTCTTAATAATGAAAAGCTTTCGTTGGTTTCTAAGCCTGAGATTTCCAGGAATTTGCTAGTGTGAGTCTTTAATGCATCTCAAGTCAAGTTCTGCAGAATATCATGATGACAGAAACATCTCAGCCAGGATATGTAGGTGTTTATCAAAAGTAATATTTCCCTTCAAAGTTCTTGCAGCTTTTAAGCAAATTCTGGTCACATGTTCGCTACTTTAATATTCCCAGGTAATTACAACAGAATGAATAATCCACACTAATCAGGTATGCAGATAGTTGAGTCCAAGAGCCTCTCCCTATCAGACAATGCACAGAAAAATACTGGAATTGAGGCAGCGGAAAGAATTCCCCACTGACAATGTCTATGTAAATCCATGGTAAAGAATAATTCTACAATTATGTAAAATTTGCACAAGTCATTTTATCTTATTCAAGAATGCAGCACTCTTATTTTGCCCAGCATAGCAGAGCTGAAAGTCCACAGACTGACTAAAGTATTCTCCCAGGGCTTGACTGTGTGGAATTTTTTTGCAGGGACAAATTCATTCTTGAAATAGCTCTCCTGACAACTCCTTGTCTTTACTTGGGCAAAACTCCGAATGAAACAATAGGAATTCTGCATGGATAAGCATTGTAGTGCAGAATCGGGCCCATGCTGCCTGCCACCTCTCTCCCCCTCTTTTTCATACTCACAGACACAGAAGCTGACAGATGTTTTCTAGTGCATTCACGCTGTTGCTGTAATACTTTACAATAGAAATATCTCTAGAACATCCTTCATCATTTTCTTAGGGACAGGCTACGACTACAACTCTGTGTCCAATACAGCACTTTTCATCTAAAATATCTAATGCAGTCTGCTTCATCAAAGTACTTTACAAAGGACCTCAGAACTCGAACTGGAACTGGGTACCTGGCAAGTTGGGCACCCCGTTGAATCTGTGGTGCCTGACTCACCCTGGTTGCGTTCAGGCATCAGTTGGTATCCAAACATAACCCGATAGACTGACTCCCCAGGCTGACTCACCTTACCCCCAAGTGCTACTCCTTTGGTCCCGTCACCCCCCCACATTACCAGGGGGAACCAAAATGGAGGTGCACACAAGACCCATGTGCATCCCTGATATGGGTACCCCTGGGAATGGGGCACCAAGAGGAGCAGTGCACGCAGGTGGGAAGAGATCTCCTCACTCCCCCCCCCCCCCGAAAATGCCAAACGGAAGTCCCCAGCTCAGCTGAGCAGTGCACAGGACAGGGAGGAGCAGGGGAACTCAAGCAGAACCAGAAGAGCAGGAGCTCGGCAGTGAGGTGTGTCAGCCCGGGGAGCCACAGGTGTTGGGATCGATGTTCTGGGGCATCCCGGGGCATCGCTGCTCCTCCCTGAATGATGAGATTATATGCATTGCACCATGGGTGCTTAAGATGGGCTAGAGTCTCTCAAATGCCCAATTTTACATTTAAAAAAAATATTACATCTGTAATTAGTTACTGAGAAGATGAAGGCGAAATAAAACCTTATTCAGAATAAACAAACTAGGTTGTGATCCACAAACCACTTATGGGGCTACTCCAGACTTAGTGGTTTGTGATCATGGTGATAATGTTTATCATAATCTTGACTAAAAAGGTCAGGTGTGGGTGTTTTTAAATGAGCAAGCTTTGGTGGGATGGGGTTGGTCTGTGTCTGCTGAGTGACATGGCTGCGGGGTGCCCTTGCAAGTGGAATGAGTGGAGAGGGATTATCACAGGCACATCCCTTGGTGTCTATCGCACCCACTCAGGCAGGAGCCACACACTCCCTCCACTATGGACTGGATGTACAAACAATTCATCCAGGTGGCTGTTTCCCCCACACACACCTGGCAACACCCTCCCACACTAATCCCTGCCCACCTGCCTGCCCTCTGCCATGACATACATCCCCAGAAACCATGGAAACATGAAGCCAGTAACCCCTTCCTGCCCAGGAGTTGGTGCAGCCGCTACAGCTGATGGCAGTCCCAGGCTACAATGGAGGTGCATATTACTGGGTGGAACATGCAGGAAGCTACTGTCCAAGCTGCTGTCTTCCTCTTCTCTCAGGCATCACAAAAGGTTTTGTTGTGCTTTGAGCCAACACAGTGTTGTCTTTCATGTGCGTGTCCTTTAAGAGCTGTCCAGAGAGTTCCTGGCAGGGCTGTGGGCAGGACTGGGGAGGTGGCCAGGTTACAGACCTATCTTCTGGCATAGGTGGGAGCTCTGGTTCATACAAGCAGGGGATGCATGGGCACCTGTCCCAACTACCCTTTTGCCTTGCCCTGCATGGGGCACTCCAGATTTTTTAGGAGTGCTCTATGCATCACCATGAGTGGCCTGTGCGTGGGTCAGGGAAGCATGCTTTCCCATGCACTACCTTCACATGAGCAGTTGGACACGTGGACAGTAGGTGGCCATACATGGACACACCTTGTTTTTAAAAAATCCTATGTATATATGGCTTTCAGAGGGCAACTAAGCATCTGATGGTTGGAGAAATGACATAGTTCATGTTTCAATGTCTCTTTCAAAAAAGGCCTATGATAGCAGTTTACTAGCTAGGTTATAGATAGCATTTCGCTACTGCTTACACAAGGTCACTGACCACTAGTGTGGAATGTGCATCATGCTGTTCCTCTTTGTACACTATTAAGTTGTATCTATCTCAAAATATAAAATGATTTAAAAATAAAATAAAACTAGTGCACAGGGAAACTGAAGGGAAGAACTGGAACCAAGAGAGAGGGCAACGTGGGGGGCAGGCGCAGGGTAGGAACAAAGTAGGGGGAAACCTCTCAGCAATTCTCCAATACCAAGGAGACTAATAGTAGGGATGGGCAAACAGATCGCGGTTCGGGTTCGTCTGTTTGGTTCGGCTGCGTTCGTTTCGTCCGTTCGTTTCGTCCGTTCGGTTCGGCTGTGTTCAGTTCATCCGTTTGGTTCAGCAGTTTGACTAGTTCGCCGAGTTCGGGTTTGGCCGTTCTGTTCGGCCGTTCTGTTAGGCCGTTCGGTTCGGCGGTTCGGAAAATGTTGTTATGGTAGTTTTTTATATGGTTTTTTGGTTTTTTATTGGGCTTTATATGTTTTTCTTGTTTTTTATTTGGTTATTTTGTTTTTGTATGGTTTTTTAAAATTTTTCTTTATCTAATATTATATCTATCTATCTACACTAAATCTAACTGCTATTAACTATTCTAAATGCTATGAACTAAATGGATTATCTAATAAGTACACAGGCCTA
>QEPC01010335.1:2551098-2631972 GCA_003113815.1 Sphenodon punctatus
TGTTCAGGAACAGTGACTAGCTCAGAAGGTGTTGGGAAGGGGGGAGGCAGATAATTAGTTTCGTTTCTTGCAAGCCTCTCCACCCCTGGTGCCTGGAAGTCTGCTCCTCAGTCACTGACTACACCTCCCTGTCATGTTTGACCTTCCAGTGAACCTTTTTTTGCCACGCGAATTCACCTGAACGCGATCCGAACTGACCGAACTGTTCGGCCATTTTGCCGTTCGGTGTTCGGTATGTTCGCGTTCGTGTTCGGTCATCCGAACAGGCCGGGTTCGAGCCGAACTCCGAACTTCCAAACCGCGTTCACCCATTCCTAACTAATAGTCAACATGAGAATCAGGGAACCTGGCCTAAGAAAGCTTACAGCTCATCACTGAGGTCAAGGAAAGGGATCAGAGAGCAGGGAACCAGAGCTGGTGAATCAGAGGGCAAGGAAACTGGCAAGGACACAGGGTTTGAAGGCTAGGGGAACATCAAGGTGAGGGAACAGAACCAGAACACATACAACACAGCATAAATGGGGAGAAGAACAGGAGAGGCGCACAAGGGGCTGGAAAAAGAGCTGAAACACAGGCTGCACCAATAAGAACAGACACAGAGTAAGGAAGAGGACAATTGTTCCACCCAGGTTCCTGTGGCTACCAGCAGGCATTAAGTATCGACTGGTAGCCAATCAGGAAGTTGGGAGGCAGGAGTGGTGCAATGGGACTCAGCTGAGAATGGGTGTGGCATGGCAAAGAAGGAAGAACACTGGAGGAGACATGGGGGAGGAGGGAATTAGGTTGCAATCAGGCCTGAGCAGTGATGCCAGCAGCTGGGGCAGTGTCCCAACCCCCTGAGGCCATGGGTTCAAGACCTGGGGCCTGACAGTGGGGGAGGTATACAACCTCTGTGCCAGGTGTCATGTAGGGGTTTCCTTCCTTTTTACTTAGGGGATCTAGGGCTCTTAACCCTGAAGCCCCACACACCCTTTCCCCTTTTTCCAGAGGCAAACCTATTCCCACTGTAGTGAAAAACAGAAAGCAAGTTTAACATGGGCACAAAGACATAAACAGAGTACACTGTACAGCACCTTGCCCCCACCCCACAGAGTCTGCCTTAACAGAGGCCTCTCCCCTTTCCATGTGGCCCTCCCCTCCAAGAGTCCCAGAAGCACAGCATTGCAATGAGCTCACTGAAAGACTCTAGTCTAGTTAGACACAACAGCAGAGCCTCTATTAATAACAGCAGCCTCCAGTCTCTGGGGAGGAGCAGTCTAGGACCCCCAGCTGCCTTCTTTGTTCTACAGCTGGATCTAGAAGGAGATTAGGCTGGTGTCTCTCACCGGTGAGCCAGGCATGGGATACAGCAGCATGACTGTTATTCCGACTTAGGAGTGTTCTTCCCTTGTTTTTCTGGAAAGAGCCCCCAAGCTACCTTCCATCTCCCTGTTAGTCCCGCTACCCTGTCCCAGTCAAGACAGGCACCTCATTCAGCCAATCAGCAGCAAGCATATTTGGTTGTCTGCTTCTGGTTTATGACTTCACTGCCAAATGAGGGGGAGAAAGTGAGGGAGATAAAAGGGAAGTGTCTGCTCCCTCCCACATAGGTATGCAAGCTTTCCCCCCCCCCCCCAGTTTTATTGCCAATCTTGCAACTGTGGGGATTTCTGAACACCTAAAATGGCAAAGATTATGATCAAATTGTGAGAGTCAAGCATTTCATTTAAGCAAAATTTTCTTGTCCTTCGAACTATTTAGAAACCTTTAATACATGACTACACTTTACACTAAAGACTCAGAAACCAGAAAACAACAAAGTCATATTTTGTTATGTTATAGAAACCTCATAAATTTTAAGCCAATCTTATTATTTTTAAGTCTGACTCCTGTTTTTGAACAGTAAGTGCTGGCAACATAATGTTCTGGCATTTAACGTTTTCTTGGCAAATGAGAATGCTGTCACAGAGCAATGACTTTTCCCCTTGGAAGTTGTACATAAGAAGATACATGCTGCTTTAAAAAGAAAGCCAAGAGGAATTTATGGCAAATATATGTATTCTTCTGTAGGACTCCTTGGGTGCAGCCACATGAGACGTCCCACTTTGGGCAACATTAACACCGATGCAGTAAATTGTATGGCCGGTGGCTGAGCAGCTGTCTGCTATTATTATTATTATTATTAACAAACATTTATATAGCGCCAGCAGTGTACCTGGCACTTTACAAAGTAATAAAATAGACAGGGTCCCTGCCCCTAGGGCTTACAATCTGAGAGACAGGAGCTGGGGGAGAGACTTAGGAAGGGGAACAGAGGGAGAGACAAGGGGTCTAACATTCATGAAGATGCGAGGTCTCAAGTGCACGTACTTGGCTTGGTTACGATGAGAATGACAGCAGGCAGGTCCATGTTGCAAGGATAAGGGTAAACCGATCGTAGGTATAGGAATAGTGGCTCAGCAGGATAAAGAGTCAGACAGAGCAGAGCGAAAGAGGTGAGTTTTAAGGAGAGATTTGAAGGTATGAAGGGAGGGGGCAAGGCGGATGTGGACAGGGAGGGAGTTCCAGGCATGGGGGGCAGCAAGTGAGAAGGGACGAAGGCGCTTAGGGGAGCAGGGAAGGCGTGGAAGGGTGAGAGAAGGGACAGAGGAGGAGCGAAGTGCACGGGCTGGAGTATGGAGGGCGATAAGTGCAGAGAGGTAGGGGGGAGCAAGGTTGTGAAGAGCTTTATAGGTGAAGACTAGGAGCTTGTGCAGGATTCGTTCAGGAAGGGGAAGCCAGTGAAGCGAAGAGAGGAGGGGCTGCACATGGTCGAAGCGACTGGCGAGGTAGATGACCCTGGCAGCAGAGTTTTGGACAGAGATGAGGGGAGAAAGGTGAGACCGGGGAAGGCCAGTGAGAAGGAGGTTACAGTAATTGAGGCGAGAGATGACCAGAGCATGAACAAGAGTTTTGGCAGACGAGACAGAGAGAAAAGGGCGAATCTTAGCAATGTTATGGAGGGAGAAGCGACAGGATTTAGCAACAGAGTCAATGTAGGGTTTAAAAGAAAGGGCTGAGTCAAAGATGAAGCCTAGGCTACGGGCTTGGGGGACAGGCAGGATGGTGACTCCATCAATAGTTATTGACAGTGAGGAAGGAGAGGAAGGATGAGGGGGGAAGATAAGGAGTTCAGTTTTAGCCATGTTGAGTTTGAGTTGACGTTGAGACATCCAGGTAGAGATGTCAGAGAGACAGTTGATGAGACGAGCTTGAACAGAGGGAGAGAGAGAGGGAGTAGAGAGATAGAGTTGAGTGTCATCAGCATAGAGGTGGTATTGGAAGCCATGGGAGGCAATGAGTTTGCCTAAGGATGAGGTATAGATCGAGAAGAGGAGAGGGCCAAGAACAGAGCCTTGAGGAACACCAACTGAGAGGGGGAAGGAGGAGGAGGCGGAGTTGGAGAGAGACACATTAAAGGAGCGGTCAGAGAGGTAGGAGGAGAACCAGTTATGGACAGAGCCACAAAAGCCAAGGGAGTGAAGGGAATCCAGCAAGAGTGAGTGGTCAACAGTATCGAAGGCAGCAGAGAGATCAAGGAGGACAAGAATGGAATAGAGACGTTTAGATTTAGCCACCAGAAGATCGTTGGTGATCTTAGCGAGAGCAGTTTCAGTAGAATGAAGGGGGCGGAAGCCAGATTGGAGGGGGTCAAGGGAGGAGTTGGAGGATAGGAAGTCAAGGCAGCGGGAGTAGACAACACGTTCAAGCAGCTTGGAAGCAAAAGGAAGGAGTGAGACAGGACGATAGCTAGAAGGGTCAGAGGGGTCAAGAGTGGACTTTTTGAGAATAGGAGAGACTGTGGCATGTTTGAAGGCAGAAGGGAAAGAGCCAGTAGAGAGGGAGAGGTTGATGATGTGCAGGAAGGAAGGGGCGACAGTGGGAGTAATGGAGGTGAGGAGGCGGGAAGGAATGGGATCAAGGGGGCAAGTGGAAGGGTTGGAGGAGGAGAGCAGAGAGGAGATTTCCTTAAGGGAGGCAGGGGAGAAGGAGGACATGAGAGAAGGAGGGGGAGGAGGGAGAGGGGTGGGAGTGGGAAGAGAGGAGTGGGAAGCGATGTCGAGGCGGATCTTGTCTATCTTGGAGGTGAAGAAGGAGGCAAGATCCTGAGCAGAAAGGGAAGAAGGAGGGGGAGGACAGGGAGGCTTGAGGAGGGAGTCAAAGGTAGAGAACAGGCGGCGAGGGTCCCGAGAACAGGACTCAATGCGGGAGGCATAGTAGTGTTGTCTAGCAAGGGAGATAGCAGAAGTAAGGGTGGAGAGACAGAATTTGAAGTGAAGGAAGTCAGCGTGAGAATGGGATTTGCGCCAGAGTCGTTCAGCAGCACGAGTGCAAGAACGGAGGTGGCGGATACTAGGGGTGAGCCAAGGACGGGGGTTGTGGGAGAAGGCAGGGCGGGAAGAGAGAGGGGCATGGGAGTCAAGTGTGGAGGAGAGAGAGGCGTTGAGAGCAGAGACAGCGGAGTCAGGGGAGGAGGAAGAGAAGACTGTAGGAAGAAGGGGAGAGAGAGAGGAGGCAAAGTCCAGGGGATCAATAGCTTGAAGGTCACGGAAGGGGCGTAGAGAAGGGGAAGAGGAGGGGGGACAGTGGGAAATGTTGAAAGAGGCAAGGAAGTGGTCTGATATAGGATGAGGATCGAAGGAGAGATCAGCGACAGAGCAGTTTCTAGAGAGGACAAGATCAAGAGAATGGCCATTAGTATGGGTGGGGGAGTTGGTCCAAAGGTGGAGGTTGAAGGAGGAGGCTAGGGAGAGGAAGCGAGAGACTGAGGGCTGAGATGGGTCATCAACATGAATGTTGAAGTCACCAAGGATGAGAGTGGGGATATCAACAGAGAGGAAGAAAGTGAGCCAGGACTCAAAGTCAGAAAGAAAGGAAGAGAGAGGACCAGGGGGACGGTAGATGACAGCAACACGTAGATGGAGGGGGGAGTAGAGGCGCACGGAGTGAGCCTCAAAGGTATGGAAGGAGAGAGAGGGGGGAGGAGAAATTGGTTGGAACTGACAGGATTTAGCAAGAAGGAGGCCCACCCCACCACCCCGTCCTTCAGGGCGGGGTTGGTGAGAGAAGGAGAGACCCCCACAGGAGAGGGTAGCAGGCGTGACAGAGTCCGAGGGAGTGATCCAAGTTTCAGTAAGGGCAAGGAGCTGGAGGGAGCGAGAGAGGAAAAGATCATGGATATAGGGAGCTTTACTGATAGATGAGCGACAGTTCCAGAGGGAGCAGAAAAATGGTAGTTGATGAGGGGGGAGGCAAGGAATAGGGATAAGATTGGGAGAAGGGGAGCGTCGTGGTAGGCTAGAGACAGGAGGAATAGGGATAAGATTGGGAGAAGGGGAGCATCGAGGAAGGCTAGAGACAGGAGTGGAAGGGGAGCAATGAGAGAAAGTAGCCAAGGGAGCAAAGGATGTATGGGGGAGGTTAGAGAGTGGTGCTACATGATGCATCTGCTGGAAAAGGCCAGGGATGCAGAGCAGTGGGATAACAGACTGCCTCCTGTGTGACTGGCCCCTTCAGCCCTGCTATGAGGTGGGATCTGAGGATCGAGCCCGGAGGAGCGTGCTCTTCCAACTCACCTAATAGCTGATCAGGGAAGGTGCTGCTGAAGCTCCCAGTTCCCCTTTCTCTGTAGCCTAGGAAACTGACCACATGCCCCTCTCCAGGCAAGCTGGGCTGGCTCATCCGCCCCCAGATTGCCTATTCCATCGTGGCTTTGTGCATCCAGTCCCCTACCATTAACCGTTTGAGAGCCAATGCCCAGCCCTTCCTCCTGGCCACCGCCCAGCACGCTCCTCCTGGTCCCCCAGCAGCTGTCTAGTGGCAGCAGGCCCAACCCTGTAATGCTGTAGGAGTCCCAGAATCCAGCCACGTGTGACTGGCTCCTTGGTCCACCCAGAGGCATGGTGATGGCCACACAGCAGGGCAGATCACATGACCTGCTCTCTCCGCTGGACCAAGATTGCCTGCAATTGCCCACCCTGGGGCATGCAGGGGATCGGGCCCACCTCATCTCAAGTGGCTGTGCCCCTTGAGAGAGCAACCAAAAAGGTGTAAAGGTGGCAGAATATGGTCCAGAAGCAGAGATCAGAAACTCAGTGGTCCAAATCAGATTTGTGTAGTTAAGTATGCACGAAAGGGGTTGCATGATCAAGGCCTAACTTATCCCCTTGACGGATAACTTTTTGTACAGTAAATTTAATCATTCTGGTTTTAAAAGAGTAAAGCCGCCAACATGGAGATTTACTATAGAAATCTTGCACCCTATTATCGCTGCTGTGATGTTGGTATATAATTGCAGCAGCAGTGACTTCTCAGACTTTACCTCTTTGAATTAAGTCTATATGGTGACTTATCACTGCAGCAAGGTTGGAATGATACAAGGAATATGATAAACTCTTGCCCATTGCCTATTCTGCAGAGGCAATGCAGACTGCTGTATAATTACTGCAATGCCATCCATGTGCTCTCAGACACAATAACCAAGTAAGATGTAGCCAGGAAAGCCGGCCAAACCCAGCAGTGTCAAGATCGCTAGGAAATAAACTCTATGTAGCATATTTTTAGCATATATTTTTGAAACACTTTCCCCCCCCTATTCCCTGATCGTTCACTGCTCTTGTCTTCCTCTCTTTTGGCCAGATTAAATAGATCCTTCGGGAAAGAAAGCACTTGACCACTCTCCAACAAATAAAACTCTCAAAGTCCTTCAGTTTACTTCAGTATCATTAAGCACATGGCCAGCGTGATCCTCAAGCTGTTCTATGCCAGTGCTAGTCTTTAGTGCCAGGGCGAGTGAATGCCATTCACTTCAATGGTCTGCCACCAGTGGTACGGGCTAGCACTGGTGGTGCTAAACAAACTGAGGATCATGCCAAGAGCTTTAAACTTTTTATGCGGCCATTTTCCCAAGCTTTTTAAAGAACAGTATTCGGTGTGTGCCTTCCCAGTGTCGTAAAGACAGCGTTATCAGGGTTGTGCAAGCAGCTATTTAACTGAAAAGGCTGCTCTCCCTGAATCTGTCCTCTCCGCACATCATAAGAAATCTCATATACTAGATGGGATGATTTCCAACCACGAGGGACCCTTTAGATCAGCTGAGCTTGTTTAAGGCTATCACAGATGAGTGGTGTAAATTACCAGACATATCATGAGAAGGAAAACATTTAGCCTTCAGTGTGGTAGAGAATGCTGAAGCAAATTGCAGATTTCACATTCACAAATATTATTCACCTATTCAGATAGCCTTCCAAATAACTATTCACACTCAAAGGAAAATGTGCATGTTTGTTTCTCTGGGTATTTTTTGGTTCTGTTATTTTATTTACTTTGGTCATTGAACGACAATGATTGAAATTACTGAAATAACCAAGCAAAATGGCCGCAATAACAGGGCCAAAATGTTTGAAAAACCAAATCAAATAAATAAAGTGGAAATGAATAGTTATTCATATCCACTTTGTCCAGATGAACCAGTAGTGAACAAATTTAGTATATTCACATTTCAGATTATATGAAATATGATCCCTTCTCAAGCCCCCCTGCCCCCGATTCCCTCTCTGCTCAGGACCTTGCATCATTTTTCACCTCAGAGATTGACAAGACCCGCCAGGACATTGCTTCTCACCCATCTCCTCTACTCGCTCCCTCATCATCCCCTCCCCCCACTCTCCTCTCCTTCTTTTCTCCTGCCTCCCTTGAGAAAATCTCCTCTCTGCTCTCTTCCGCCAACCCCTCCACTTGTCCTCTCGACCCAATCCCCTCCCGCCTCCTGACCTCCATTGCTCCCACTGTTGCCCCCCCCCTACATGTTATTAATCTCTCCCTCTCCACTGGCTCCTTCCCCTCCACCTTCAAGCATGCCACTGTCTCTTACATCCTTAAAATGTCCACCCTCAACCCTTCTGACCCCTCTAGTTACTGGCCAGTCTCCCTCCTACCCTTCACCTCTAAGCTTCTAGAATGTGTTGTCTACTCCTGTTGCCTGGATCTCCTCTCTGCCAACTCATCCCTGGACCCTCTCCAATCTGGCTTCCGCCCCCTTTACTCCACGGAAATGGCCCTTGACAATATCACCAACGATCTACTGGTCGCTAAATCTAACTGCCTCTACTCCATTCTTGTCCTCCTTGACCTCTCTGCTGCATTTGACACTGTCGACCACTGGACTCTCTTCGCTCCCTAGGCCTCTGCGGCTCTGTCCTTGACTGGTTCTCCTCCTACCTCTCTGACCACTCCTTTAATGTGTCTCTTCCCAATTCCACCTCCTCCTCCCTCCCCCTCTCGGTGGGTGGTTCCCCAAGGCTCTGCCCTGGGCCGTCTCCTCTTCTCTATCTACACCCAGTCCCTTGGCAAACTCATTGCCTCCCATGGCTTCCAATATCACCTTTACGCTGACAACACTCAACTCTATTTCTCCACTCCCTCTCTCTTCCCCTTCTGTCCAAGCTAGCCTCATCAACGGTCTCTCTGATATCTCCGCCTGGATGTCCCGACGTTAGCTCAAGCTCAACATGGCTGAGACTGAACTCCTTATTTTTCCTCCCTACCCTTCCTCCTCCTCTTCCCTCTCCACCCTTATTGATGGGGTCACCATCCGTCCTGTCCCCCAAGCCCATAGCTTGGGCTTTGTTTTCGACACTCACCTTTCCTTCAAGCCTTACATCAACTCTGTTGCCAAGTCCTGTCACTTTGCCCTCCGTAACATTGCACGGATTCACCCCTTTCTCTCTGTCTCCTCAGCCAAAACCCTTGTTTACGCCATGGTCATCTCTCACCTTGACTACTGCAACCTCCTCCTTGCTGGCCTCCCCTGATCTCATCTGTCCCCCCTTATTTCCATCCCAAACTTCGCTGCTAGGATCATCCACTTGGCCCGTCGCTTCGACCACATACAGCCTCTCCTCTCCTCATTTCACTGGCTCCCCCTTCCTGCACGCATCCTTCACAGACTCCTGGTATTTACTTACAAAACCCTTCATAACCTGGCTTCCCCTTACCTCTCAGCCCTAGTCTCCTTACACACTCCTGCATGCACTCTCCGCTCCTCCTCTGTCCCCACCTTGCTCTCCCTCATCTCCCCTGCTCACCTAACCACCTTCGTCCCTTCTCCCTTGCTGCCCCTCATGCCTGGAACTAGGGCTGAAGCGGTAACTCCTTTTTCCGTTCTGCTATTTCATTCTGTCATTTCAGAAATGCCCATGACGTTCTGCAGTTTTTCCGCCGGCATTCTGCTAATTCGGAAACCGTCGGAACAATCGCGGAAACTGTTGGAACAAGTATTTTTCGCTACTTCGCAGTGCTGGTGGAAATTGCAGAAGATAGAAACTGTCGGAAAAAACATTATTCCGCTATTTTTGCAGTCTTTGGAAGTAGTGGAATGAAAGTAGCGGAATTAGCGGAATGAAAGTAGCAGAATGAACGTCTCTATCGCATTATGCTGCTCATTGCGGAAGAGCTTTTTTCGTTGGAAAAAGTTACTGCAGCGGCTTTCCGCTTCAGCCCTACCTGGAACTCCTTCCCTGCCCATATTCGCCTCACCCCCTCCCTCCACACATTCAGATCTCTCCTCAAAACCCACCTCTTCCTCACCGCCTTTCCCGACGCCTGTTAGAACTTCCCACTCAATACTTACTGTCTGCCCTCCCCATTGACTCCTGCCTAACTGCAACCAAGCCAAGCTCGTGCACCTGAGACTTCGCATCTGCTTGAATGTTTTTATCCCTTGTCTCTCCCTATGTTCCCTCTGCTTGTCTTCCCCCTCCGAGTCTATTAGATTGTAAGCCATAGGCAGTGATTGCATTTATCTCATTGTTCTGTAAAGCGCCAGGTACACAGCTGGGGCTATACGAATGCTTATAATAATAATAATAATAATTAATAATATTCTTTTCAGCGTTAGTGGGGATGAGATATTTCTCGAAGTTCCTTATTCATAGCCAATATTGCCACAGCCCACAATTGACGATAAACCCCATTTGCCGTTCTCTCCCCCTACTGCTGCATCCTTCCATGATCCTTTCACTGACTTGTCCCCAAGGATTTTTACCTGCATCTTTACTGCTTTTAAATTTCAGCTTTCCTTCTTCCTTTCCTCCATTTCCATATGTCATTTTGCCTTTCTGCCTGTCTGGGAGTCGCTGTACCTAACTCTGTAAAGCATTATCTCTCTGTCTTTTTAAAGTGTTTGGTGGTACTTTATGTTAAGGATGGTATATAAAAATAAATTGTATTGTACCACATTTTTGGACTGGCACCTAATCTTTACTGAGCTCATTCAGACCATTCTTTAAGATGACATTGGATCTTAAAGACTCTTCTGATCCAGTGAATCTTGATGATGCCACTGGATCCTTGAAAAAGATTCCCTACTCTTTAAACTGTGTCTTGCCGTTGACTAAAAGACTGGAGTTAGATTACCTTGAAAATTTGTAGAAATAAATCCCTTCCGCCCTCTCTTCCTTAACGTCCCCTTCTCCCTCACCCCGTATTTTACTTGCAAATGTCCATCGATGTGCTAGCTACAGTAAAGCAATGAAAAAGCATGCTAATAGTGTACAGCTTTGGTAGTGAAACAATCCAACAGCTTGCTTATGCATCTATTTGGCTTAGAATGGAAAATTAGAACAGCTTTAATCTGCTAGCAGCATCAAGCAGGGAAGCGCTCCCTGGAGTGAAAGAGTTAGGAGTATCACAGCAGGGGCTGACGAGAGGCAGCATGCTGTGGTGTCACTGCAAGGTTCTTGCACTTTGGGTACAAAAAGCCAGGATCCTGGAGAGCACTGAGATGACAGAGCTGGAAACACTAGGGGAGATCGAATAAATCTTTAGGCTAAAGTATGCTTTAACAAGAAAGCTATATCATAGTTGAGCCTTGCTATCTTTGCGATCCTTGTTTTTCCACAATTGAGGGCCTGCTTTTATTTTCTGGGCACTTTTTGCACAATACTTTCCATGCACAATTTGCCTGTGGGAAATAATCTGGAAGGCAAAGCATGCACAGGGATTGTAATGTGGAAGTGCCCCCCTGTACATTTGTGCTGGCAATCCTGCAGGGATTGTAGAGCTGGATTTCCCTACTCTCCAATCCTCTGCAGGATCGCCAGCAAAAATGTGCTGGGGGCGGGTGTGGGTGTGTGCTCCCACGTTACAAACCCTGTGCACACTTTGCCTTCTGGATTCTTTCCCGGAGGCAAATCATACACGAAAAGTATCATGAGAGAGCTGGTTGGCCGGGAGCCCCTTCCTTGGGGCCCCCTGGGTGTCAACTATGAGGAGGGCATTTTCTATGACTGCACCACGGCTGTGGAACTCCCTCCTATTGGAGGTTCGCTTGACCAGTGACCTCTCCTCTCTTTCCGTAGACAGTGTAAGACCTGGTTGTTCCGTCGGGCCTTTACCGAGGGAGATGGGGTGGTGGGTTGGATTAGAAAGGGTTTGGGTATGGGTTCTTTTAATCTGGGGATTTTAGGTTTTTTAAATTGTATTTTAGCTAGTATGTATTTTAAAATGTTGTTAGCTGCCCTGAGATGCTTATAGCAGGAGGGGCAGCATATAAATTTTAATAATAAATACAATCAATCACAATTTATTAGGCTTAACTTTCACCATTTAGCCAAGAAAACATAAAGAAAAACACTCAAACATTGATGAAACATTCAAATAAGTACAATATTTCCAAAATAGAAGGAAAAGGGGAAGAGGAGCAGCATTTGGAACAAGGTACATTCCCACTTAGTAGATATAGTCTAACAGAGAGAGAGAAAGAAAAAAAAAATGGCCCTAAGTCTTCCTTCCTTACTTGCTTAGTCTGTCTGATCTCTTTCCCTTCTCTTTATCACCAAATGGGCATAGGTTGCAACCGCCCAAATTATCTTCTCATCGTGGGCTGCGAGTAACTTCTCTAGCCTGATTTGATTTGGCAAGTATTGCTCATCCTCACCCCATAGGGGGACCAGCCACACCTCTCTCAATTCTTTATAGAAGCTACAGATAAAGAGAATATGATAAACATCCTCGATTTCCGACATATTGCAGTGACAAAAACGCTGCTCATACGGTTTCTGTTGGTAGCGCCCTAGTGTTACAGTTGATTTAAATAACTGCATGCGGAGAAGAGTATAGGCTCTACACAAATCCCGTTCGCTAATGCTGTCCAGATATTTCTCATAACCATGGGTCCTTTTGGTATACTGGAAGTGCGGTGCAACCTTCCATTCTGCTATCTTGGCAACATCCTCCTGTTTCGCTACATCCCTCAAGGTATTTTTAATAATCGATTTCTGCTGTCCTAAGGGCTTACCCAGCAGAAATTCAGGGAAGACGCCTATGCCATTTAACTGATGGATAATCTCCTTTATCCATGGATAAGTAGGGGGACACATTTGACTCAATTCTTCCTGCAGGCATAAGGAAGTTAGGCAGGATTCCAGTCGAGCACACAATTTAACCCAATATAGTAAATTCTTTTGATGCATCATACTTACGATCGAGGCTACCCCTGTTTCGGCTCTCACAACTGCGCCGGGTACTGCCTGGGGGACTCCTAAGGGGCTCCGTAGAAATTTATTTTGCACTATCTCTAGCCTCTGATCACATGCCCCTACCTGAGAGACTTCGGCCCCATAGGTGAGTATACTTCGAATCTTTGCAGAGAACACCTTCAAGATTTGAGACAGAGGGGTGTTCCTAAACTTATTTACCAAGCCTAAAATACCTTTGGCCCCTACGTTTGCCTTTAGGGCAAGATAATAAGCATGCCGATTCCAATTAGGTTGACGGGAAAAACATATCCCTAAATATACAAAGCTGTCCACCTGTGACAGTCTTCCATTGCCTATCTTCCAGATATATTTTTTGGCTTTCTTACCTAGTACCATTACCTGGGACTTCTTATAGTTTAGTTCCAGTCCCTTCATCTCACGGTAACCTTCAAACTGTTTAAGTTGCACCTCCGGGCCCTTCCTTGTCTGGGACAATATAATGACATCGTCCGCATACATAAAAGCTGTAACTACTCTATTGGCGAACTTTGGAGGATGACCCTTGACCTCCAATAGACTCTTAATTAGGTCGCCCAGATAAATACTGAATAATGTGGGTGCAAGAACACAGCCCCGCCATACACCTTTATTTATTAGTATGGAGTCCTCTGTAACTATATGGGGGGATACTCTCACCCATGTCCTATTTCGATCGTGCAATTGGATTTCCTGGGTTAGAAGATTTCAATTTATACCCTGAGAATACATCTTCTTCCATAGTTTCTCCCTTGGCACCAAGTCGAATGCCTGGCGTAAGTCCATAAATGCTAGGAATATATACCCAGATATAATTATGTGGGATAAAACATAGCAGTTGTCCATAACAGAGCATCCTTTTTTAAACCCAAACTGTTCTTCGGGGATAATTTTACCCTCTGCTGCCCATAGTTCCGACTGTTCTAACAGAACTCTTGCGTAGATTTTGCCCAGGACTGGTATTAAACAAATAGGCCTATAACACCCTGGGTCCCACTGATCTCCCTTTTTAAAAATGGGAACTATAATAGATTCCCCCCATTCCTGCGGAATATTACCCATTTTGTTGATCCAAGTAAAATATTTGGCAAGCCAAGGGGACCACCATGTAGGGCACAGTTGTAGAGCTTCTGCAGTGACCCAGTCTTTCCCTGGTGCCTTATTTTTCCTCAGGACTCTGATATATCCTGATATTTGCTCTTCGGTAACTACCATGATAAATTCTCCTACCTCCTTGTTGCAGTTTCCTCCTCAGCAATCTCACTTAATATCATATCTCTACCCTGGGGTTCAACTGTATATACCTCCCTAAAGTGCGCTAGCCACTCGGATTCTGGCACTATTACTGGGCAGGGGCTCTCCCCAAATTTCAATCCTGTTTTTATAATTTGCCAAAACTGCTTTGAGTTGTTGGTTGTTATTGCAACATTCAGTTTGGCCCATATTCTCTGGTTATTCAGGGTTTTCTTTGTTTTTATCAGCATCTTATACTGGTTTCGTACTCTAAGATATTCCTGCCTATGGATCACCGAATAAGACCTTAACCACCAGCACCGAGCTCGTGCCTGCATCTTTTTCCCCTGTTGGCATTCTGCATCAAACCAGCCATCTTGAGAATAATCTCTGATATTGGTCCAACTTGAGAGGACTTGCAGTCCCAAGCTGTCTACAATTAACTTGTAGTTCCTTGAGTAGGACTGCATATCCTCTTGCCCCTCTACAAGCATTTCTTGCCTATACTTGGCCATATCGATCCCATGCAGTAAGTGCCAAGTTTCTGTAGCCACTTGACTGCTCCATTTTCTCCGGCATCTTGCTAGTCCACCTGGGGCAGCAGGGCCTGCTCCCTTTATCCCTCTACCACCACTCCTCACCTTTATCAATGCCGTAAGTGGCATATGGTCACTTTCGTGTAGAATTAGTATCTGCATGTCAGTGAAGAGGTCATAGTGACTGTAAAAATAAAGACCACTACACTCCTCCCATTACAGTTAATAAAAGTAAAATACCCTCCTGAGGCAGCCTCCCCCCTCCCATTCAATATAATCAGCCCACAGGATGCAATAACTTCTAACATTCGCCTTCCCTGCTCATCAATTATTGGGTCGTTTGATCTCCTCCTTGGGTATAGATCTAGCAGCGTTATACTCTGGTCAAGGTCTGAGTCACTTCCATTGCCAATTCTTGCGTTCCAGTCACCTACTATGACTGGGAGGGACTGCCCTAGGAAAGTCTTCCGACATCCGTTTTATCACATCCCTCAATTTAATCCAGACCTCTGGGTCGGAGTAACTAGATTGTATAGGCAGAATATATACATTCAATAACAAAAAGCAACTTCGTGGGTTAAGTTCCCACCTAAGTAATTGGTATGCTGCACCGCCTGTGAGCTCTTCTACTATAGTGTCCTTATGATCTGCCAAAATTAAAATTGTCAGACCACCGGACGGTCTTCCCCTCTTATTACGTTTCACTGCCCCCTGGCAATAACTATTAAAGCCCTGGATCTGCACACTCTCACTTTTGTGTTAGCCAGGTCTCCTGTAGGAATACCACATCGTAATCTGTCAAGAATTTAATCCATTCTGTGTCCCTCATCCTCTGCTTACAGCCCGCAGCATTCCATGATAAAATTTTAATTCCCCTTACTCCAGCAATCTTGCTTAAGGCAATTGCCTTGGATGGCATCGATGCCTCTTGGGGGCACACAGCCTTATATTTCCTAATGAAGTCATCATCCCCCGATTTTGGTTTCGGCCCCACAATGTTCCAAGACAGACAGCCTAAAATTAATTGCGGTGGTTGTCAATATGTAGATCTTGGCTCTATACATAGCAACTCTCTTATCGGGCCCTCTTCCCTTTCCAGAGGAATGCTTCCTATGAGATTACTATCTTCATTAGGGGGAGACTGAGGCCTGTGGACCACCGTACACTCCAAAAGGAAGGCGTTAAAGCAGGTTTCTGGTACCTGCGCAATGCCCCCTCCTACACTTTCCATACCCATCCCTCCTACTGCATGCCAGTCCAAATCAATTAAATCTACAGGGTCCGGTGATCCAGTTCTATCTAGCATAAGCCACTTCTGCATATCAGGGTTATGCTCTACCATTTCTTTATCAGGATCATCCAGGTTCTTAATTAAACTATGTTGCCTAGAGATTAGTGATCACGCCAGGGTGTTTTCCACACTTTGTAGGAAAATTCCCGTTGCTTTCATACAAACCCCACTCTTCCATAAATTGTCCTGAATTTGCAAGGAGGAAAATATAACTTCCCACCTTCAAAACTACTCTCTATTTAACAATGCCGTTACTTCTTCAACCTCCTCCACTAGTACACCCAATAGCGTTCTCTCCTGGATAAATGCTATGAATTGTTGGACATCCAAAACTCCATTTTAAAAAAAATTGTACTTCCTCTTCTTATTAAAATGGAATACCAGCGCAGGGGCCCACCTTGTGTTAGTATCTTGTGGCCAGATCTTTGGAGGCATGGAGTTCTTCCTACCAATTGATTTATTTCTACTAATTGTAGGAAGAGGTAGTCGCCCTATACTCTCAAGGGGGTTGGGGCGAATAGCCCCTCGCTCAACCTCCTTAGGAGTCTCAGCTGCAAGCTGGGTGCTACTCCCAGTTTCCTGCATTATGGGTAGTTCTTCCATCACATTATCACCCATCCTTAACTTATTCTCTGAGTTGGCCCTATTCTTACTATACTGTAGGCCAGGCTGTGTTTGTGTAGCTGTGTCTTTTTGATTTAAACTAGACACCTCACGGGAATTCATCTTACCAGTCCATGTACTGAATTCAAGCCACAACCCCCCTACCAAAACTTTCATTGCAAACAATAGCTCAGTAGTTTGATCGAGTTCCACTTCTATTTCTTTAAACTGGGTATCAATATCAAGTTCCAATCTCACATTTAAATCATCAAATTTACGGTTGAGCAAATTAAATTTCTGCTCCAAATTATACGGTAGGGATGCCTGCTCCAGCCTTATGTAATCCTGCATTTGGGTAGCAGAAAGGTTCTCTTGGCTATGCCGATTAGTTTCTGGCAGGGTCTCTCCTTGCATTCTCTTTGCAGAGCTTGAGCAAAAAAAGTGCGTAAATTTAGTTTGATTTAACAAAGGAGATCTTGGAACCTCATAAGCGCTCTCCGCCTGGGCTTTTTCCTCTGCCAGAGATACAGGGGCCCGAAGCGTTCTGGACCTTAACTCGATTATTCCTTACTTGCAATGGGCTAAATTACAGAGCGCCTGATGTATACCTAATGTACCTGATGTACAATACAGCCCCAACAAGCACTAGTCATGAGTTCCAGGCCCTCCCCTCCCACTAATCCATTACAGCTCTACCTCTAGTCACTTGAGTGCACTGCAACTCCACAGCTGAGGGGCTCCTCTGGGGTATTGCTGGACACGTACAGAGCACAAAGTTCAAGGCAGCAACACTCTCTGAGTCCCAGCCCACCCACCACTCTCCCTTATCGCCAGACCTCGCCCCCAAGGGTTATACACTATGGAAAGTCCCCTCGAACGGAAACAAAATCTATCTTCAACAATCCACGGCGTTTCTGCCTCCAGTGGAGATCCAAGCTTATCCTAGTCCATTGGAGTAGAATCCTTAATCAAGGGTAAGAGAAGGATCTCATTCGGCAAAGTAGAGTTTGGGCTCCGACTCCGGGTCGCTTCAAAGGGTGCGCCTAAGGGCACGCACTCTTGTACGCGCGACCCTTAGGCGCGCAGCTGAGGCACACGCCAACAGCACGGCCGTCAGCTCACTGTCTCCTTTGCATGTCCACAGGTCTCCAGCTCCGCCCTGCTCCCGCCGCTCACAGCTGCCAGGTAAGTAGGAGCTCTGCCCGTTACACCAGTCCACTCAGCTCCCCCTAATAATAAATAAATTAAATAAAAGCCCCCACTGTGTCTCTCTTGCTTATCCTACCTAATGTTAGGCCCTGGTGGCATGAAAGGTCTATTGCTGCACCCGTGCAGAGCTCTTCACAAAGACAGTAGTGGACTGCAAGATTCAGAGCTAAAGCTTTTGCAATTATGGGTGTTTTTAGACAAGTGCCTCTACACCCATCATGCTTGTTGCAGGGATGTATAGGGTGCCAATGCAGCGCCTTATGGTGGGTAGACGCTTGTCTAAAAACACCCTAAATGTGCCAAAAATTGAATATGACCAATTTTCCAATTTCAGAGTATGCATTCAAATTTGAAGTTCTGTGTCCATTCACAAAGTTCTCATGAGGAACTCAGAATATGTTATGAAACAATCCAGTGCAGCAGAAGCATCTTTATTGGATGTAAAAATGTCCCAAATAAGCAGCTGCCCAATTTATCTTTTACATAGCGCCAGCAGTAATATGCCTTGTGATGAACTATTGTGATTAAAGAACGGTCCTTTCTCTGAGGGATGCCCACCCACCACCCACCCACTATACATGTTTCAGGGCTGCAGTGGTGCCCTACAGGTAGCCTGCAACATGTATAATGGGTGGGAGGTGCTTGTCTAAATGCACCTTATGATGCACAAGAGAAAAAAGTGGGGAGGGAACATAGGATGAAACAGGGGATACATTTATGATGTTGAGAAGTTGCAGATGGTGGGCACCCAATTGGAGCATGCAAGGAGGTAGGTTGAACCTAATAAACAGCCATGTGAACACCCACTCATTGGTAGCTATCATACAGTTTCTTTTCACCCAGAAGGAGAGAGACATTTAAGAAGCTGGAGGTGCATTTGCTTAACTTAATTACAAGAGGTGGTGGGGGACAAGGAGAAGTCTGTTTTTTCATTACTGTGTCTCTTGCTAACTGATATTTGGATTTCACAGTCTATGATGCACAAGAGAACAAAGGGGGAAGGGAACAGAGGGTTCAGAAGAGCCATTCCAATTTCACAGAAAAGCTCTGCGAAATCAGAACGGCTCGCAGAAATTCAGTCAGAATTCCGATTGAACAATTTGCGCGTGCACAAGATTGCCACAGCTGTCCTGTGCATGCTCAAAATGCCTGCTGACCTACACTGAAGTGGCAGCTGCCATTTTGCTGTAGGACAGCAGCTATTTTGCATATGTGCAAATTGGCTTTAGTCGTTCCAGTTGGAATTCCAATCAGAATTTCATCCAACCCAAATTCCGATCAGAAAGATCGAAATGCTCAGTTCTGTCAAAATTAGAACTTGGGTGAAATTTTGGTTTCAGCCCTAGCCTCAGTGAACAGCTATCCTGATTATTACTGTCCCCATGAAGTGGGGCTGATTGTATATTCATTTGATATGCACAATTTGATATGAAGTCAGACTACCTAAAGTTGGAGTAGTAAAAACCAGATGTGGTCAACTAACTGAAGTCAAAGTAAGAGAAATAATTAAACAGGAATTTAGTCGATCCTGAACCCATTGGACTCAGGTATTTTGTGGACCTTGGTCCCTGGTGCTCTGGGTTCACAATCAAGAACAGTATTTCTGCTGCCACCAAGCTGCTCTGGTGAAGTAAAGGAGCTTCATAGGCCCTTTTCACACAGACACTCTAACACTGATAAAACAGGTGTTACATTTTATTATACATGTCACAGGGCTGCAGGTGTGCTCTATGGGTGCCCTGCAACATGTATAATAAAATGTAACACCCGTTTCATCAGTGTTCGAGAGTCTGTGTGAAAAGGGCCACAGTATCTCCTTTCATCACTGACCTTACCGAGGATAACTCCATCTGGCCTTGCTTCACCTGATTGGTTGCTGATCCTGATTGGCCAAGTATTTCAGTTGTTGGGTCACAGCAAGCTCCTGTCATGAACAATTGGGCAGTGACCTGCTCTGCTGGTGCTCTCATCTTGCTTGTGCCTTCAACCCATTTATTCCTGCTTCCTGCCTATTCTGGAACTTTTTAGGATTGACCACCCACCACACACTTAACCCCTACACTGTTCCTGCTCACAATTCGTGCTGGTCCCCAGAAACTGATGGTCCTCAGATCTCTTGGCATTTGACCCTTTCCCAGCCAATGGATGGATGACATTCCTCATCTGACCCCAGGAAAGAGATGCCACCATGTATGGGTACCTTGGACTGTGACCTGAAGCTTTACTCAGACTCTCTCCTTAGTGTAACCATGCTCTCCCTCCCCCTTGGCTGGGATTATGACAATCAAAGTCCAAGTCAAAAGCTCTCCAGGGACCAATAGTAGTTGTTAAAGACAGAGCTGAAACAAAAATCCACAGTGAATATTGTGTCCAGTAACTTTGACTGCTTTGAATCAGGTCTGATGAAGGATGAAGCGCAGATGATACGAATGCTATTTGGTTCCCACTTGGGTTCCCTAAATAAATATCAGTTTTGATTACTTTGGTTATTTCTGTGTTTCTGTTATTTCATTTTAGTTACTTTGGTCACTTTGTTATTTGTATGATTCCATTTTTACACTATTATTTATTTATATGCCACCCTTCCCAGAGGCACAGGGTGGCTCAAAAACCACAAAAACATTAACACTAGTGTAACCCCCCCTTCAACTCTTGCAATCCCCCCACCACCACACACACACCCAACACACACTCAGGTTCACATCCTTGGTGTGCTTCTGGACCCTCACTGTACCTGGATTGTCAGGTGGCGGCGGTAGCCAGGAGCGTTTTTCAACAACTCCATCTGGTGAGGAGGCTGCAGTCTTTTCTTTCTGATTTGGATCTGTCCACCATCGTCCATGCTTTCATCACCTTGAGGCTAGATTCCTGCAATGCGCTCTACGTGGGATTGCCCTTGATGATTGTTTGGTAGCTGTAGCCGGTGCAGAATGCAGCGGCTTGCCTCCTTTCAGGAGCAGGGTTCCGGGAGCACATCACACCGGTGCTCTGAAGTCTGCACTGGCTGCCTATAGCTTTCCGGGCACAATTCAAGGTGCTGGTTTTGACCTTTAAAGCTATAAATTGGTCTGGGCCCCACATATCTGAAAGACCAGCTGTCCTTCCATGCCTGATTGCAGCCCCTGGGATTAGCTGGGAGAGCGTTCCTGTGCTTACTGTCTATAAGCCTTGTTTGTGCGACAAAGGCTCGCAGAGAGATGTTCTTGGCTGCTGGCCCAATGTTATGGAACTCACTTCCCCTGGATTCACAGGCCAAGCCCAGAAATTGGAAAGGGGCCAAATAAGAAACAGCCGTAAGCCAGATTTGGCTCCACCTCTGTGATATATCTAAAAGTTTTTGATTTTTGGTTGTCTTTTATAAAGACCTGAGCTAAACCCCCTTAATGCAACAGAAAGACACCTGTTGGCTTCAGTGGTCTGTGATCAAACTTCTCATTACTTGACAGTAACAAATTCACTGCAAGAGAAGGTCCTGGTCCTAGAAAACCCTAAGTTGAGATCAGGTCCATTGTCTATTTTGGAAGAAAACCTGGTTCCATTCAATATTTTTTATCCTGCCCTATCCCAAGGGACCATTGATTGAAGGAGTCGGGATTTCCTCTAGTGTCTACACAGGTATTTCAGTCACCAGTGTACCCCAGATCCTAAATGTGATTATTAATTTATTATTATTATTATTATTATTATAAGCATTTATATAGTGCCAGCGATGTACCTGGCACTTTACAGAGAATAAAATAGACACGGTCCCTGCCTGAGATTTTACAATCTAAAGACAGGAGGAGGGGAGACAAGGATGGGGGAACAGAAGGAGAAACAAGGGATGCAACATTCATGAGGATGCAAGAACTCGGGTACATGTTCTTGGCTTGGTTACAGTAAATTAGGAGTTTGCAGATAACAGGTGGGGGATAATCCTGGGAGGGATGATTAGCAGGAGTTAGGAAGGGCGGAGCGGAGCGGAAGAGGTGGGTTTTGAGGAGGGACTTGAAGGTGTGGAGAGTGGGGGCAAGGCGGACGAGGGCAAGAAGGGAGTTCCAGGTGTGCGGGGCAGTGAGTGAGAAGGGAGGAAGGCAGTTGGGGAGCAGGGGAGGCGTGGGAGGGTGAGGGAGGGGATGGAAGAGGAGCAGAGTGCTCGAACAGGGGTTCAGAGGGAGATCAGGGCAGAGAGGTGGGGGGAGTGAGGTTGTGAAGGGCTTTGTAGGTGAAGACGAGGAGCTTGTGCAGAATACGCTCAGGAAGGGGGAACCAGTGGATGGAGGAGAGGAGAGTCTGCACATGGTCAAAGTGACGGGCAAGGTGGATGATCCTGGCAGCAGAGTTTTGAACAGAGATGTTTGTGTAATCAGCCATTTGCAGGATCCAAATCAAAACTTGTGAATCAGCAGAAGATAAAATAACCTATGTGGACTTATTCACTCAAGGTACATTTCCTCCATTTCACCTAATTTGCACAAGGAAATTCACCAGATCTCATCTCTGTCATATTGTGTTTTCTTCTATGACCACAGTAAATGGTGGATCTTATTCTAAGACCAAATATGTGTGTTCAACTTAACTGCAATGCAAGAATGTGAATCTTCAATCAGGCATCACCTCCATAATTGTTATTGAGTAATTAATCTATAATTCATAGTGTAACTGCCAAGCAAATAGGTTTAACAAAGGAATTTATACTTGCTGAGATGAATGTTGAAGAAGCAAGTCCAGAAAATGGTGAATGATTTATTCTTTTACTTACAGCTGAAATTAAATCACCCCTAAACTGGCAGTAAGTTATATTGTTAGAACTGGGGCTGGTTTTAAATTAAAACAAAAGTTCACATATTTTAAATGTTCCCAGCAGCTCAAACATAGGACAGAAAATTACTAAAGACGGAATACAAGAAGCACTGATTTGAATGTGAAGCAAGAGCCACCCAGGGCTCTCCCCGCAGCTGGCCAGACCAGGTCTCGCCAGAGCCTACGCCCCCCCTGATCCCAGTGGCAGAGGGAGAGGGGGTGGGGCCACAGATACAGACTGGCTTCCAGCAGAGTGTTGGCCCTGACAGGGGCTATAAAGCTGCGCGTCTACCGGGAGAGTCAGCTGCACTGGAGACAGGAGCTATCCAGGGCTCACCACACCTCAGAGAGCGGGGCCTGGGAGCCACCCAGGGCTCGCCCCATTCCAGAGCAGGGGCCGGGAGCCACCCAGGGCTCGCCCCATTCCCAAGCGGGGGCCGGGAGCCACCCAGGGCTGGCCCTGCAGCTGGCCAGACTGCATCTTGCCAGAGCCCACGACCCCAGCTGCTCCCAGTGACAGAGGGAGAGGGGGGTGGGGCCACGGATACAGACTGGCTTCTGACAGGGCATTGGCCCTGACAGGGGCTATAAAGCTGTGCGCTTGTCAGCAGCGCCGCAGGCGTGTGTCGCAGGCACGTGCCTAAGGGCTGTGCCAAATGGCCCTTGGGCATGAACCTTAGGGGACTGGACTGTGTATTGTATCCCTGACTGACAGAAGATTTTGTGGGAGGACGTGAGTTGATACAGAGATGTGGGGTGTGGTTGGGGGAGGTTATATGTTATTTGGGGGTAATATTAGGGTATTTGGGGGAAGAGTTGTAGGGAAGGGAGGGGAGGGGGAGAGTTAGTGGGAGGGCTAGGTGGGGGGGGAAGAGTATTGGGGTATATTTGGGTATATAGGGATGTTTGGGATTGCTGAAAGGGTTAGGGAGGAGGAGAGGGTGGGGGGTGGTGATCTCCCCTGCCGCCAGGGCGGGGCCGTCAGAGGGGGGCCGGGGCTGTGGGGCCCTGCCGGGGGGAGGGCTTCAGCCATTGGGGTTGTGACAGGCCAGGGAAGAAATGGTCCCGGGTGGAGGGGTGTAAGATCATGGAGGTGGGCCAGGTGCTTAGTACAGGTCCCGTTTACTAGCCCCCAGGCAGTTGGGCAGATGGGTCATGATCAGAGAGCCACTGACCCTGTGCTGCTGCTGTTAAATGCGAGGTCGGTGGTGAATAAAGCAACAACTGTCCAGGAGTCGATCTTGTATATATCATGGAAACTTGGCTGGACCTCAAGTCGGGGCCTATTCTGGCTGACCTTGTTCCAGCCAGGTATTTTGTGTAGCATTAGCCATGGTCGGAGGGATGAAGGGGCAGTGTAGCCATGATTTTTAAAGAGGGATGGTCTGTGAGGAGGTATCCGGTGCAAACCATGGTTGGTATGGAGGTCCTTCACCTTTTGTTTGATTTGGTGGGGGACAGTTTAGGGGTGCTGCTTGTATATCGTGCACCTACCTGTACAACAGCCTCTCTGCATGCTCTGATGGAGCTGGTATCGGGGGTGGTGTTGCGATCCCCGAAGACATTAGTCTTGGGGGACTTCAACATTCATGCCGACGCCACCCTTGGGGGCACAGAGCATGAGTTCATGGCCACCATGGCAACCAGGGGCCTGTCCCAGGTGGTTAGTAGCCCAACACATCGGGGGGGAGGGGCATACTCTGGATCTCATGTTTTGCACCGGTCTTGAGGCAGGTGTCCCGTTATTGGGGGAGATATCAGCAGTGCCCTTGTCATGGATGGACCATTACCTCCTGCAAACCTCTCTTCTGGCGCATGACTGCCCCTGGATGGATGCGGGACCAATTCGTATGGTTCGCCCCTGGAGATTGATGGAACCAGAATGGTTCCAGAGGGCTCGGGGGGAGATACCCGATGATTTTGATGACCATCTCATTGATGACCTCGTGGATTTCTGGAACACCTTGCTAACTGAGGCCATTGATCGGATGGCTCCTAGATGTCTGCTTCCCAGGTGGCAGCACTGCAGGCCTCCTTAGTATTTGGAGGACCTGCAGGGGCTGGAGCGGAATGGGCGGTGGTTGGAGCAACAGTGACGCTGCTCTTGCACTGAAGCTGACAGATTGCAGCATAGAACTAGTTTATGAGCCTATGCTGTGGCTATGAGGATAGTAAAAAAATAGTTTCTTGCTGCCCTCATACCATCCGCTAAGTCCCGTCCAGCGGAGCTTTTCTGGGTGATGTGGGGATTGGTCAGTCCGGCCTCCCTCCACCAAGGAGTGGAGTCATCTATGGCTCACTGTGACATGTTTGTGGACTATTTTTGTGGATAAAATAACTCATATTCACTGCGACTTTGATGCTGCACTTATTACATTAGGAGAGCTGGAGGTTATGGAAGCCCCATCTTGTCCAGTTTTGTGGGATCAATTCCAGTCGGTGATGTCTGCCGATGTGATCAGGGTCCTTGGGGTGGTTAGGGCCACTTCTTGTGAGTTAGACCCGTGCCTGTCCTGGCTAGTGAAATCTTGCAGGGCTCCGACCATGGGCTGTTGCTGGTGGGGGTGGTCAATGCCTCCCTTCGGGAGGGCAGAGTGCCAGACTGCCTCAAAGAGGTGGTGGTGCGGCCTCTGCTCAAGAAACCATTGCTTGACGTTGACTCCCTTGCCAGTATCAGCCTGTCTCTAACCTTCCATTTTTAGGGAAGGTTATTGAATGGGTAGTGACCCAGCAGCTGCAGGGGCATCTGGATTGCATTGGTTTTCTTGATCCCTCCCAGCCGGGATTTCGTCCAGGATATGGCACCGAGACTGTGTTTGTGGCCTTGGTGGATGACCTGCGCCAAGAGTTAGACCGGGGTCAGTCGACCCTGTTGGTGTTGTTAGATCTTTTGGCTGAGTTTGATACAGTTGACCATGAGATGTTGGAGACATGCCTGCGGGACTGTGCAGGAGTGGGCGGGACAGTTCTTGAGTGGTTCCACTCATTCCTAGCAGGAAGAACTCAATGTTTTTAATCATACCAAGACCTCTCGTGTGGTGTCCCACAGGGTTCTGTCTTGCCTCCTCTCCTGTTCAACGTGTATATGCAGCTACTCGGTGAGGTGATTAGGAGGTTCGGCATGCGGTGTCATCAATATGCAGATGACACCCAGCTGTACCTCTCTTTTACAACAGACCCAGGTCCTGCAATCTCGGTGTTTACCCAGTGTCTGACAGCTGTGGGGGACTGGATGAGGGCCAACCGACTGGGGTTGAATCCTGACAAGATGAAGGTGATGCTGGTGGGAAAGGCGATGGGGGTAACGACCCCCATTGTGGACGGGGTCTGTCCTGCATTAGTTCACCAGGTGCGGAGTCTGGGGGTGCTCCTCGACATGCAGCTCTGCCTGGATGTGCAGGTGGAGGCTGTGGCGAGGAATGCCTTTCTCCAATTACATCTGATGTGATGGCTTTGGCCGTATGTCTCAGACTCTGACCTGGCCACCCTCATCCATTCTTTCATCACCTCTAGTCTAGACTATGGTAATGTGCTCTACGTGGGGCTACCCATGACAACAGCTCGGAGGCTGCAGCTAGTGCAGAATGCGGTGGCCCATCTCTTCGTGGGATTGGGCTGCTGGGAGCACATAACACTGGTGCTCCGTGCTCTGCGCTGGCTGCCGATAGTGTTCCGGACCTGCTTCAAGGTATTGGTTTTGACCTATAAAGTCCTAAATGGTCTAGGCCATGCCTACCTGTCGGACCACCTCACCCCCTGGGTGCTGGATCGATTCTCCTATCATCTGGGCAGGGGGGCTGCCATCATAAGTCTCTCCATGCTCCGGGTTAGCCCGAGGAGCTAGGACAGGACTCCAGGACCCCTGCTGCTCAGCAGGATTGGGCTCCTGGGAAGAGCTCCACCAAACAGCTGATAGAGGAGCCAAGAGGTGCACCCTCTCCTGGCTGCGGGGACGAGCATTAAACAGCTAATGGGGAGCACTCCTCTCTGGGGGCCCCCATCAGTTGTTTGGCGTGTGCACCCAGCCCTGGGAAACAGTTGATCAGGGGGTCTGGAGGAGTGTGTGCACCTGACCCCTTGGGGCGGTGGGGGCTGGTGATACATACACACCTTGCCCTGCTGAACAGCTGAGCATGGGGCCAGGCATCATAGGTCCCTCCATGACATGCATTCCTAATCAGCTGTTTGGCAGGGCCAGGTGTACGCACTCCTCCAGGTCTGGTTCCTCCAACCTGAATCTCACGAGATTCTAAAAAAAACCCTGCATGTGTGCAACCTCTGCGGTCATTTTGTACATGTGCAAGCTTTTTTTGAGGTTTTCAAGAATCTTGTGAGAGTCTCGAAACCCCACAAATGCTTTGCGCTTGTGCAAAATGGCTGTGGCAGCCATTTTGTGCATGCACCGAGAGTTTTTTGGACTCTTGAGAACCTTGCAAGGATGGGTCGATAATTGGACGATTCTCAACTCGTCGTCATGCTCAAAAACCTTGTTGAGATTGAGAACCCAGTTCTTGACAAGAGTTTCTAGAATAGCAAGAGCAAGTTTCAGCTCTAGTCTGGAGCAAGCTCAGGAGGACTTTCATGAAAGTCAGGGGCTGGGATCTCAGGGAGAAACTTGTCTTAAAAAGAGGGAGCAATCTATATGTGAGTGTCTATTTATTTTAGGAATTGTTCATTTTCCTACAGTCATCGTGTCGAAGAAATCTGTGTATATAAAATGTTTGAGCCCTGCCAGTGCCCCTGCATTTGCACACAGACAGAGGGGATGGTGCTACTACAACAATATCCCAGTTGTGCTCTTTTTGGAAGAAGTGCCCACATGATGAACACCAGTGGAATCCAGTCAGCCAATCAGAATGTGTTAGTTAGTGTCCAAAACAGTACTGAGATACTGTCAAAGGAAGGCCAGAATCAAAACCCTGAGTGTGGACAACTCTGCAACTGTAGGGTCCAGCTTTAATTCAGATGAGACATCTTGAATCCCTGTGCAGTCTCTTGCAAAGGTGACAAAAAGAAGTTGGCAATTGGCAATCATCCTGTGATGGCAATGAAAGGCATACTAACGCAAATCTTTGCAACCAGAAAATAGGATTCAGGGGGTAAGGAGTAGTTTGAAAGTTCAGCTTACACACTCTATCACAAGATGTTGGCAACATCATCTTAGGTTTCATATCTGGTAATATACAAACCATCACAACAGCAGATCATGTCACTCCTATGTCACAGGGTACTTGAGAAATGCAAACATATGTTATTTGTCGCCGCACCCCCCAATAAGACACAGAGACCAAGTGCTGGATTAAATCAGGCCGCACTCTTTATTCAACAAATTCAAAGACGGTGGGTGATTGCACGAGCAATATGGGTCCAGTATGATTAGCTAACTGATTCTTATAAACTCGGCGCTGGCCGGGATGTGCCTTCCCGTGCCAGTTCCAACACCAACAAGGCTCCCCTTCGACAGCACCCTGGCTCTGGCCGAAAGGGGGAGCGTCCCAACAGTGGGCTTGAGTAAGGAGGTGAGTACCCGCTCAGCCAGCAGACCGTGCAGGTACTTACTGACCGAACTGCAGTACCCCTCCCCGGGGAATAACCCCAGTGCGTGCTGCCTGCGCCTAGCACTGGGTGTCACCTCCCCATCTCTTAAGGAGATGACTCGTTTAATCAATTCCTATCCTATTTAACCTACCAAACCATACTGGACCCCCGCCACAAAGGGGGAGCCAGGCTTCCCCGGCACCCACCGCCTACATCCTCAACAATACTTCCAACTGTTGGGCCAAATTTTTGAGATATAGCTGATTGCCTGCTGTGGATAGATGCACCCCATCTTCCTGGAATAATTCATTCCGCTCATAAACAATTTCAACATGTCGGAGAGTAATTCCTCCTATGCTCGCTATCCACTTAGCTATCTCTCTATTGACATTACGTCGTGTTTTATCAACTTTGGCCGGATTGATGGCCTTGCCCCATTTTTGCCTAGGAACTAAACTGGTCCAAACTAACTGTGCTTGATTAAACAAATTTCTTATATGTGCGAGATCCCTTTTCATCTTAATTATCAAGTTAACCCCTTTCCTTGCTGGGATGTCGTTCTCTCCTAAATGAATTACAATTATGAACGGGGCCGCCACGATTCCTGCACGGAGGGATCGGAGTTTTGGGATCAGCTGATGCCATCGCATACCTCCCGTTCCATACCATTGAACCAATGCATTGTCTCCCAGGCCAGGTTGAGACCCCCAGTGGTTCTTGATGGCGGCTTTGCCAGCCCAACGGACCAAGCTGTGCCCCACGATCCAGATCAATCGTCTCGCAGTCACGGAGCCCCTGGGTCCTAAGTACAGGGGAGATAATTGGTTATTGCGGGTATGGCCTTATGTATTTTTTGTAGGCGTTGGAGCGCCACCTACCTATGGCCTTAATGGATTCGGTGGGTAATCCCGCTGCTGCTGCTGTTGTTGCTGCTCCTATTCTGAACGAATGGGAGCCATACTCCCCTGATGGTAGGCCTAATCTAGTTAAAGTTCTTTTTAACACTGCGTTAAACTGATAGCTTGTCAATGGCAAACCATTCTTGTGCCTGAATAATGTACCCGCCACCGGGGGGCGTATGCTTGTGTACCTCCTCATCTGTTCGACTGGGCATATACCCAGGTCACCGCACCTAAACAATTCAACATTGGTGCCCCTACTCTTTTGATCGGTCTTAGATCTTCTCAGCCTCAATTGAATTGTAGCTGGGGTGATTTTTAGGTCCTCGATCCTAAATGCCCCCCCGCTTTGGTCCTTACGAGATAAGGGGACTACTTCGCTAATCCTAAACCCTCCGAAAAAAGTTATCGTGTAGGCCGTGGTGAACAATTGTAATTCAAATTCATCATAGCACACCTCGCGTAAGATGCTGATGATGCGCACCAGTATGGGGGTAGTAATGGGGGCACGGGTACTGACAGGGGGAGTGGTTGATCTGGCCCAGCTCTCTAACATGTGCTTAATATAAAAACCTTTGTCTGGTGACGGGTATCCGTTCATTCTGCTGATGAACGTGAGGGCCGCTACTTTCCCGCTGATGGTGCCCGGTGCAAGACCCTTTTTTCTAAGGGTCATTGCAAATTGGACTACCTCGGATTCATATATGGGGAAACCGGATCCCCATCCCTTGGTAGCCCTATAACCTTGGAACTCTTGGAAAGCCCTACCGTAGGCCGCCTGTGTTCTGGGGGCGAGGGATCCCCTAACGGTATTTTGTAGCTCTAATACCCAAGGCTCCACGCCCCCGGTGGTATGGGGTCGGGGGATTCTCTGGCCTCCGGCGCAAGTTCCCGGAATCGCTTGATCTGAAAGCGAGAGAGGGCGTCGGCTATGCTGTTGTCAATACCTGGGACGTGGCGTGCTGTGAACAAAATATTGTTCCGTAGGCATACCGTGACTAATGCCCGAACTAGCGGCATGACTCGGGTGGAACGAGAGGACAGGGTGTTTATTATGTGGACCACCGCCTGGTTGTCACACCAGAATAGTACTGTGTGGTTGGCGAATTGGTCTGTCCACAGAAACACCGCTACCACTATGGGAAACAGCTCAAGGAATGTTAAGTCCCTCGTAACACCCGTTTCGTGCCACTCGGGCGGCCATGCCTGGGCGCACCACCTTGTCCTGAAGTACACACCGAAACCAGCCCCTCCTGCGGCATCGGAGTGGACCTGAAGGTCGTTTTGCAACAAACACTTCTCTCTCCAAAAACTGACCCCGTTATAGTCTGCCAGGAATTCGGACCATGCTTTTAGGTCTTGTTTCATGTCCCGTGTAATTCGGATCCGATAATGTGGCTGTAGTTCTCCTCTTAACTTCTCGTACAATCTGGACAAAAAGGCTCTACCGGGTGCAATGACCCGGCATGCGAAATTGAGGCTCCCGACTAGGGACTGCAGAGACCGTACGGTGATTTTAGGGGCAATACTGCAGTCCTGAATCTTTGTCCTCAATTCTATCAGTTTTTTCTCGGGCAATCTAGACAATTTCAATTTGGTGTCTAATTCTATCCCTAGGTACGTGAGTACTGGGGTAGGACCTTCGGTTTTTTCGGGTGCCAGGGGTATGCCCAATTCGTCTGCCATTTCCTGGAATCGCCGTATTGCGATTGAACATTCGTCTGAACGGGGTGGGGCTAAAAAGAGGAAGTCATCCAAGTATTTGGTCACTTCTCCGCCCCTCCAACGTTGCTTAAAAATCCATTCCACAAGGGAACTAAATCGTTCGAATGCTGAACAGGAAATGGAACACCCCATAGGCATTGCCCGATCGTAATAGTATTTCCCCTCGAAGTGAAAACCTAAGAGGTGAAAACTATTAGGGTGCACTGGAAGCAATCTGAATGCTGACTTGACGTCGCATTTTGCCAACAGTGCACCCTTTCCCATGCCCCTTGCCTTCTCGACCGCCTGGTCGAACGATGCATATTTGATGGTTGTCAATTCCTTTGGTATGGCATCGTTCACTGAGGCACCCCGAGGGTAAGACAAGTGGTGGATCAAACGGAATTCTCCCTGGGTCTTTTTAGGTACTATTCCCAATGGGGATAGGACCAGGCCTTGCTGGGGGGGGTGATCGAATGGACCCACTACTCTACCTTCCATTACCTCCTTCATGATTTTTGTCCGTACTAGTTCCTCTCTCCCTTCTATGGATTTAAGGTTTTTTGCTTGGGCAGGAGGTTTGACTGTACTGGCTGGAATTATGAATCCCTGTTTAAAACCCTGTACCACATATTCCACCTCCGTCCTGTTAGGGTGTGCGTGCAGGGCTGCCTCCAAAGCTTCAACCTTAATTGGTGTCGGCCCCCTTTTGAGGGCGGGACCCAGACATCGCCCCTTGGTTATCTTTACTGTTACCTGCTCCTGGGCCGCTGCGGCCACCCCTCCCTCGTTGACGGGGCCGGTAGCATGTGCTCTCAGGGTGACCCCCTCCACAGCTGGAGCACGCATGCCGAAACCTACACTGCTGACGGTTGCACCGGCCTACTCTGTTGTACTCATAGCAGGGGCCGGGGCCTCCTTGGCCCCTCCTGCGATTCTCTGCCCGGTAGGGTTCGTTTGCAGGTGCCACCCCCCCTCGCACTAATGGGTGTCCACTATCTGATCTAGGTGCTTTTGTTGCATCCACCATACTTTCAAGCCAAATATCGGGGGCATGGTGGTCCCAGCGCAAGCCTGGGGTGTTTGCTGCCCTGTGACGAAAAGCCTCATCATAGCGCAACCAAGCCCCTGGGGGGCCCGTTCCATGCGCTCTCCGTACGATATCGGCATATTTGTGGAGCTCGAGGCCCCGCCCCGAGTCAGCTTGCATGACGACCCCCATGTATATGGCATAGGCAGAAGTCCAGTTAGCCCAATTCCGGTCTGCTTTAGGGCGGCGAAATCGCTCCTTATCTTTGTCGCCCTCCTGCTCTGAATGATCCACGATGGGATCACTGAACAGGAGTGCGAACAAGTCCACATACTCTTCCCTCCATATTTTTTCTTTTGTTGCCTGCGTCAGGTGACTGCCAAATGGGGCTGCAACCGCTGGGATAACTCCCCCCGGAGGGCGAATGATTGGTGAGGGTGCGGTGCTAGTCTGTGTCAAGCTGAATTCTGGGGGAGGGAGGGAGAGGATAGGGGTGGAGGCCGGATCATCGGCCACCACAGGTCCCAATTGTGACCGACTACCCATCCCCACCCCAGTGGGGGGACGAAAGTGGTACACCCAGGCCCATTCCCCGTGGATTTGTAGTAGTCGTGGGTTAACAGAATCTACCGTTTGTGTGGGTGTCAGCTGAACCCTTTCCAGCTGCCCCCTTCCCGGCTCTGGTATCAAGTTAGGGGCAGTTCGCCCACTTTCGGTGTTTGCTGGTCTCATGATGTCTCCCACGTGGGGGAATGTACTTTCCCCCCCCCTGGTGGGCAGTAATGTCCCCCTATGGATGGGAGTCTCACCTTGCGCCATTTCAGGCTGCGGGAGAATTCTCCCGTGCGGCTCGGTGATGTCCCCCGTTTCGTGCCTGGCTGAGGGACCTTGCAGCGCTTCCTCCAGCGCGATGATCCTCTGCCACATGGCAAAGTCGGTGCTCGTTCCTTCCTGGGCGGATTCGTGCAATCTCCTCCGGGTCGCTGGGGGTTCATAATTGGGTATTAATGTAGATGCCTCCCGGGCCACTGCCACTGGAGGGGCTGGGGTAATTCTCACGGGGGGGTCCTGTGTGGAGACCGTTCCCCGACCATCATTCTGCAAGTAGTACTGGGCCATACCCGGGACTCCCATTGGATCCCCTTGGGCCCCCAGGTGCCCAGTCGTGAATGTCAGCCCGGCCGGGCTGGGTGAAGGGTGGATCTGAGGGACTGTTGTGTGGATCCCGGCCTGGTGCCCCCTTTCCTGATCATGACTGGGGTCAGGCGCCCCCTGGCTGGCCAGCCTCTGGGGTGTAGAGGGCCCTCCTGAACCTGCTCTGCTGTGACCAGGGCAGGCCTGCCCTACTCTGGGCCCTGCCTCACTCCCCCTTTCATCTTCACGAAATCTTGCAGGGGGGATAACTGGCCTGCTGCCCCTTCTCAGTCCCCCTTCGGGTAGGGGGCTAGGGGCATCCACCCCCACTTGGGCGTGACCCCCTTGGGGGGGGTAACCTTGGGCCTGTTCTAGTGGCCCCTGGCCCCTTGGTGGGTAGGAGGGAGGGCCTGGCTGCGAAGGCCCTGGCTGCTCCCAGGGAGGTAAACATGTGGCAGATGGGCCCCGTGCCTGCAACATGGCCTCGCAGGCCGCAAGGCGCTCCATGAGCTGTTCCCGGGTGGGGGCCCCATCCCCCTCCCCCGTGCCTCCGCCCCGGGGGTTACTGCCCTGTCCTCCTCATTGAGGCTTCTTTGGGGCCGCTTTCTTCTTTGTGCGGCCCATCTCCTTTCTAACTACGTGGCCCGAAGCTCGCTGAGTAAAGAGCAGCAGCAATCGCTCCTTGCTGCTGCTTTCTAGCTCTCCCCCGTCGATCTGCCGACCATGCGGCCCAGAACCGCTCCGCCCCTTCTAAAGGGGGCGGGGCTTGTTCCCCGTTTCGGCGCGGCATTCTTCCCGCCCACGCGCCAGTCTGCCTAGCAACAGACCTCCGGCCAGAGCGCTCTAACGCGCTCCGCCGCAAACCTCTGTCCCGTCTCCCACCTCTCATGGAGGGGGCGGGACAATTACCCCGTCGCCGCCATTGCGGCGGCGAAGGGGACTTTGCCAAATACCTCCTTTTCCAATATGCAGTAGAATACAACTGTAAGAAGAAATGAGTCCCAAGGTTTGGGCTTGGACTTAGATCTATATCTTGAATTTCACAAGATTTTGGTGGAGAGGATGGTATTGCATGCACCATATCCATTTCTAATGCCACAAGAGGGCAGAAAACCTAGGGTTTTTCAGTTTAACATTTATATTTCTGTTCAGTGGCAACTTTTAAACAAAACCAACATCTAAAATTCAGCTCACTCTTCTCCAAGTTTTATCCCAGCCTTGTCAGGCAAGGGCTCTTTTGATGTGTAATGAGCCTCTTATCTGACGTTTACTATTGTCCTCGATGGTTGTAAAATCATTACTCCTGAGAAAACAAAAGTTTACATGTTGATAAGTGGCGAAGGAAAGAATTGGGCTGCCATGAAAAACTGCAGCCACTGCTCTTGCCTTTCTCTCACTCTGTCTGTGTCTAGCAGGAATAATTCACATGCCTGCAATTTGCAGGGGGGAAAGTTTTTTTAAGTTCTCTATTTGGGAACATATTTCACTTTCTCCTGGGAGCTGAAAGTGGTATGTTGTATAATACCTCAGACTCTCGTGAATGATTTTCTGCTTCCTTTTCATGGGGTGGAGGTGGACTCAGACTAACAAACTACTCAAAGTTTGTTAGAATCAGTGCATGCAAAAAACATAATTGACGGTGTGTAATTCATTTTTATATCCTTTGTTTGCTTTCCCTCTCCTTTCTGTAGGAAGCCCCAAGGATCTGATTTCAGAAAACCTTTGCAATCTCACTACTAAAAGTACACCCTACAAACACCAATCAGCCCTGGGAGATTTGCTGCTGAAATGAAGTTTACAAACAAGGGAAGCCAAGTCACTAAAGATGTGCCCCCCCTCCGCCCCCATTCCCAATGGTAAAGTAATTGGGCCCCAAGGTGCCTGAAGGAGGGGAAATGGCTCTGATCACTTACACATAATCCTGGGTTTTTAGTGCATGAAATATAACCCTGACTGTTAAAATATAGTCTTGGAGACTGGCCATGTTGCAATGAACAGCTGGTTTAACAGCACCGTGGTGTTTTAACACCAACAATAGCTCTTTTTAGAGCTGAAATGAAGAACCTTTTCCTATTCATAAGTATTGTTCACATTTTCGGTTAGCCCTCAGAATAGCTGAATAAGTATTAATCATAGAAACCATATTTAAATATTCAATTTATTCAGGTATTTTGTTTCAATTTCAGTCACTTTGGCATTTTGTATTCAGTACTTTGTTTTAGCACTAATTAGAACTATTGTATGCCAAACTGTTGCACTGTGGATGTTTTTAGATGGACCCGGGACTGGTCACCCCTGGAGCTGCTCTGGGGGTGGCCAGCCCTGTGTGCCCAATGTCCAGCCCCTCGTAAGTCAGGTTTACATGGACCCGGCGGCTGCTGCAGCTCGCAATCTGCCCACACAGCATCATTTCCCCCACACCATAGAGTTGCAGGTGAATTGCCTGATGCTCTAGGCTGCTGCCTGCAAGTCTGTAGTGTTGCCCTGGGCAACTGCCAGCTAAGAGTGGAGCTGCAGTGGCTGTCTTCAGAGCAGATGAACAGCAGCTCCACCTTGGGCCAATGCCCAGGATTGGCCAGCCCACTCTGCTGGTGATTCTTTGGGATGTTCTGGAGCATGATGAGTGGTACTTGATCAGAGCAGACTGCCTCTGCTTCACCTGCACATCTGCGGCCTGCTTTTAGATGGACCCGGGGATGGACCTGGGGATGAGGCAAAGTAGAGGAGGGGCTGCCGTTCATCTGTTTATGCCCAATGATGCTGTTACACTAACAGGAATAACTCAGTAGCATTGTTGTGCAACAGGTTGGTGTGCAATAGTGTGAAAGAGGGCCAGAATGAAGTACCGAATACTGAAGTGACCAAAATACTAAGATGACCAAAATAACAACCAAGAAAATGCACAAAATGACACAGGAAACTAATAGTGCTTTGTCTTTGTCTTTGTGGAACCCATTTGAAAGGGGCCAAATAGCTGAATATGGTATTCACCATGGATATTTGTTTTAGTTCTAACTTGTTCCAAAATGGGAATGTAAGAAATGAACATTCTGCATGATGTTGTGAGAGAGAAACAAATGTGCCTATCCATCCTATAGAACCACATATAGAACCAAAACATGTATAATATAACTCTTTAGGCCATACTGCATCCTCAACCAAATCCAAGTGTCCCAACTGAACAGTGATTCCCTACTCCCGCCCATTGTGTGGATGTCAAAGACCAAGATTGGTCACGACAAATAAACTAAACTATTCCTGCCCACTCACAGAGTAATCCCACTCTAGACACACAACTCTGAACTTCTCCTTTCTCAAGTGCCTAGGAAAATACTTGATGAAGTTCAAAAATCTTGAGCTTAACTAGACCAACAGGAGGAGAATGATCCAGAACCAAGGGCCACCTGACATTTTATCCAAAACCAGGTATCTATTTGTTGGAGCACCTCAGTTGACCTTAATTACGACAGGAAGGACTGAAATGAAATTTTCAAAGAGATTTCATTTTTGATGGAATCTGGTTGTTTCCACTGATCAGACGAAACATGAACCAAAACGTGTTCCAAGTCCCATTTTGCCAGCTTGAGCGGAATGTTTTCACTGCCTAGTGCACATGCGCAAAATGGCGGTGCCCTCCATGGTGCCAGCATTTTGCACATGTGCACAAGGCAGCCAAATCTTTCAACTGGAATTCTGATCACTGTTTGAAAAACAAAGAAAAATTCCATGAAAACAGCAGGGCTGTTTCGATCCAACCCTAATCACAGTAGGACGCAAGGGAAAAGGCAATTCAGATCACTTCATTCAGGGATTTTAGAGGTGAAAGCCAGCCAATCCCACTCTAAGTTCATCTTTAGAGTCCAAAGATGAACTCTAAAAAGAGACATTTGCTCCAGCAAACTCAAAGCAACAAAAACGGTGAATATTCATACATTCCTACAGTGTGTAAAGATGATACCCCCTTTTCCTTTATTCTAAACCACACATCCTGTTTTGCAGGAACCCCCCATTATTAAGACTGGCTTCAGAGCTAAATAGTATTCTGGAATTTAGAAGTGAGTTGACCTGTTTAATTTACCAGAAAGGGCATCTTTTCCATTGCAGATGGTCTCTTGTAACAGATGGCCCTTAAGTTGCTGCAGCATTAGGCCCAAAGTGTGCTGAAGTAAGGTCCAACAGGATGTAACTCTTGAGGAGCAGACCAGAAATGGACCAAGACTAGGAGCTGCAGGAAGGCTGCTAGCCACTGGAGGGCAATAACCAGTGATAGGAAAAGCTCAGAAAGCTTGCAGAAGACCACTAGGGAATTGAACCTGAGAAAGTGGCAGTTCTGCATAATAGCTGACTGAGTGGCAAAAGCCAGGACAGTCTTGTGGAAGCTGGTACAGCAGAAAGGGGGTGCAAAATGGGGAAGTGGAGGCAAAGAGCAAAAAAAAGGGCTCATCTCCACAAGATAAAGCATTTGGAAGCTAAACAAGGGACGTGTTGCAAAAATGTACATGACTGAGAGCCTTGTGAGGGTGCTCACCTAGGGCTGAAACTTGGTATTTGGTTTTACTCAGTTTCAGCTGAGGATTACAGTATTTGACTGTCTTGAGCAAGTACATCTTAGCTGATCCCGCATTGGGTCACTGCCATGTAGCCTACCTTCCCATGAGCATGTATTCCTGCTTTGTTTCTTTCTTCTTTACAGAGGCAGCAGAGCCCAAGGGCAAGGGGGACGGCTCATGGCTCTCAAGCAGCTGTGGCTGCTGTTCTAATCTCAGGAGCTCATCTGACATCTTTGTTCTCAGGGAACATGCTGGGAAATGTAGTCCAGCATGCTCCCAGACAACCAGTGGTGGCAGAGGGCAGTGTACTGGCCCCACTTGTGCTGGCCCTCTGCTTCAACTCCACAGGCTGCATCCCTACTCACAGTGGCCCTTTTCACAAAGACATTCTAATGCTGATAAAATGGGTGTTACATTTTATTATACATGTTTCAGGGCTGGTGTGCTCTATGGATACCCTGCAACATGTATAATAAAATGTAACACCAATTTTATCAGCGTTAAGAGTGTCTGTGTAAAAAGGGTCAGTAAGTTTACTGCCCCTGCCCTCTTCCTGCCCCCTTTTCTACCCATCACATCTCCTAGAAATTTTCCTGCCCCCTTTCCTACCCACTGAAAGTGTGTTTTCTGCCTGCTTCCCCCTTCCTGCCTGCAATGCCCCCCACAAAATTTGTCTGCCCCCTTCCTGCCCCAGAAATACATTGCTCCACTGCCGAGTACTGAGTTCTCTAAGTATTTTACCAAGTAATCTACAAAGTACTGAGTATTCGTCGCATTACTAAGTAGCTGTCAGAAACTCGACTCCTATCCTCGACTACTCAGAAATATTTGGGAATAATATTGTCCTTCTCATTCCTGCCCTAGGCTTGTCACAAAGGGGAAAAATTGTCTTGTGCTAACTTTGCTTTTGAGACTGTGCACCTGTGTGTGTAACTAAACTAGCACTGGGACAGGAAAGCTGGAGTGGCATGGTGTTTTGGGGCTGGATCCTGAAAAAACTTATAGGGCGAGGCCCATCGGTTACATATTGCTATACGAACAAAATCCACCTTGGAAATCCCAATGATCCAGCCACAAACCAAACAAGTGGTAAGTGCTGCAGGAGCAGTAAATTGTGATCAATCTGAACAGAACAGCCAGGATACACTTGCAACAATCTCTCCCTTTTCCATCTTCTAATTGGATAGTCACAAGAATTAAAATCCTAATTCTATTGGTCCTCAAAGTGAAGTACATCAAGCAAAATCAGATGAAAGGACCAATGAGAATGTCTGATATTCATCTAGTGGCACTCTTTGTACTCAGAAATACCCACAACAACCTGCATGTGGTGTGCTTTTTCTATAAACAAAACTAGAGCTGAAACGAGTATTGGGGTTATTATTCGCATTTTCACATAGTCCTTTGAGTAGCTGAATAATATTCATGATTGAAATATCCATGACTGTACTCACATATCTGTTCTTCAGGTATTCCATTTAGGGTTTTTAAAATTATTATTTTTCAATTTAATTATTTCAGCTTTTGGTAATTTTGATATTTTGATTGTGTCATTGTTGGCATATGTGTGTGATCAATAATGCTAATAGTGCTGAAATACTGAAATGCCTCAAATACCAAAATACCCCCCAAAATAAATAATAATAATAATAATTATTATTATAAATTAACACAACTTAAAATAACAAAAACCAATATCAGACAGAGTGTATAAACAGATATTGGTTATTATTACCTGAACTAACATTTCCCCCAACATATTCCAATACATATGATACAATACACAGAACAATAAAGTAACTTATGTAGCTAAATGAACCCCAGCAGAATGGACTGATCATGCACAGGTTGGACTGTTGCATTTTTTTATACATATGGGAGAGGCTGTGAGCTGGCAAAAGATAGGCTAGCATCATTATTAATCGTTTATATAGCAGCGGCACTTCAGTGTTTGTTCCTTTGCAACATTTATCTAATTCATCTCACAACAACACTGTGAGGTAGGTCATTATTATTCCCATTTTATAGATTGGAAAGCGAGGCTGCGAGATAGTGATTTGGCCAAGGCTACCCAGTGGGTTCAAAGTTCAGATGGAATTTTAATCCTGCTTTCCCACATCTAAGTCCAGAACCTTATCCAGCACTAGGCTATGCTAGCAGACACAAGAATTGGGGTGAGGCATATATAATTAAGAAACTGAGGTTAGGGAGTAGGAAGATGAAGCCTTCTAGCTGGAATGATATTATAGATAGGTATCACTGGAGCTCTGTAGTCAGTCTCTGGGGTAAGAGAAAGGGATTTTCCACAATCCTGCCCTTTCACAATGTTTAATTATTACATTAATTAGTGTTTTAAAAATACCCCTTTCCCCAGCTTTCATGGATAAGAAAAATAATTAATGGTTCTATTGATTCCAGGTGAGTAACATGTCCAAGGAAAAGATAACCTTTCCAGATTTTTGTCTAGTAATAATAATAATGGTGCAATTTCTAGCCTTTAAACCAGGGGTAGGGAACCTCCATCCCATGGCCAAATCCATCACATGACCCTTTTTTGGGTCTCCTTTCCAATTCCTAGATCTGGCCTCTGAATCTAGCCCTTTTGTTCAAGCACTAACAACTGAGGTCAGGGAAAGAGAACACAGATGAGGGCATTTATTTAAGGATAGGGAATGAATCCATGACCTAGACTCTCTCCCATTCTGAGCACAGCTGTCCATAATACCTACCTGGCCCAGGGAGCTTGTACTAATTTTCAACATGACCTGTGGAAGGGAGAAGATTTCCCTCCCTGCTTTAAACCAAGCAACAGATGAAAGTGGGAAAAGGCCAGAATTAGACAGTATCAGTCAAATGAGTCCAAACTGAAATAATCTTGAATCAAAGATAAATTTTACAATTTTTTTCTTTTGTGAGATGATTTCCTATTCAGATCCAGTGATCACCTGCATTCTCCATGAGTAACATAATGTAGTCTAAAGAAAGCATGCTTGCAATGGTCTCAAATGTGTGTGTGTGAGAGAGAGACCTTTTATTGGTCCAACTTCTGCAGGTGAGAATGTGTAAGCATCTGTATTTCTATTGGTGAGATAAAAACAAAAGTCTGGACTGAGAGAAAGATAAAAGATGCAGGCTAGGTTTATAATAGGATACAATGTACCAATTTGTTCTGGATAGATTGACGATTTTCTGGGAGTGAAATTTTAAATGTCTCACCAAAAGATAGGCAAAATTCTACATTGACAGGAGAGAACAGGCCAGATTCTTCCTTATTTGTATCAGCACAAACATGCTGAAATCAAGGAAATTAGGCTGCAATAAACTTTTAACACAATTAATTAAATTTAATTAATTAATTAATTTAGTCCAAGGTTTCTATCCCACCTCCTCCTGCCTCTGGCAGCTCGGGGCAGATTACAATTTGGCCTAGTATTCTGAAAACACTTTAGAAATCAATTCAAACTGAACTCCAATTGAATGAGAGTTGGCAAATCTGCTAGGGTGAGAACCACCTTCTGTAAAATTTAATCTGCTGGGATATTTTTTTTCTCTTAAAAAAAAAGAAAAGAAGAGTGCAGTGCCTCCTTAAGTGCAAACGGAGGGAGCCAGCAAACATGTGTGACTCTGGGCACTGGGAACTTTGTTGAGTCTGCCAAAAACTCATCTCATTAGTGTGCTCTGCAGCTGTAGAACAACCGTTTGGCTGAAATGATGTCGACTGAATATAAAACCATGTCCTGGAGGTGAAAGGCCCAGTACAGGGATTACGTTGAAACACCATGCACCAGAATGATGTTCTAGGAATTCCCTGGTCAGAGGGAGAAGATTCGCTTGAAGATTTTGATACCCTGATTGACAGGAAAAGGTGTTTTCTCCACAGTGAGATCTTTCTTTGCACTGTAGCTAGCTGAATCTGTAAGCATGAAGCAGTACATCTTTAATACATAACATCCACACAGCCTGATATGCTTGCATCAAAAAAAGAAAAGAAAAGGAAATTAAGATAGCTGCCTGTCCCTTAGGAGCACAAATTAAATGCTGAGGCCCAATGCGTGTGTGTTATGTCTTCTACAGTTACAACATACAAAAGCTGTAAAGCAACAATTTGGGGGTGGGTTTGTTTTTTTTGAATTGTTTCTTATATCCTGTCAGGGTTTTCAGTGCTGTTCTTTCCATTTAAAGAAAGCACCCCAGACTGATTTCTGACATGCTCTCTCCTATTACATCTATCAATGCAGTTCAGAGAGTGTTAAATGAATGTCACCACAGACACCCTCTCTCTCTCTCCACTAAGTTTTAAATTTCCCTTGCTAGTGTAAAACTTAATGAAAACCCTGGAGTATACAATAGCATTTTTAAAACAGGAATTTGTGACTGCTGTGAATCATCACTCACAGCAGGGACCCAGAAATGTGAATTGTGGGAGGAACAAGCTTAGGCCCCCTCTCTTTTTTACTGGTAATTTATTACAGGCGTGTCATTATTTACAATGCACCATTCACATCCTCTAAAGAGCCAATAAACTGGCTGCTGAATATGCATTTTGCTCTGTGGTGAACACAGATGTTTCCAGCTAATATCCATTTCATTTAATTTCTTTTCTTTCTTCTTTTTTTTTTAATATATAAAAAAATCTATCTTGCTATTTCTGTAGCAGCTGGGTAACTATTTGCCAGTCTTCGGTTTGGGAATTACTCCTCATGTTTATTATAGTTGGTGCCATGTATGTTGCTATACTTAAAGGTCTGTCAGCATTTGCATTATTGCACCCCGTTTTCCTGGGTATAAATCCTCCTTTGGTTTAAGGAAGGTGCTGCACAACATCTCAGCAGAGGATCAAAAAACTGCATTAGCAAGATATAGGGGGAAACAATAGGGGATGCTTTTATGTTATGAGAATACACAGAAATCAGGAATCACTGTTGTGCAGTGGTGGTCTTATGTGAACTCCTGTTTATTTCACAACTTAAGGGTTGCTGGCTGCTAATTTGCTGACCCTACATATGTTTGAGAGGGAGGGTAAGATGAATGATTGCAAAACTGCATAAAGGTTTGGAAGTCATTTTGGGTAACCAAAATGAATGCTTAATTCATCAGTCCTGATCTCTGGGGAATACAAAACTGGGTTACAATTCTTGCATGGAAAGATAAATGAGATTTCTATTTTCCTGGGTCTGATCATGTTGCAGTCTGAAAGTGCGGTGGTTCCTAATGTTACCAACAGCTAAAGTAAACTTTTTCATGCCTCCCCCCCCAGGATTTCATTTGTGCTTCATGTCAGTTTTGAGTGAAGGTTCAGGCGCTAACTCATACTTTATCTGTTCCATATTGCTGAAAGTGAGGTTGAAGTCCTCAAACTACTTACAAATCTAGAACTCTGAAAGCTTTAATAATAGTAACAAACTTGTGTCCTCTTACTACGGCCCTTTTTACATGGGCTGCAATGCAGGGCAGGTCGGTGTGTGCCACGGTCCGTGTGTGGTGGGTGGGAGGAGGGCATAGATGGGTGCACACCCATCTACACCCACCCCGTCCATCAACATGCACTGAGTAACCGCCATTTTCCCTGGTTGCTCCATGCATGGGGGATGGGTGTGCCTGTGTGAGCATGGGAGCACACGTACGCACGTGCGCACACACTCACCCACCCACTCACCTGCCGTGGGATTTGCACCCAGGGTGTTCATGCTTGCGTGCTGCCCATGGAAAAAGGGCCTATGTCTATATCATTCTTGTCAGCATGGTGCACAGTGGAATGTTACTGGAAGTCACCGGGTGGAGCTGTTGCAAATAGTGTTATTTATCTATCTGACTATTTGAGAAGTCATCTCTTAGAGAAGAGCTTATTGTCAGCTGTGACGCAGTGTTTTTTGTATTCTGAGAATGTCACCGGCAAAGTCTATCTTTCCTGAATCTCCTAAGCAAGAAACCTTTTTAGTTTGGTTTCCTATAGAATAGAGGCTTGCACAGTCACTCTCTGTGTGTCCAATTAGTAACCTTTGATCACTAATTTCATGCAAGGGGCTAGAAGGCCCAACGGTAGGTAGGCACCCAACATTTCTTAATAGCAGCAGCTGGAAGTGCGATATGGCCAATTTTGTAGTGGAAAAATCTCACTGACTTACACTGAGGAATATGTCCTCCCCTTAATAACATTGGAATCTCTCAAGTCTATTTCAGTCAAATTTGGCACAGAGGTTGAAGTCCACAGATAAGTTTTGTAACACTAGGTGCATCCATAGGGAAGATATGGCCACTTTTCTTTCTAGCCAAATCCTATTGACTTCCACTGAGAACTGGTCCTCCTTAATAACTTTTGATCCCCAGGCCAATTTCAAACATATTTGACAGATGATCCAAATATAGGTAAAGCCCCCAAATTTGTAACAATTGGGTCACCTGGAGGGGAACTTTTTAAAGTTGAAAATTCCCACTGGCTTACATCAAGCAGTGTTTCCCCTTTAAAATTTCCCCATTTCAGGTGCATGTAACCCCTTGTTTTGCTGTTGATAAATTGTCTACAAGTTACAAAAAGACAGCCGAGCAGACGTTAAACAGAGATAGAAAACCATGGTTAAAAGTCATGGGCAGAGAACTATGTTCACTGTGTTTTTTGGACCCATGTTCCCTGTGTTTTCCCCCTTGGCGAAACACATTGAACACAGGCCCCTGGTCATGGGCAAAGCCAAGGTAATTACACAGAGGGCTATAACACCTTCAGGTTTGACCTGGAATCGCTGGGCTATTTTCCTGAGTTATTCCTGAGGTGGCTGGATAACCTGGGGAATTTTTTTCCCGAGGGGGGAGGGTTGCATCTGAAACCAGCAGGGTAAAGAAGCCATCCTGTTCCCATTCTGACATGGCCCTCGGCCCTGTGTAATGTCATGACATCATAAAGTGCCAAAGGAAGTATCAATTGTCCCTGACATGACCTCATCCCCTTTGAAGTGCTGTGATGTCATCATGCTCCAAATGGAGGTGTGACCATATATATGGGAAACGATTGGTCCCTTTGCACTGTCCCAGTCCGGTCAAAGCTTTTAAGAAAATGGCAACCACCATAGTGTCTGCCTTCCTATCTGCCTAGTCTCTGCTGTCCCTTCAGTGGAAGCTCTGGGCAGCCTGTTGGCTGTTTGGAAAGAGCGAAAAAGATTAGGAGGAGGCACATGTGAAAAGCGGAGGACCAACCACATTATAAGCATGAATTACACTAAAGTCAGTTTACTAAATCAGAATTAAGAATCCAGTACTTCAGACAGTTCTAACTAGTCTGCATGCTATGTGACTCTCATCTGTTACTTGGCAGTGACAGGTAATAATAAAGCACCCACTACGATTCTAGCAACGGGTGTTAACAAATGTGATGGGGCCCTGGTTCAGCCTGCACTGGTCCGCTTGGGCCAGTGTTGATCCCGCATGTTTGTTCTGGGCCCCCCCAGATGTGGTCCAGGTTCAAACCCTGGTGGGGTTGGTGGCCGGACTGGAAACATGAGCCTGGAACAAACCAGGCCCATGGTCCAGCCCCACAAGCCGCCCAGGTGGGCCAGCGTGGACCGAACCAGATGGACATGTCTGTTCTTGTGTCCACCCTGCCCAGTGTGTGGGGTTGCCATGGCAGCCAGATATGGCTGCCTATTATTCGCAGCCATGGCTGCCTATGCCTATCATGGCAGAGTGCAGGGTGCTGGATGCAGCATGGGGGTGGAGCTTTCCAGCTGCATATCACTCCCCGGTGCCACCCCCATCTCTAGCAGGGTCAGACTGAGGAAATGTGTGTTCCTGCTGCTGGAGCGGACCCGACTGGGGGTAGCCCTCCCCACCCCCGGGCGGGATGACAGTGGCACTGTCACATTAGCTAACACCCTTTGTTGTCATTACTTTTTTTTAACTACATGTACATAAACTTTATTGAAGGCCACATGGCCATAACAACCAAAGAAAATACAAAAATAACACACAATAACAATGTCCACCTTAATTTTGTTTAAACAAAAACAATAACAATAAACAGTGTCATTACTTTGTTGTCATAAGATGTTGTGAGCCGCCCTGAGCTGCAAAAGCAGGAGGGGGTGGCAAATAAATCTACATAAATAAATAAATAAATAAAATAAAATTACTGGTGGGAGGATCTTGTTGGAATGTGGTTGGAAAATCTCTCTATACATTGCACCACGAATAAAATTTCTATAGATTTCTAGCCTGATCTTTTTTTGGGTGCCATGTTGACTGTGTTGCACTTTTCCAGGTCTTTGGAAAAGTGAGGAAGAATTCACCAGAAGCCATCCTGTTAAGTCCTACTGTGGTGGATGGCTGGTGCCATGTTCCCCTTGCTGGTTTTTACATGTGAGCAGAACATTTGGTAGGTTCTAGGATATGGACCAAATCAGGTCCATGGCTGTTTCTTATTTGGCCTCTTTCTACTTCCTGGACTTGGCCCATGGATTCAGTCCCAACATCTGAGTCCCGAGAGAATGAACTTAGGGAAAGGGAGCAAAAATGAATGAATGTACCCAAGGAAAGGGGATGGATTCATGGTGTAGATCCTTGGTCTGGGCCCTTCCTTCCTTTTCCCATATCCCTCCACCCCTTGCCTTCAGCACCTATTTGGCCTGCAGAATTTGTACTAATTTTCAAAGTATCCCACAGGACAAAAAGGTTCCCCATTCAAGTTTTAGGCTATCCTCCACTGTGCCGTATCTTGTATAATCATTCATTTCTTCACAAAGTGGAAATAAAATATTCTACTTTTCTTTGTTTTCTCTCTTAACTTGTCTATCCAAGATTGTAAGGCCCTGGGGGCAGGGACCTGTCTGTAATTCATGATTGTACAGTGCCAGGTACATTGATAGTGCTATATAAATACTTAACAATGGACATTTTTACATACACCTTAAAGTTCCGAATTTTTCAGTCTTCTGGGTTTACAAGTCCACAAGTAAGTTCCGGATGCATTTCTGCCCTGAGGCTGTTCCTGGATGCATTCTTCACACAAAGATTGCCCTGAGGCAGCCTAAAGTAGCCGCAGCTGTAGATGTGACAGGCTGCCGTGGAAACCAAGTGACCACAATTGCCTGGAACAAAGCAGTTTACCAGGAGAACTTTTTTTTTTACACACAAGTTCTACGAGCTGGAAGTTCTACGAGCTGGGTGAGTGATTTAGACACACAGAAAGTTCAGGATGTAACAGCAAACATGCAGGAGAAATGTGTGTGTAAAAACAACAAATCAAGCTCACTTTGGACTACCGGTATTTTACATCTACTTTGCATGATCATAAATGATTTCAGAAAGTCCAAGACAGTGGAAAAGCAGTATGTATGTATTTATTTCAATGTGTATCCCACCCTTTCCCTGGCTCACATTTCAACTTACTAACTTTAACATTAAACTAATTAACAATCCTCACAAACCTGTGTGAGGTAGGTGAGGCTAAGAGATCTGTGAAGGGCCCAAGGTCACCCAGTAAGTTCATGGCTAAGGCAAGCCTTGAACCAGGGGCCGTCCTTACCACCTGGTGCTAGTACTGCACGCTTAACCACTACATCACACCAGCTCTCAAATGACATACAAATATAATATGAAGATATATAAAATAAAATATAAAATGAAAATGTAAGTAAGAAGCTTACATTAAACTATTATGCTTTATTTTTTCCCCAGGAAAACCTTACTAATTTATTACACCATGGATGAACACAGATCTAGTATTTTGCCCTTCAATACACAGGGAATGTATACATAATTTGTATATCAATGGTAACTGTTGCATCTCGATGGCCACAAACTGTCAATTGCATGTTAGACAGTTTCTGATGAAGTCAATGTAAGACTTCAATAGGACTTGGCTCAGTCGCTTGGAGAATAATGATACCTTAATGTGGAAGAAAGGCAGACTGAAGTCTAAAGACCTAGTTCACAAGAAGTGCACTCTCTCTCTTTCCATGGAGTTCATTGCACGAACAGGACCTTAGCTGCCATTCACTGACATACTGAAGTGACAAACTGTAGCAGCCCCTTCTGAGCCGTTACCGCCCATTGGTTATTTTAATAGAACTTCTTAATTATGGATTTTAATAACTATAAATGACCAGATGTGGGTAGAAATTAAATCATATATATTTATAACAATCCCTAAGTAAGTATATACATGATAATAAAAGTTTTAGAAGTCCCTTGATTCTCATCTAATATATTGTTACAACCTCTGCGGGCCTGTGGGGCCCTGTCAGGCCAACATTACACATTTTAAGAGTTGTCCGATCTCTCCTGCACATTCCCCATGAGAAGCCCTCTTCCCCCCTTTTGTTCCTGTTAATAAAAAAAAAAAAAGGAAAACAAATTCTCACGCACCAAAAGAAAAAGTAGGCCTCAGATCAGGAAAGTGTTCCATTTCAGGATACCACTTCAGCAAAAACTTGAGGCATGTGCTCAAGTCCTTTTGAGTTCAATGCAATATCAACATGTGTTGGGGGAACAGACAAGACAAATGCCCAGATCCTAGGTCATGCTCCCCCCTAGCAAGCTAAGGTATAACAAGTAGTAAAAAAGGTAAATTTAAACACAAAACTCATTCAGGGTGTAGGTGGAAGGAGTAAGAAACCCCTGCTTTAGTCTCTTCCCATGACCACATCTCTTTCCTGCTCTATCCCAAGGACTCAGGAATGGGTTGCACACACAAAATCATGAGGAGACATAAATGAAAACAGTTAAAATCCCTCATCTTAAACCTTCCCAAACCCTATCCCTCCATACCAAATGTCTGGCCAAATAAAAAAGTCTTACATTGGATGAAAACAGACATGATGCTCAGTTCAGTTCAGTTCAGTTTATTAGCGTGGCAATAACACCATAGCCAAAGAAAATATGTAATACAAGACCAGGCCAAATACATTGATAAAATCAGGGTCAAAAACAAATCAGAAACATCAGGTAGAATATCTGGCAGTCAACCATCAGAAAACAGCAAATACAAAATAAAATATAAAATGAACTTAAATGCAAAATCTACATAACTCTAAAAGAAAGGAACTTCTGACGGGCTGCAAAAACATCAAGCAAAAAAGACATAACAGCAAAAGTCACTGAGTCAGAAGATGCTAACTCCACTTTAATTCTGCTTTAACATTTCTTACGCATGTTGCAGGGCTGCATAGGGCACCAATACGAAACATGTATACGAAATGTTAAAACAATGTAAAAGTGGAGTCAGTGTCATGTCTGCTTTCACCCATTGTCCCCAGATGATGGGCTCATCTTGGTGGGGGTGGGGGAGTTGTGGGATCAGCTATCAAGAATGCCTCTCTGTGTTCCCTTGCTGTGTGAACTTGATGGGCAGATAGCACATGCAAAAAGACATTCATGGCTGACCTCAGACAGGACATAAAGGAGAATTTATTCTTTCAGATATGTGGGGCCAGGGTCATTCAGGGCTTTATAGAACACCCTTTATGCAAGTAGGGGATGTCCATTATGTTCTAAACTCTAGGGATGCTGAAATAAGGGATGGTCCCTTAAACTAAAGAATACCTGGCAGCCTTCTCTGTACACGCCTAAAGCAAAGCATGTGCTTAAGTGGTGTCTTCTCAAATAGAATGGACTTGATCATGTGATTAAATGCTTTTGTGAATCAAAGGGGTCTTAAGATATCACTATGCATCTGGCTTTGAACCCATTTAATCTGAACATCCATTGAGATAGGCCTTTTTTACATGGATGGCACAGCAGCGCCGATGGGTGGAGATGGGTGTGGATGGGTGGGTGAGCACACCCAGCGAACACCTGGCGGCTCCAAGCAGGGAGACATTTACACGGACAGCACCACGAGAGTTTGTGGGAAGGAAAGGGGAGGGGCCCGCAAACACCCAACGCCCAAACACCCATCCCGGGAAACACCCGGCAAACACCCGTGCAAGTACACGGATGGCCAAGAATGGTGGGGAAGCCCCCCCGGCACAGCGACGGCACAACATGGTGACTGAGGGCAAACAAAGTCGCGCAATGTGGCCCCAGCCACCAGGACTCGCGCGGGCAGGGCGGGAGGGAGAGGGGAGGATGAGAGCCACTACAAAGGAGTCAGCTCCACACAGCCCCGACACAGAGCCCAGACCGCCTGGCGCCAGGCCCCCCCTCCCCAACACACACCCACAGCAGAGCTGCACACACAGAGTGGGCAGCAGAAGCACACAGGGAAGGGCCCACGGCCCACAGGGGGCAAAGAAAGGGGGGGAGGGACCCACACAACACAGGCAACACCCCCCCCAGAGGCACCCGCACAAGGGGAAAGGTCACAGCAAAGCACAACACTGACACACCAGGAAAGGAACACACAAGCCTTTATTAAAAGACAGGGAACCAGCAACAGGGGGCAACAACAACAGGGCAGGGAGAGGAACGGGACAACAGAAGGAGGGGGAACAGCACCAGCAGAGGCAGGCCTGGGGCAGAACCCTGGTCAATACGGCCAACGACCCCACACCTGGCACCAGCGCTCAGCCTGTGCGTGGTCCAGCCGGTGCAGCTGCTCCAGGATGAGAAGGAGGAGCTCCACCAACCCCCCCTGCTCCCAGATCTGCTCCGCGATCATGGCTTGCACTGAGGGGACAGAGGGAGAAGATACAGCCATCAGAGCAGGCCACGGGCACCCAGGAACAGAACCCCCCATGGAGGGACACAGGCACATGGCCCAGCAAAGCAACAGCACACTCATGGATGCCACCGAACAGCTGGCCTGTCTCCCACAGGTAGCCGACCCGCTCCAGCTGCAGGACCAAAGCCCCCAGGTGCAGGATCGCCAGCAGCATGACAACAGTAGCTACAGGAGAGAAGGGACAGGGCAATGGGGAATGCCCGCACCTACGGGCCCTGGGAGGGCCGGGGGCAGTGGCACCACCAGGGGAACACCTCCCACACACAGAGTGCCACCACTCAGAAGACAACCCGGACCCCTGCACCAAGGGGGATCAGAGGGGCCAAAGCCCGGGGACAGCACAACCCCTACTCATGCTCAGCTGCCCAGCACACATGGTGCTGCCGCCCATCCATCGCCACCACAAATGATGGGCTGCACCAACAGGGGACGACAGCAGAGGGGAGCAGCAGGGCCACACCAAAACACAGGCGAGGTCAGGAGGTGCCTGGCCGACCGTCCACCACCCATACCACCCCCGGAGTGAGCACAGGCACTTGCACCCAGCAGGGAAGCCGCCAGGGGAGCACCACCCCCCCACAACCGGCGCCCACCCAACATGCCCAAAGCACTCCAGTACACACCAAGCACACCCCCAGCACACAACGACACAGATGGGGGCAGGAGGGCGTCCAAGGAGAAGGAGCACCCAGCCGCCACAGCAGCAACAGAAGCAGGGCAGGACAGACCATCACAGTGCAGCAGCTTATTGGTGCCGGGGGAATGGGGGCCCCCAAGCACAGAGAGACTGAGCAGGGGGGCACAGGTGGACCCATGCCCAGGCAAGAGATGCACAACAGGAGGGCATGGGAGCACCCGCGCTCAGCGGGCGCAGGCACCAGAGCAGCCCCAGTGGCAGGGAACAGTGATAACATAGAGCAGGCAACGGGGTTCGGGGAACTAGGTGGCAGCCAGCCGCGATCCAGGCGGCAGCACACAGCCCACCCGGAGGCAAAGGGGGGCGGGCAATGCACCGACTAGGGCACCGGGATGCCTGCAAGTGGCTGGCGGTGAGGGGCCACTCATGGACTGTCTGGTGAGCACTCCTGGGGCGGCGATCCCAGCACGAGACCCTCCCACGTGAACAGGCCCCATCGGAAGCCATTGGAGCACATATGAGCATCCACCAGGAAGCGGGGCATGTAGAGGTCCCCCCTGGCGGCTGTAGCCCACACAGATGGAAGGCCCCACACCGATTGAAGGGTGGCGAGCTCCTCACCAGAGGGATCCCCGGTCCAGAGCGGGCCTCGAACATCAGGTGACAGCAAGCCCAGGTCTGCACTGGATGGCGCGCGTCTGCAGGAGGCTTCTGGTGTACAGGGCAGCAACAGTGGACCCCAGGACAGCAGGGCAAGGCCGAAACCAGGTAGCTCCATCAGCAGGTGAGCCGCCGTTACCTCCACATCAGTCCATGGCATGACAACGGTGGGCGGGCACCCCCACGGAGGCAGGCACAGGGGGGTGAAGCCGAGCTCGATGGACTGGACCCAGAATGCTGGGACCCCAACCTGGTGACCCATCGTTCACATGTACTGCGACAGGAGCCGGAAGCCATCCCCCTCTGACAGGGGGTCGCCCACCAACAGCTGCATGTTGCGGCTCATCCAGAGGGCCCCCAACAGCATATCCACACAGGGTGAGCACCCCTCCCCTACACCCCCAGCTGTGGGACACACAGGACGACCGGCCATGGCAGGAGTGGGGCCCACTCCGGTGAAGCAGCAGGCGGGAGACAGAGGGATGCAGCGACCGGGCCGAGCATGGAACGTGTGGCTACCCTCGCCCACAGGTGGCCTGGCATGCTGGAGATAGCCCGGCCCTCTGGGGACTGGGCGCCTCAGCCCATACACAGGGCAGAAGGGATGCAGCACAGATGCAGAGAAATGAAGGAGCCCACGGCCAGGCAATGCACCAGGCCAAGCAGTCGAGCCAGGCATTGTATCCACGCTGCACACAGCTAAAGCAGGCAAAGGCCAGCCCTGACTGAGGGGACTGCAGCATGGTTGGGGGGTCAGGGGGTATCCCATGGTGACCGTGGCCCCATCCCCCCATGTCAGCCAGGTGGTCTGCGCACTCGTGTGGATGCGCAGCCCGACCCGGCAACCGGTTGCTACCCTAGCACACCCCTGGTACATCACCTATTGGTGCCCTGCCCACACCACCCTACACAGTACATAAGAGACCCCCTACAGGCATTAGGGCATGGGGCAGAGGGTCTGTAGCACGGGAGCGAGCAGCACACAAAGCACGGTGAACCCAGGCTGGGTGGACACAGAGGAGCTCCCGCACCACCAGGGGAGAGTGGGGTGTGGGCACAGTCCATAGAGCCGAGAGCACTGCGGCCCCGGTACATGCCAGCGGAGGTCGGCTCGGTGTGGGGAGCTGCAGAACCATGCTGGCGGGGGACGAGTACCCACAGCCCAGGGCTGTGCTACTACACCTCCTCGGCATGGCCCTCCTGCTGCTGCACATGCTGCTACAGCAGATAGCCCTGCTATGGCTGCATGGTCGGAGGTCCGTCCTCCAGGGGGCACGGAGGCGGAGGGCAGATAACCTCCGGAGGGTGGCGATCGTGCGATGGGTGAGGCAAGCAGCCGTCCGACACCGTACCTTGTTGGGCTCCATGGTGTCTGAGCAAGGACAGCTCATCCTGGCCCAAAGAACCCTCAGTGTATACACCTGCCATGTGACCCTACTGACCCTGCGACGGCACTGGTCATACTCCCACTCCAACTACTGGTGGGAGAACATGTTGGCCACCTGGACGGACGGGGAATGGTCAGACCACTTCCGGATGCCCCGCTCCCTCCTCACCCGCTTGGGGGAGATCCTCAACCCCCACCTCCGGAGGTGGGAAATGAACATGCGCTTCCCGCTGCCACCAGGGATGTGTGTGGCCATGGCGGTGTGGTGGCTGGCCACCCCCGATTCCTGCAGGAGCATGGGGGAGCAGTTTGGGGTGGGCACCGCCACCGTGAACAGGACCCTGCATGATGTGTGTGACCCGCTCGTGGATCTCCTCTTGGAGCGGGTCATCCAGCTCCATCACCCCAAGGAGGTGATGCATGGGTTTGAGGAAATGGGGTTCCCTCATTGCATCAGGGCCATTGACAGCACCCACATCCCCCTCATGCAAAGATCGACTACATGAATAGGAAACAGACCTTCTCCATCAATCTGCAGGCCGTAGTGGATCATAGGGGTCTGTTCATAGATGTGTACACAGGCCAGTCAGGGCGGAGCCATGACACGCGTATCCTGCGTGCCTCCCCCTTCTATGCAAGCATGTTCGATGGGGAGCTCACCCCCAACTTGTACCATGTGATAGAGGGGGTACCCATGGCCCCTGTTGTGATATGGGACCCTGCCTACCCGCTCAGCCCGTGGCTCATGTGGGCCTATCCAGCGGCAACCTGGACCACTGCCTGTTCAATGAGCGCCTGTCATCCGCCCGCAGCGTGGTGGAGCGAGCCTTCAGGCTCCTCAAGACACGCTTGCACCTCTTGATGAACAGGAGTCAATTCGACCTGGACCACACACCCATCCTTATCATGGCAGCGTGCATCCTGCACAATGTATGCAAGACAGGGGGTGCTGCCCTTGACAACCCACCACTGGTGTACAGGTCCGGCCCCGTGCCCCTGTACCAACATGCCCAGGGAGGGGCATTTTGACGCATCTCAGAGGAGAACAGGGATGCTATCTGCAGCCGCATTGTTGCCTAGGTGGCCAAACGCCAGGCAGCGCCCAACCCACAACCATGTCCATAGGCCTGTGAACCCTTTCAATAAAGCTGTTTACTACCCTGTACCTGCAACTGTGCCTCTATTCCATGTGTGGGCTAGGGGTTCCCATGAATAGGTCCCGTGGTTTGCCTGGGTGCGATAGCCCTCCCCTCGCTGTCGGCCATGGTGTGCATGGCCCCCAGAAAGCCCTACTGGCTAACACTCGCCGGCTCACCTGTGCAGGTTCGGTGTACACCTGTTCCAGCCACCTCCACTGCATGAGGCTTCACTGGGCTGGCCCCCGGCCTGTTGGTTGGTCAGGGACTGTACAGAGCCCCCAACATGCCGCTGCCTCCCTGCACACCGCATAACACACACAACCATGTCCCCGGACAGAGGAAGCAACATCAAGGTATAGGTATAATGCCTTTATTGAAGGGGATATGTACAATGAAATGGGGTGGGGGTCAATGTCTGGGGCACCCTCTCCCCCTCTTGGCCACACCACTGGGGATTGTGGGCCGGTGTGCCCAGGCTGCAGCCCAGTGCAGCACTCGCCAGCTAGATGGCCTGGCCTCCCTGTCATCCACTGGCCGCTCCACACTGGCACCCGCTGATGGTTCCTGCGTGGGGAAACAAGAATGGGGTAAGGGATCCTCATGTGCACTCATCTTTGTCCCATGTAGGGGCCTGGGTCACTGGGTGCCCCATGGTCCTTCAGGGGGCCTCCTACCTGAGCATCGCACGTGCCATAGGGTGATCCCCATTGGTGCGAGCCCTTGGCCGGGCCACCCTCGATAGCATGGCACATGCCCCTTCCAGTACAGCATCGCAGAGCTGGTAAGTGTGTCTCTGGCAATGGCCATTACTCCCCAGCATGTGTAGTGTGTGTGCTAGGAGTGGGTTCTACAGTGTGCTCCCTACTGGGGTCCTGCCTCATGCAGGTGCCCAGACTCCCAGTGGGTCCCCCCGCTTGTGGCACCCCCATCCCCCAGGGGCCTGGGGTGCTGTGACCTTACCAGAGGGGGTGGGGCAGCCACCATGGGTGGTTGGTCATCCTGGGGTGCATGGTCCTGGAGTGGGGGGGTCGCCTCTCGGTTGAGGGGTCGGGTTGGCAGTGGGGGCGGGACCACGGGGGTGCGGGCTGGAAGGGCAGCCCTGCAAGTGAGTCCGGTTGCCCTATGTGTTGGAGGGGGACCCCATGGACCAGGACCAGATAGGGTTGCTGCTGGGGGAGCCACGAGTGGCTGAGGTGCAGGGGGGAGGCACTGGCACCAGTGGGAAGCCGCCATGGTGTGGGTTGGCTGCCAACCCTCCTTCCATGGTATGGCATGACCTGTCGCCTGGGGGTCACACCACAGGGCCTTCATGGCCTCCCCCATGAGGTCCATGAGCCATGCGGCCTGACCTTCCAGCCCCTCACAGGCGTGCCGCTGCTCGCGTTGGAGGGCAGCAGTCTGGTGCCTGTTCCAGAGGTGCTTCATGCGGGACCGAGCCACCATGGCAGCCAGGACCTCCTGGTCCCTTTCCCCCTCCCCCTCCCCTTGAATGAGCTCCCTGGTGAACGCGAACTCCCAGGAGTGCACCTCGGCTAACTGTTGCGATTCCTCCTGGGGGGGTGGGTTCCCTCATGCTCACATCACTCTCACTGCTGCTCCTTGGACTGTGCCCTTGGGAGGTGCTGGGCTGGGGGTCATCCACTGGGGGGGGCAGTGGGTAAGGCCCCTCTGCCCTGTGCCGGGACACATGCACTGTGTTACCTCCTGGCGCTTTCCTCCACCTTTCCCCCCCTGCAGGATCCCCCATGCCTCCCGGCCTGGCCCCCTCCACCAGCAGTCCCTAACCCCCCCCTTTCCTTCAGCCTGGGGCACTTCCCCCCCTGCACTGCCTTGCTGGGGCTTCTTCCCCCCTTGTGCACCCCTGGGTCCCCGTGCTTACTGGGTCCTCATGCTCACCCGGCCCCTTCCCCCACGTGGGGTGGTGTCGGCTCCCTTTGCCTTCTCATGGGCCTTCCTGGTCACCATCGTGAGAGCCCGTGCGTGTGTGCCCTGGTGCCTCCCTCCTTTACGGGTTCTTGGCCAGACATCTGGGTCCCCCCCCATGGGCGTGTCTGAGTGGTGGTGCGTGCGTGCCCCATGGTGCTGACATGGTGGGGCTCCGCTAGTCTGTTCCAAGTGGGTGTGGGTGTTTTGGTTTTTACACGGACGCTCGGGTGTTGAACACCCATCTCCACCCACCTCCACCCACGGAGGACTCCGGCTCCCTCCTGGCTGCTCCATGGGTGTTGGCGGGTGGGTCATGCATGCGCTCCCACCCACTCGTGGACATTTACACGGACGCTCTCCATCCGTCCGATGGGTGTTTCCGGGTGTTCGTGGGTGGGTTGTGTCCGTGTAAAAGTGGCCATAATGATGAACCTCCCCAATCTGGATTTTCCTAATTCAGATTCTTCCTTATTCTGGACATCTCATATGTCTTCACAATTCTGGAAGTTCCTGACCTCCTGCCTGGACCAGGGCCCCCCCTTTTGGGACCCACATGTGGGGGGCTGACCAGCTTGGCCGCCCTGTGGATGTGGTAGCCGTGGTGGTGGTCGAATCCTGTTGGGGGTAGTGCATTAGGGGTTAATACGGCTCCTGCTGGCCCCCTCTGCCCATCCGTGGGGCCTGCACCCCTCCCCCCGGGGTTCCTTTCTGTTCACCTGTCTGTCTGGGGGGCCCTCCTCCGCCATCGTCCCGGTGGTGTGGTGCTCCATTGTCTGGGAGCTGTCCTGCGGGGATGGGGGACCGAATTAAGCAGCTGCCCCCTGCCCTGTGTTCCCTGGCCCAATGGTCAGGGCCCGGGGAGGGCTTCTAGACCTCTGACCTTACACCTACATTTCCCTCCTCTAGTACTCTTCCTACATTTCCCAGGATTCTCTCCTCTCACCCCTTTCTAGTTTGGTATGTTCTTCACTTTGACTGAACGGGTCAGCCTCATGTATACGCTCTTCCTTCCCTTTTTGGCATGGCCACATCACTTTTGGAGTGTCATGGCATCCCAACACTCTTCAGGGAAAAGTCACATCGAAAAGGGGGCAGGAGAACCTCTTTGCTCTGCCTGAGAAGTATTTCCCTATCAGGACCTCACCTGGAGCTGAGAGATGATGCTTCAAAATCTAGAGAAGCAAATTATCTCTATTGCCTGGGTATTGTAATCTGCATGGCTGGATTGCTACCCAGTAGGTCCAATTGGCCTGGGCCCAGAGGCTGTTGGCTCAATGACTCACCAGTATTGTTTTGTTTTTTGTATTAATATTTACTGGTCCTCAGGATGCGGCCACTAGCAAGAGCGGGTTTACTCTCGTCTCCTCACATTAGTGTTAATATGCAAGGCAAAATCTGACAAAACAAAGTGCCAAGCTAAAGTGGTAAATTTGTTTTCCTAACTATTAGAATGAGAGAGATACTTTTAAGGAGCCAGCTCTTTTCAGTGGGCCCAGGGATTCACATGACCGTAATCTGGTACACAACCTGGTACTTATATAAGATTGGTACTTATAATAATGCTTATGAGGTAAATTTATCAGGTGATGGATAGTCTCACTCCCATCTTGTACCCTTGATAGAAGGTGGAGTAGCTGTGGGGAAGATTCTTGCTGAAGAAAGAGGAGAGGAGATGTACGCGTCAAAAAGGAGAATTTCAATGAATTAACATCAGGATCCAGAGTAAGGAGCAGGCAGTGTTAGTCTTTCAGAGAATGCTCATTATGGCTGCTCAAAATTCTTTAACCCCAAATTTACAAGATTATTTCATTCTTTAGCCCCATTTAAAAAACTTAAAACAAACAATATAAGGGTTCAGGATACAGTCTTATCAAGTATAGGTAATTGTAAATTAATATCAGAATCTATGCTTTACTCACACTCTGGAACTATCCTACCAATGTGAATAATCATGGACTCATAAACCAAGGGGGGTGGGGGGAAGGACCTCATGGATCATGGTGGTGCCCAACTGTGAGCCACTTTCAAAACTCGGGGGTTTTGGTGAACCACAACTTTATTTTTTGAAAGTTAAATCATATTAATTGGATATGTTCTAAGATTATAAATAAGTAGAAAAATAAATTAGAGACACGAAATAAACTTTTTGTTGTGTTTTATTTCTGTTTTTTTGTTAGTGCACCCGTCTCTTTAAGGAAACCTAGCCCGGAAAACCTCAATTTCTTACCTGCAGTGGCAGTTTATGTCTCCTCCCAGCCCTCACATCTCCCTCTACTGGGCTCTGGAATGCATTTTAACCTTTTCCTTGCCAGTTTCAAGGTGTGTGCTCTGACCCACCACCGCTCCTCTATCAATATTTTGCATTTGTTTACTGAGCTGTGTCACGAGCAACATGAAAGATTATTGCAAGCAAGCAACATTTTTCAAGTCACAGATTGGAGACCAATGATCTAGTCCAACCCCCAAAGGCACAGTATCATTTTCTGCCTGGGCAGCAAGGGCTTGTCTGGGATGGATTCAGTGCCAGCACTGAACTTTCTATCTTGGCTTTTTTGCCACCCAATATTCAATTTATTTCATCCTAGGTATCCCTAGAAGATACATACAGGCTAGGATTTATTCAGTATGGAGATAACAGTGTGACTTCACGCTGTACCTTTCATTTCTTGGCCTGTCACTGGATGAAGTGAAAATTAAAACACATTGGCACTCTCTTTAAAGGAAAAAATTCTGGTTTTCTCCATAGATCTTCATTATATCACATTGGATTATATTGTTCTATACAATTAGAGAGTGCCAACAACACTTCATACGAATGAGCACTGGCTCATTTCATTCCCTGAGGCCGGTAATGTTTAATAAGTCCAAAGCACACAGTTTCACCAGTACCCTCCAGCTTGTAAATTGTACTATTGCCAATAATTTATAAAGAGCGGTAGGCGAGACAGAGCGAGAGAGAGAGAAGCTCTGTCTGCTACTGCGGGTCTATGTTCTATTTAAGACCAAGGTCATCTAGCTGAATAGACTAGAGCTACAGTTATCTCAGTGTCTCTTTGAAGCACAATCAGGCTCAAACCCTAATTAAACCCAGAGTGTGAAACCCTGGAGGGCAGTGATAGAAGGTTCTGTATACTAATCCAGTGCGTGCTGACTAACTGCAGCACTGCACAATCACTGCTGTATGAATATATTCTTCTGGCAGCTTCATACAAAGAGCTGTCTTTGCGATTCTGATGACTTTTCATTTTGATGACACCATGTTTTAGCTGCAGGTATGAGTGGAAGAATCCCAGTTAAGTGGATCTTCTGATTATTTTAAGTAGTCAGTAATCATTAGGTTGAGAAGAGGCAGGGAAGGAGGCGGGAAGAACGGGATGTGAAGGAATGTGTGGATTTTGGGGGGTGGGAAGGAATTAACATCCGATATTTCCCAGGGCAATTTCCTGGGGTTTGGGGAACTGGCAGGTGAGTTTATCAGTGCTCTGTCCCTCCTGCTATACAAGCTTTAAGTCTTCTGATGTCTGGACTATGGGTATAGAAAAGGGGGGGAGCAGTTTGACAGCAGTAGCATACAGCAATAGAAACAACAGCACACGAATACATTGTGAAAAATCAGTTTTAATAAAGCCCCAGCACTGACCTCAGAAACATAAGTATTTATATTATTGACTTCTGTATGAGGTTATTTGTTAAAAAAAAAAAGTCTTTCTACTCTTGTCTTCAGACCCAAGGAAAAAAAATAACTAAAATTAGAGAAACTGGAGATATAAACGCAGTGAGTAGAATAAAGCAAAATACCTCTGGGGTGTTCATCTGCCATAGTAGTCATTTCATATCTCATCTGTTATATGAATGTGATAGCTCCTTGCCTTTTTGATAGTATCATTATGTAGACTCTACAGATTCAATTCCATTTACAAGTCAATGGTGTGAGATTTTATGACAATTCTTTTTTACTGGGTTGATTCTGCATGATCTTCTTCAGTACAAGAAAAAAAAAAGATAGAAGAAAAACTGGCTGGTAGCTTTCCGATGCCCACTAAACAGAGCACTGGATGCACCAGACATTTTTTTGTGACTGCTCTCGTTATTGCTGGCCTATCACAAATAATACTCAGAAGCTTTTAACCCCAGTGATAAAGGGGGGGGAGGGGGAGATGCAATGTATATTTAAAGGACTGTATTCTGGAAAGGAAAACTAAAAAAAGCATTTTTGTTCTGCCATGAGGAAATCTGCTGGCCAGAGAAAAAAGGAAAACATTTTTGATATGAATTTGGTGTGTATATGTGTGCATGTAATTCTGTGCATGTGTCTGTGACTGTGCGTGTGTATGTGTGTGGCACACATGCTGATACTGAAATTACCCCAACTTTCATTTTCCTCAAAAGCTCCCACCTATTCTTCTTGTCATTAACCAAAGCTCTGATCCTGAAATGAGCTCCTTCACTTGTAGGGCCATGACTGTATACCCTGAGGAAGAAAGTATCTTTCTATGCCATAATCTGCCTAGCATCTAGCACAATGGAGCACTGGTCCCTGACTAGGATTGTGAGGTAAAGCTGAACTTCCTCGAGTTCGTAGCGCTTCCGCTATCAGAGAGGACAAAGAGGAAGTGGATAAACGGAGGGTCTGATCCTAACCTCGCATTCACATATTGCATGCAATGTGTTTGCAGGCTGCATTCCCTACACAGGGTCTGCACATAGGTTGTGAACACATTGCACATGCTCCCCTTTTGGGCTGTGAATTTTATGAGCATGGGTCACTCCTTAATTGCCTGCAAAAGATTTTTGAGGCCTCATTTTTGTGTAGACACTACAACATAGGTTGCACTGGTAGAAGCGCCTGGACAATATAAAATTACACACTGGATAATACAAAATAACATTAATATTCACAGAACATGTTCCTCCTCCCATTCAATGAGTGTTTATTTTCCCCATTTCCGCATTGCAAAACAGACAGGAATGATCTCATCTGCCACTATATAAACAACAATTTTTTTAATGATATGCTCTCAGATTATAATTACATTTTGGTAAAAAAAATACTTGACCTCCACCTACATTGCAGCTTCCTGTACTGGTGGAGAATTGTGAGTACAAGCATTGATAACATAAATTAAGTTGTATGAGACTTTTGACATTAAGTCTCATGAAACTTCTGCTGATAGAAAAAATGTTTTGTTTGATTGTAAACAGGTTCCACTAGGCTGCAGCAATTCTCATCTAACAAACAGACGTTAATCATTGCAATCAAAGGCAGCTTTCTCCTCCCCCTTTTTGTGTAGACACTACAATTTAGGTCACACTGATAGAAGCTACTGGACAATACAGAATTACGTTAGAAGCTACTGGAAGATACAAAATAACATTGATATTCACATTGCCTGCTCTGTCTTGGTTGAACAGAGAGGAGATGGAAGGAATAAAAGGGTATTTTTAGTAGGGGTATGAACCCTGAAATTTTAAAGTCCCTCTTTAAATGGACAATGGCAATTTTGGGGTTAAAAATGAAATACAAAAACAGGAACCTATTTTATGTGTGTGTGTGTGGGGGGGGGGGTGTTGTTTCCATCCAGACTACCACTGGGGATAGACCTACTCTTTGCTGCACAAGGGAAAACTTTGCCCTGCACAGCAGTGGGCAGTGCTAGTGGCTGCCAGGTATGGTGGCCGAATTTAAAACCAGCAAGTAGAGCAGCAGGGAGGGAGGAGACGCTACTTAGAAGCTAAGCCAATGAGATTGCCTCAGTCCTCTAAAATTAAATTTGCATATCTGGTCACCCCATTGCTGCTGCCACTAATGATTCTTGAATCCTCCTCTTGGGTATTTTCAAAAATGATGCTACCATGGGCGGCCACACTAACTCCAACATGGTCACCCATGGTGGTGTCATATTTATTCCCTCCTGCTAGATGTTTGCTGTGGGCGGGAATAAAGTTACCCCGGACCATGGCAGGATTAACTCCAGGTTGTGCGCTGGATTCCCTGCCAGCACACATCCTGGAATTAGCCCTGCGCTGCCATGGTCTGGGAAAGTCTATCCCAGACCGTGGTAGAGAGGGCTGTCATGTCTGAAGACCTACTCTACCTAACTCCAGCCCGTGGTCAGAGCTTCTCCGGGCAGTCGCAGCAGCCTCATAGGCCTCATAGGCCACCGCACCCTCATAGGCCACCGCACCCGCCTGTCAGGGAAGAGGCGGGGTCGTGCTGAGCAGCCCAGAACCATGCGGACCCATGTCTACACATCAACTCACCCTCTCCCTGCCTGCTCCCCAGCCACGGCCACCAGCAAATTTGTTTGGTGGCCGGCTCTGATCCTGCCCGTGGTGAGTGCTGCTCTCACCATGGGCAGGAACAAAGCATGACAGCTCAAAGAGCCGTCACATCTGAAAATACCCCTTGTCCCCACAGCTTGGTTCACCCCTCCATCCTCCTGGAGCTACTCGTAAGGGGGGCACACTGGGTGTGAAGGCTGCAGAGAGTAGCCACTAGCCAGTGCCTTGTATTTGAGGGAGGGGATCATCTGTGATTGTGACTTGTGTCCTGCTGTCTAACTGTGGGTGTAAGAACGAACTTTACAAACAGTTGTTCCTCAGCAATACCCTTTGGGAAACTAGGAGTAACCATGTTAGTATTCGTTTTTCAATTGTTAAATTAGTTTTTGAACCTTGTACATTCCTTCCTGCTGGGTGCTTTATATGTAGTAATCGGAACAGGTCCACAAATTTTGAGACACAAAACACAACCCCCCCACGCCCTCCAAAAAAACATGACACTGGGTAATTTCAGACATGACGCCATCACAGTCAACCACACTGGATCACAGTAGATCCAGTGTGGTGACTGTGATGGGTGGCACATCTGTTTGAGCCCCGCCAGATGTTCACCATGGTGAATTCCTGGCGGGGTTCAAAGCTAACCACAGTTCTGAGGGTGAGGCTGGCCTCACCTCCAGAACTGTGGTTAGCTGAACCATGATCAGTAAAGGGGAAAAAGTAATGTGTATTACCTTGCCCCATTCCTGAGCGTGGTCCGGACCATGGTATGGGATCGGGCGCAACAGCCGCATTGGCCGCTGCGCCCACCTGTCTCCCTGAGGACGTGTGGATGTGGGAGCGCGAGGGGTGGGGCTGTGCAACTGCACATCACACCGCACGGCTCCGCCCCCTCCGAGATTCCCCTCTGTGATGAAGCCGGGACATCTAAAGGACAGCCGGCTTCATCACTGACTGAAATACGAGACAGATCCCCGTCCAGGTTTCAGTGTGTTGGGCCTGAAGGCCCAGCATGTCTGAAATTACCCACTGAAACAAGAATGGAAATCAGAAACACAAATTTTGTTTAGACAACACTTTGGCCAAATACCAATCGATCAAGTAGCAATGTGTCCACCCACCTGTCTTCATCATACAGTAACTGACTACTTTTTTAGCCTGGCCCACCAGATGGTCACATTGTTCATGATATTCTAGGCTGCCTTGGTTGGAAAAGAACAACGACCAGCAGGGCATGTAGAAGGTCCTTGCTGGAGTCCTTCCCTCATAGATTCACTGTAGCGTCACTGTTTCCAATGGTGACCTGGCGATTTCCGGTGCAGGGAGGCATGTCTAAACTCCACCCACACAAGGTTGCTGAAAGCAGACTTTAATGTTCGTGAAGATGGAGGCACTTCTAAAAGCCCTCCTAGTCTAGTGCAGGGGTTTGGAACCTTTTCCCTCCCAAGGGCCACTCTGAAAAGTACTAGGGCCACATAGGATTTGGTGATGGGGTCAATTAAGGGGTGTGCACAGGATTGGGGAGGGAAGGGATGGCTCCAGATCATGGATCTATGTCATGGATTCATTCTCTGTCCTTGAGTGCATACCCTAATCTCTGCACCCTTCCCCTGAGCTCACCCTTTCAGTGCCTGAGGGTAGGGACTCGGTAAATGAGTCAGATCCAGGAGTTTGGAAAGGGTCAAATAATAACTAATCTCAGACTGTATTTGAACCCTGGGTCTGAAGTTCCCTAACCCTGGACTAGTGTTTCTGTGTTCCTAGCTGCCATCTGAGAAGCCATTCTCGCATGGATTATTTGCTGCAAAATGACATTTTACGTCATCAGCACTTTGGCTTCAATAATTATATTTCTCAGTTATGGAGGGTTTTGTTTTAACTAGATAAATGAATAACAGCCTTAATGCAATTTAATCAGTGTAATGAGAAATTCTTGCTTGATTTCCCCTCCCACATCATGTGTCACTCTGCTGTAGAAAGCGTGCCGTTCTTTTTTGCCTGGAGTTTCTGATTTGTGGCAGACCAGCATTCCTCTGAATATGGTGAAGCTTCTTGGCAGTGCAAACCAAAACCATCCAGAAAATAAGTTGATATGGCTAGTTTGATATTGACTAGAACAGGGTGTGAAATTTGCAGGTGCCTGGGAGCCTGTGGTGCCCAGAAAACTGAGGCTGGTGATTGGTTCTGGGGTGTAGTGGGGCATGCACAGTTTAATATCAGGAGAAAGTTGGGAGACTGAATTAATAATAATAATAATAATAATAATAATTATTATTATTATTTTTCTCCCTGAGTTTTTTATTTTTTTTATTTTCTGAATTTATACCCCGCCCTGGACTAGGAAAAGACCTGCTCCTTCTTATCTTTATTTGGGTGTGACCTTGTTTAAGGCAAAGCTCTTCTGTCTTCTCAGTCAGCGTGCATTTGACACTGCTGGGAACAGATCGGAGCTCCATTGTGCCACCACCATCAAACCTAAGGATACACATTCTCCTGGTATAAATCTGCCCACCTGTAACTTGGTCAGCAGCATGCATTACAATTCTCCATATGTGTCTGATCCACTCAGTACCCATCTCTTGCAGGCCCTAGGCACAAGCTCTGCAGCTGTATCTGCAGGGTCATCGGTTCCCATCTCAGTCCTGTTGTTGGACAAGATGGTAGGCATCACACACGGAAGTGAAGCGATTTATCCCAGCTGACATTTATCCCATAGCAATTTAGAGATTCAAGATTCCTCCTGGAACTCTCCATTGAATAGGGAGAGTCTAGACAATTGCTACATCATAGGTGTCACTGCTATTGTGCCTCCATGGCTGAATAGCTTCTCCTCTGAGTCCAGTTGCTGGTTGGAAGGGAGATCATGGAGTAAATTTCTAATACTCTTTGGGATGGCAAACAGCAGTAGTGCTCTGTATTACTTGCTTTGAGTGAGCACAAGAACCGCAGTTGTGGTTGTGTGGTAGCAAGCTGCAGTCTAGGTATTAGTGTAGCTGTTTCATCAGTAAGGCTAGGCTCGCCAGATGCTCCTTATTTTAAGAGACGTCTCTGTTTTTAAGGAAAAAAAACAACCCCTATTTCGGAACACCACAGCGTCACAGACATTCCTTATTTTTGAAACTTTGATCTGGCAACCTTAGTGAGAACCCACAGTGCAAAATATGCAATAGAGACTGCTAAGGGTGGATCAGATAAGAGCTTGCATAGAAAGTAGGATGAGAAGCTGCTAGCGTTCCTACCTGACTGAATGAAAATTATCGTTTTTATTTGGTTGCTTTGAGGGACCAGTAATAACTTTTAAAATTAAACAGGAAATAGAATGGACATAAGCATGTGCTTAAGGGCTTTTGACGTAGGTGTAGTTTAAGTACATGCTTAAAGTAAAGCACATACTTAAGTTGTCTTCTTCAATAGAGATGATTTCCTCGATTAGTTTTTGTAGCTGAAATATATCTATTTGCTATACAGATATTTATGTGCCCTTATTTGACTGTCAGTTACATAGTATAAAACATGCCACTCTTTGTATGCAGAGAGAAAACTACTGCAGTATGACTTCCAATTTTTCAACAATGTAAATTACAAAAAATCTGATATACATACTGCATGCCTATCTGAATTTGAAAAGCTCTCCTGCAACTATGCATTAGAGGAAACCTTATGCCTGTGCAAATATGCTGTAACAAGTCTATTCAATATACCCCACTTCCTTTTTTATTCATGAAGTGTCAAGGTACACACCCCAATTTTCTCAGTGTTTCTGAAAATTCAATATTTAATTGAAATTGTATGAATGTCTCTGAATAGTTCTTACTTCATAGCTTACTCATGAGCCAAAATCTAAGGGTACTCACAGACATTATGGCACCACTGTCATCCTGCCTGGGGGTGGGGAGTTCTGGTGACAGGAACAGACATCTGTGCTACCTGCCCTGGCAGGGAGGTGGAGGAATGCCGCATGTCTGGCCAGTTCCACCATGCTGCGGCCGGCACTCCCCTCCCTCCCCCCCATGCCAGGCAGCCATGGCTGGCTGCCATGGTGACCTCTCATGCCGGGACAAGCTGGGCCGGGAACACATGCTCCCACCCAGTTTGCCTGCTCTGGCCCAGCTGGGTTACACCTGGGGTGCGGATTGTGGGCCCACTTTGTTCCAGACCCACATTTCTGGACCAGCTGTCACCCCAAAGTGGGCCGAACCGGGCCAGCGTGATGTTTGTTAACACCCTAAAGAGTTGTTTGGACTGGAGGTTCCATACAGGCATAGGTTTTTAAATATTATTTGTATGAATTTTATATCTTTTTTTTTTTTACTTCTTTTCAGTTTTCAAGCTGTTATGTTTATTGAAGATTCTTCAGGCTAACTTCCAAGCTCTGACTCCCTGTCATGTGTCTCAATACTATGCTTTTCTTCTGGCTTATTCCCTTAGCTTGTCTTCTGACTCTGGTCACTTCTCTGACATGCATCTGATTTTGGTTTGTCGCCCTCAGATATGTTGCTTGGTTCCCTGTCTGGGCTTGAGCCTGCCCTCACTCTGCTACAGAACTGCTCCTGTAAATACTGCTCATGACTTGTTGACTTACAGATTTAATACTGGCTGTCAAAGCACTAGCCCCTAAACGAAATGGCGCAGTGTCACAGAAAGCAACATGGCGGGAAAAGTGGACTGGTCTTCAAACACACCTCCCTTTAAACAAGGGAAATGGAAAGTCCATTCTTTTCCCCCCCCCCCCAGCTCTTTAAAAACATTGTTGATAGCAAACTAGATTTAGTCACAAAAAAATCCTGAAACATGTATAAGGACCATGCTGTGGTGAAGGGGTTTTTAAAATTTCATTTGGGAATAGAAGAAATCAAAAGCGCTCTTATCTCCTTCCCTGTCTTATGGCCTGTATTCTTCACAGCCCTCTTGAGGCTATGCTGCTGCGGCACACAATTCCTATCCAGCCCAGTCCTGTGTGCAGCATGTGGACTGCTCGACGAGAGGAGAAAAAAACAACAACAACCCAGCCCTGACTTGGCTGGCAGTCAGAGCAGCAGGAGCAATTGCAGATGCTGCTATTTACACTATTTTCACATTCTGAAGAACAAAGAGCATAAGGCTGCCAACAAATCTTTCAGGCTAAGCCTTTGCCCTACATATTAGGCTCAGCCAATCAATGCCTAAAGAAACATGCAGTGCACTGCTTCGTGAAATATTGCACTACCGCCTTGGTGGAAAATGCAATCAAGAGCACTTACTAATAAAGCTAAGGAATAAAGGAAGAGCTGCTCATGACAATTTAAGGGAGTGCAATACCCTTCTATCTCAATTAAATAACAGGATTTCAAACCCCGGCCTGAGTGCATCCTGGCTCTCTCATCATCTTTGGGAGTGGTGGGAGCCAAGACTGGAATGCACTTTTTTACGTAGAAAGATGTACATCTAGTAGCACTTTAGAAATGATATGTAGTAGTAGTAGTAGTAGTAGATGGATGGATGGATACTGAGTGATAAGGGCATTACAATGAAACACGGCATGTTTTAAAATGAGCGAGGCGATGGGTGTGTATGTGTCTGTGGCTGGCTGCTGAGTGGCACTGCCGCAGAGCATCAACTCAGGTGGAATGTATGGTGAGGAATTCAAACAGGTGGCTCCCAGTGTGGCTACCCCAGCCATGTAGGCAACACGCCACTCACTCACTATGCCATGGACCAGAGGGGAGGGGGAAACGCACTGGGCTGGCCTTTGCAATTGATATGTCCCCAGTGTGAGCGCTGGGGGACTTGGGCCCTCAGTGTCCCCGGCCAGTTCTTGCGACATGCAGAGGCCGTGTCTCCCGCCCACAGGGCCTAGGAGTGCCTTGTTCCACATGCAGCACTCCAAATTTCTGGGCAGTGCTACATGAGTAGGTGCTCTGCAGCTCACGGGAGCATGCACTGCCCTGCTCCACCTTCAGGTGGGTGGTCGGATGAGTGGCTCCTGGGTGACTGTGCGGGATTGCGGGATAGTATCTCATTTAGAAACAATCTCAGGATAAATAGGTAAAGCCCCTTGTTCTGCATCACAGACTTTTGATTTGGTCTTAGGCTGGGATCTTCAGGATTTAAATGCTTAAATCATATTGATACAACAGTTCCCTATTTACTTGCTCTGGCTCACTTATGATTTTGAAAATGTTTATCATATCCTTCTCTTCTCTTCTCTTCTCTTCTCTTCTCTTCTCTTCTCTTCTCTTCTCTTCTCTTCTTCTCGAGTCCTAACTGAAGAGTCCTAAACTGAGTGAACCTATTCTCATATGGAAGCCATTCCATACCTTTGATCATCATTCTATACATCTTTTCCAATTCTACTATGTCCTTTTGAGATAGGAAGACCAGAACTGCATATAATATTCAAGGTATAGGCACAAAATGGATAATGGCATTATATTTTCCTTTGTATTTTCTTTCCCTTTCCCAATAATTCTTAACATCTTGTTTGCCTTTTTGGCCTTGCTGTGTGCATGCACCCCCACTGAAATGAATACTAAATGACCTCCCACCTATGAATTAACATAAATACCCGATCCTTTGGTAAATGAAATATTTCCTTGTCTGTCAGTGACTCATTGTCAGAAGGGTCACTCACGCCCCCCCTGCGGGCCACCTCAGGCTCGCTGGGGGACACCAGAACGCCGCCCCCACCCCGATGCCAGGCTTCTCACTGCAGCCACCGACTGTGGATACTGGCGTGGCCGCACCAGGGGACTCCCCGCATCGGCAGGTTGCCAAGGCAACCCTCCCCGATGCGGTAGTTGAAAGCATGCAGCCAGGGATGCGCGGTGACATGGGGGTGGGGCCTGCACCTCTGAGCCACTCCGCATGCCTGCAGGCACGGCGGGGGGTGGAGTCTACACTAGAAAAGCCGGCACTGCGAGACACACAGCGCCGGTCAATTCAATTCAATTCAATTCAATTAATTAAGCTAAGTCTGGTTTCCTTGTTCCCCTTTCCTTGTGTGACCTGGTGTATTTAGGCTGGTAATTGGTTGTTGTGCCCCTAGCCCCTAAGTTCCCTGGATTGTAAGTGTATGTGTGAGTGAGTGCTTGAGAGTGAGTGAGAGGAGTGCGAGTCCCCCTGCCCCGCATGGGGGTCATCCCCTTCCCCCTCTCTCCTGGAACGAATGATTCCTTGTCCTTCCCTGTGGCCCTTGGATCCTGCGTCCGTGCCTCACACACCCTGCACCCTTCCTTCCCTTCCCCCTGCAGATTGGGCAGCGCAAGTAGTGAGTGTGTTTGGTGCACGGCCATACCTTTCCCGTACTGCTCTGCGCCCAATGACGATAGAGGCCTGTTTTCCTTGGAACCATTAGGCTGCACCACTATCCTGATGGGCATTTTCCTTGTGGGGCCTTCCCAGAGCTTGTACATACGGGGCCGTGCGTGCGTGTTGTGGATCTTGAATCTGCCTCAGTTCTTAGACACCCCCCTTGGCCTCTCCCTTCCCCCGTGTCCCGTGACACTCATGAAGTTTGCACATCTAGGGTTTACAGCCCTGCATTGTCTAACTAGACTTTTGGTTTGGCCCACTATAAAGATGCGGGAGGGGGAGCACATAGGTCCTGATGCAGGTTCATAGTCTGCAAATCTCAGAGTTCAGAGATGCTGAAACATGCGATATGGGATTGCGTTAATTTAGCATTAGAGGATAGTTGCAATATAGGACTTTTTTACACGATGCTCTCCCCTCCCTCCCCCCTGGGCTGGGTGTGCAGTGCGGGAAGGTGTGCGGTGGGGGGGTCGTGTGTGCGCACGCCACAGCGGTGGGGGGGGGATGGGTGTGCGCCTGTGGAAACACCATGGGCGGTGGGGGTGGGGGTGTGCACGCTCCTGATGCTCACCCTCCTCCACCCATTACCCACCCATGGAGCCATCCAACAAAATGGAGAAGTGAAGATGGGTGTGTGCCCGTGGAAAAGGGAGCACACCCACCTCCACTGCACACCCATTCCTCCACCCATTTAAAAAGGGCCATAGAAGCTATCTGGACATCGCTGTAAATGTCACCTCCAAATGAAAGTGGGTGCTTGGGTTTCAGGGTTTGCTTTGTATCCATTTGAATATGAATTGATACACCTCACCTCAGTCCAATATTTTTAAGTTCTCAGGTCTAGAAGATGAAACCATAGGAAAAAAATAAAAGACAAATGAACATAAATCCCTGACTAACCCAATCTCTAGTATCAGTGTATGGTTTCACTGGTCCTCTTGGAGCAACTTGCTGTGGGTTGAGGGCAGGAATGTATACTGGGTAAGTCTGGTCCAATTGAACTTGAGGCTAAAATTTCTATTGACTTCAGTAAGCCCAAGATTTTACTCCCAGTTTCAGTCTCTGGGCCTTCTGAACTAATGTGACTTCCTGCATCCTTCTCCCCCAATGCACAACAGTAGGAAACAAAGAGGATCTAAGGCCGTTTTCAGACGTGCAGCGGGGATCAGGTGTGGGAGCGGCGAAACAGCCGCGCGCTGTTCTAGACGAACCAGAAGCGAAAGTTGTGCGCGTGATCCGGGGCCGCGCATTCTTTGCCGACCGCGATCGAACCGGCCTGCTTTCTCTGGGGTGACATACGTGGCCGGAAAAGAATGCGCGGCCCCGGATCACGCGCACAACTTCCGCTTTCGGTTCGTCTAAAACAGTGCCGCGGCTGTCAGGGCGCGTGTTGCCTAACTCAGGCCAGCAGCTTGGTTTGCTGTTGCCTGGCAACGACCCGACAGCGGCGAGTCCAGAGAGGCTGAAGGCACCATTGCGGGGGGAGGCGGAGCTACCCTGCATCCCAGGGATGCTCCAGACCCCGCCCCTAGGAAGTTGAGTGCAGTGCATAGCTCAGCGGCAGGTGGGGGCCCCGCCCTGAGCACACCTGTTCCTGATCAGGGGATTGCCTATAAAATGGACCGGCGGGGCTTGAGACCTCCGCCGGTAATCACTTGTGAGAGACTGGCCCCCTTGTTGTCCTGAGAACCTTCCTTGTTTGAGCCTTGTTTTCTAGAGTGGATTCGAGTGTCTGATCCTTGTGTCCCCCTTCCCCTGCAACCAGTGAGAGTGGGTGAGTGTGTGTATCGTGTTGTTGGTATCCTTCATTGTGGTAGAGAAAGGTGGTATCGTGGGTGTGGGTTACCTGTCTCCCCCCTCTCCGTGCCCCTACATTTCTCCCCTTATATTCCTAGCAAGTTCTCCCCTTGTGAACAAGCCCTATCCTTCACCTCCTTCTCCCGTGCATCCCTTTTTGTTTCCCCCTTCCCCTTTCCCTTGGACCCCTTCCCTTCCCCTTTGTTCCCCACCATTTCTTGTTGCACGGTGCCCAGGACCCTGTGCAGTTCCCCGAGTGTCTGTTCCCCCTCAGTCCTTGTATTACCCTTGTCCTCTGGGGCACTTGGCTACCTCTCATTGCGTCCCGATGATGAAAAGGGTTGCCCTCTGAGCAAGGGGGAAAGCCCACCCACTACCCTGAGGGACATTCTAGTCTTCGAGACGGACTCCATTTACAGAGGTAGCCGCCCCTTGTATTTGCTCCCTTGTTTCCCCCTCGTTCTCCTGTGTGTTTGGGCCCTAATCCCTATTACTTCCCTTCCTTTTCCCCCGTCCCCCATGACAGAATTACCGGCATTCCTTTCCCTTTTTGGGAACAGTATGACACTTGAAGATCAAATTCAAGAGCTTGTGCATGCAGTCCAGTCCCTCACCATGGAGGTCCAAGACCTCAAGTCTGAGAATGAGGAACTACGATCTCGCTATCAGGCCTTGCAGGAATCTATAGACCAGCCGTTACCTTATTCCATGGAGGATGAGAAGGGTTCAGCTGGGGGCACCGCTGCCCTTTCTCCTAGTTCCCCTCCCTTGGCCCCCTCTCCCAGAGAACCCAAGGCCCCTCGTCCGGATAAGTTCTATGGGGACAGAAAGGCCTGTCAAGGTTTTTTGGCCCTATGCAACCTTACTTTTCAGACTCAACCCCTTACCTATAAAACAGATCAATCCAAGGTGGCTTATGTCGTGGGGTTGTTGGGAGGAATAGCGTTGGATTGGGCTACTCCCCTCTTAGCCACAGATGATGATTTATTACGGAATTATAAGGGGTTCTTGAAACAGTTTTGTTTTTTATTTGATTATCCCCATAGAGTAAGGGATGCTGAACAGGCTATACTCCACCTGCGCCAAGGCAAAACCCCGTTGCTAGATTATATTACACAGTTTAGAAAACTAGCTTTTGATCTCGACTGGAGTGATTCTGCCTTTCGGGCTCTATTTCGCCAAGGGCTTAGTGATGATATTAAGGACCAGGTGGCTTGTGCAACTACCACCCCTGTTACCTTGGAGGAGATGGTCACCTTGTCCCTCCAAATTGATGAGCGCCTTACAGAGCGGAGGCGGGAACGAAGGCGCGATCAAGGTAGGGGACTGGGTTGGTGGGGTCCCCGATTGCCCGTTACCTCTCCCCAAACGTTGGTCAAGCAAGAGAGTCCAGAACCTATGCAGATTGGGGTAGTGCGAGGGCCCCTTAGTCCGGTGACTGGCTGTAATTCTCTCCAGAGATCCGGAGGCCTTGCTGTGCCTTTACCCCAATTATTTGTCTCCCTTACTCTGCAGTGGGAGACTCATCGATCCCTGGTTGTTAGAGCGCTGGTAGATTCTGGGGCGTCAGGGAACTTTATGGATGTGGCATTTGCCGCTCACCATGGGGTCCCCCATCAGACCCGAACCTCTGTAGAAATGGTCCAAACCATTGATGGATCCCCCCTTAGCTCAGGGCCCCTGCAAGAATGTTCCAGTCCCCTTCGGTGTACTATTGGAGCTCATACAGAAATCCTCCACTTCGATCTAATTTCTTCCCCTTTATTTTCCCTTGTCCTAGGCCTACCGTGGCTTATAACCCATAATCCGTCCATCAATTGGGTCCTTCGGACCCTCACTTTCCCATCTCCAACTTGTTACCTCCATCATATCCCTTCCCCTGTAGTAGGGACAACGGCCCCTACGATGTCTATCCCTGTTAGGGATCCCCGTATACCCTCCCAGTACGCCGATCTAGCCATAGTATTTAGTAAACAAGAAGCCTCGGAACTCCCTCCCCATAGACCTTATGATTGCCCCATTGAACTTATTGCAGGTAGTGAACCCCCATATGGACGCATCTATAATCTCTCGCCAGGAGAAACCGAAACCCTGAGAGCGTATATTCAGGAGAACTTAGCTAAGGGGTTTATTAGACATTCCACGTCCCCCGCCGGGGCCCCCCTCTTTTTTGTACCAAAGAAGGAGGGGGATCTCCGGCCATGTATCGACTACCGGGGTTTAAATCAACTCACGATTAAGAATCGTTACCCCCTCCCCCTGATTTCTGAGCTTCTTGGTAAGCTCCAGGGGGCCTCCATTTTCACCAAGCTGGATCTGAGGGGTGCCTATAATCTGGTGCGAATCAGAGAGGGGGATGAGTGGAAAACCGCTTTTCGTACTAGGTTTGGTCATTTTGAATACCGTGTTATGCCCTATGGACTGGTAAATGCTCCCGCCACCTTTCAGCATTTCATTAACGACATTTTTAGAGACTTGCTTGATCTATATGTGGTGGCATATCTTGACGACATCCTTATTTTTTCCTCTTCCTTCGAGAACCATATCTGCCATGTACGAACCATCTTGAAACGTCTACAAGACCACAAGTTATATTGCAAATTGGAAAAATGTATTTTTCATGCGTCTTCTGTTCCCTTCTTAGGGTTTATTATCTCGTCGGAGGGAATACACATGGACCCGGGGAAACTTGAAGCAATTAACCGTTGGCCTGCTCCTACCACCGTAAAAGCGCTACAACGGTTTTTAGGTAGCGTAAATTATTATAGACAATATATCCCTCATTACGCTGACCTAACAAAGCCTCTTACCCGTCTGTTGCAGAAGGGAGCATGTTTTGAATGGGGGGCCCCACAACAGGATGCCTTTACGTACCTTAAACAAGCCTTTATGTCAGCCCCATTGTTACAACATCCAGATGTTTCATTACCATTTATCGTGGAGGCCGACGCCTCAGATGTGGCCATAGGAGCGGTACTGACCCAAGCCCATGGATCTGCAGGTCGTCGTCTTCCCTGCGCCTTTTACTCACGGCAACTAACTCCGGCAGAAAGGAATTATCCTATTCTAGATAAGGAGTTGTTAGCCATTAAGGCGGCTTTTGAGGCTTGGAGACATTTTTTGGAAGGGGGTCCCCATCCAGTACTAGTGTACACCGATCATAAAAATCTGGCCTATCTTCAATCCGCCCGTATCAATAATCCCAGACATGCCAGGTGGGCTTTGTTTTTTGCACGGTTTTCTTTTTCTATCCAGTATCGTCCGGGTTCCCAAAACACCATGGCAGACGCCTTGTCTAGGTATTATACACCAGTCGAGAATGAAGGTGACCTTCATGGACCGATCCTCTCTCCAAAAACGTTTGCTGCAACCCTCCCTTCTCTGGCACAACTACAAAGGGTGAGCCAAAAAGAAAACCCCCTACCTGACCTTCAACAGAAATATGGACTCTTCTACTATAAAGGGAAGGTATTCATTCCTCCCAAATTTAGATCGCAGGTGCTCTGGGCCCACCACGACTCACCACTCGTAGGGCACCCAGGTTTTCAAAGGACCCTATCTATGATCCGTAGATCATTTTGGTGGCCCTCTCTATATAAAGATACTAAACAATACATCCAGGGGTGTTCAACCTGCGCCAGGACTAAAGTCCCCCGAACCTTGCCAATAGGATTATTACAATTAACTGAGAGTCCTAAAGGCCCCTGGCAAAAGATAGCCATGGATTTTATAGTGGGGCTTCCTAAGTCAACCGGACATGATTCCATTTTAGTTGTTGTAGATTATTTTACCAAGATGGGACATTTCATCCCCTGTAAAGGACTACCTTCTGCGCCTGCAACAACTCGTCTTGTCCTTCGGGACGTTGTCCGACTACACGGCTTACCAAGAGAAATCATCTCAGATAGAGGTCCCCAATTCGTTTCTCGATTCTGGAAGGCTTTTTTCACCCTTGTACGGGTTAAACTTCAAACCACTACTGCTTACCATCCTCAGGCGAATGGACAAGTGGAAAGAATAAACCAACACATAGAACAATATCTACGGTGTTTTTGTACATATCTACAAGAGGATTGGGTCGACCACCTGCCACTTGCCGAGTTCACATACAATAATGCTCCCAATTCCTCTTTAGGTACCTCGCCATTTTTTGTTTCATATGGTTTTCATCCTCCCCTTTGTTTTCCAGAGGCGCCCCTCACATCTGTACCCGCGGCTGGAGCACTGGTGAAAATAATACACAAGGCCCAACGCACTGCCCAACAACATCTACAGAAAGCACGCCAACGTTATAAATTGGCTGCCGATAAGCGACGGCGTCCTGGGCCCTCCTTTCAGGTAGGGGAAATGGTATGGGTCCGCCGCCATAACTATCCCTCCTTGCGTCCTTCTGCTAAATTAGATGATGCGTATTTTGGGCCCTTTCCTATTACCCGTAGACTAAATGCAGTCACCTATACGGTGGGGCTTCCGGCCCGCATGAAAATCCACCCGTCATTTCATGTTTCCCTTTTAAAGAAAGCATGTACTCCCACTTATGCCATTCAACGGTCTGCCCCACCACCCCCTGTGCTCCTCCCTAACGGCCCCGAGTATGAGGTCCGGGCGGTCCTGGATTCCCGTATTTCTGGTTCACGCTTGTACTACCTAATAGATTGGAAAGGATATGGGGCCTCCGAACGTTCCTGGGAACCAGCCATGAATGTTCATGCCCCTTGCCTTGTCCGGAAATTCCACCTCCTCCATCCCTCCAAACCTGGCCTTCGGACCTTGGTGAGGGGCGGAGGGGGGCTTGGACGGGGGGGTACTGTCAGGGCGCGTGTTGCCTAACTCAGGCCAGCAGCTTGGTTTGCTGTTGCCTGGCAACGACCCGACAGCGGCGAGTCCAGAGAGGCTGAAGGCACCATTGCGGGGGGAGGCGGAGCTACCCTGCATCCCAGGGATGCTCCAGACCCCGCCCCCAGGAAGTTGAGTGCAGTGCATAGCTCAGCGGCAGGTGGGGGCCCCGCCCTGAGCACACCTGTTCCTGATCAGGGGATTGCCTATAAAATGGACCGGCGGGGCTTGAGACCTCCGCCGGTAATCACTTGTGAGAGACTGGCCCCCTTGTTGTCCTGAGAACCTTCCTTGTTTGAGCCTTGTTTTCTAGAGTGGATTCGAGTGTCTGATCCTTGTGTCCCCCTTCCCCTGCAACCAGTGAGAGTGGGTGAGTGTGTGTATCGTGTTGTTGGTATCCTTCATTGTGGTAGAGAAAGGTGGTATCGTGGGTGTGGGTTACCTGTCTCCCCCCTCTCCGTGCCCCTACATTTCTCCCCTTATATTCCTAGCAAGTTCTCCCCTTGTGAACAAGCCCTATCCTTCACCTCCTTCTCCCGTGCATCCCTTTTTGTTTCCCCCTTCCCCTTTCCCTTGGACCCCTTCCCTTCCCCTTTGTTCCCCACCATTTCTTGTTGCACGGTGCCCAGGACCCTGTGCAGTTCCCCGAGTGTCTGTTCCCCCTCAGTCCTTGTATTACCCTTGTCCTCTGGGGCACTTGGCTACCTCTCATTGCGTCCCGATGATGAAAAGGGTTGCCCTCTGAGCAAGGGGGAAAGCCCACCCACTACCCTGAGGGACATTCTAGTCTTCGAGACGGACTCCATTTACAGAGGTAGCCGCCCCTTGTATTTTCTCCCTTGTTTCCCCCTCGTTCTCCTGTGTGTTTGGGCCCTAATCCCTATTACTTCCCTTCCTTTTCCCCCGTCCCCCGTGACAGCGGCTGTTTCGCCGCTCCCGCGCCTGATGTAAGTGCACGTCTAAAAGCGGCCTTAGACCTAGCGTGTGATGGGTAGAATTCAAGAACAAGGGCCTTAAAAAGGCTGGCCTGGTCGCAATCCTCACACTACTTACTCCAAAGCTGAACCATTGAAATCAATAAGTTATCCTCTCTATGGAGATAAAACCTTTCCTTCACAAGAACACCAGATCATTTTTCTGTTGACTCCAAAAGCTTTTGAGAACACAAAAGCGGTGGCTCTTGCTTTTCATTTGAGGAAAGCTTTATTACAATAGTATATTTTTATTTGTTTAAAGACTGTAACCTATCTGTACAGATAATAGTTTTTTTGTTAAAACTTGGGTTTGACATGAACCCCTTTTTTCTGGTTTTTGCAAAATTTGATTATTTGATTGTACAATGTTTGTTTTATGTTTTATATTTTAAGTGGTGAATTAAAAAAACATAATCTGATGATTGCAAATACCATGCCTGTTCAGAGTATCCACAGAACTCCATTCAGGGGGTTTCATTGAATTGGATGAATAATCATAATATCCTCTCCAGTACTGCACCTGCCTGACGCTCCTCCAGACTTCACTAGTGAATTCTCTCCCGCGGGAACAGTCACAGGCTAATCTTGGATTTGTGTGTCCATACAGAATGGATATTGACTATGCCTTTAGGATATTGACTGTGCCTTTAGGGTACCTCTTTGGGTTTACTTTAATAAAAGGTAGAAACCTTAACACTCAGTGTAAAGAGTATATTTACATTGGGCAGAAACAATGTACAGCCTTTGGGTCTTGCACTTTGTGCAGTCAGTTACATCTGTGCAAAATGACTGAGAACAATTGGATCCAGACCATAGCATTTTGCACTCACTTTGCACAGATGTAACTGACTAGAGCAGGTCCTCTACCCAGAATTATTTTGGTGCACCTAATTTTAGACTAATTGGTTTCAAGAGAAGAGCATAAAAGAAAGAGTTTGGAACCACAGGGCTACATTAATCTAAATCATGCATTCTAATAACACGAGTATGCTTCTATGGTCTCTCTCTTTCACTGGAATTTTTTTAAGTGCTTTGTGAACATGAATAAATTAAGGTGAAGAGAATTTGTGAAATTGGCGTTATTGCTGTAGTGACTAAAAAGGCAAGCAAAACAAAGAATTTACATGGCTTGCCCAAATGGGGTCCTTGGCAAATATAGAAACAGAATCTGGGAGCCCTTATGCCCTGCTTCTGGATTGAAATAATGGACTGTATTTCTTTATATGTCCACTAACCAAATGTCATGCATTAAATACCTGCAGTGATCTTCAGCCAGACTCTCACTTTCTGGACTGTCAGGGGCTGAGAGAGATGTGAAATCCAAATGCTTTACCCCCTGTGGGAATGGGATTTTTTTTTTACTTGCATGTCACTCATTCTTGCCAACCCACAAACTCTTTTATCATAGGCTGTCAGATCCTTTCTCTCCAGAAAGTGGAGTATTTTAGGAGAGAAAAAATGTTTTTAAAAGGCAAAAAGGTGGATCCTTGAAGACCTTTGATCCTGCCCCCGACAAGAGTTATTGGGTGGCTCATGAACAAGCGCATAGTTTAGCTAAGGCCCATGAGCCAAATTGTAAATGATTTGCAAAGTGTTACAAACACATTCTGAGCTAGAGTAGCCTAGTCGACAAACTATTGGATCGGCCCTAGGAGACCAGAATAGAAATCCCATCTTAGTCACAAACTCACTGGGTGGCCTTGGACAAGTAAGTATCTCTTAGCTTTAGTTCTCCATCTGTGAAATGGGAATAGCAATAACCTACCTCACAAGGTTGTTGTGAGGATGAATTAGAAAGGATGGTAAAGCACTTTGAACACTGAGTGTGCTCAATAAAATAAATAATACAACAATAATAATAACAATAATAATTAATAATAAAATTCTAGCCAAATGCAAATTCCTTATCATCTGTTGGACATCCCATCTCTTAACATGGGCCCGGGTAACTGTGCTAACAGGAAGGTAGTTCGAATTAAAGGGCAGGGAGAGAGTGGAAGAAGAGAAAAGGCGAATGGTATATATTAATAAAGGCACAACAAGCATCTCCTGTTTTGACAGCACTGTGACAGTATGTACACTCTCATCTATACACAGGTGTCTGTCGAAGCAGCTAGTGCTACTATAACTATGTTGTAAAATATTCAATGACTCACTGTGAATAACCATCTCATTTATAGCAATAATCAGGTGACAAGACAAACATTGTTAAGTTGTGTCAACTTGTTAGGAAAGACATAAAACAAAAAAATACCACCAACATTCTAGGGCTGGAGGCAATGTCAATATTTTTTTGGAAGGTGAGATGTAGGAGAGGAGTGTGGGAAAACTCAGGCAGCTTAGCAAAGTCTTCCTTGGTTGTAAAAGAATGTAGAAAATGAGATTGTTGAAGAGCCTCACGCTGCAATGCTGTAAATTAAGCAGGTGCTGTTCTGTAAAGGCCAATGACGTTACAGCAGCCAGACCTACATTTTGCATGGGCCTAGGTGAGTCCCTCCCCCAAACTGTAAGATTCCCATCACTCAGCATTAAATTACTTCATACACTGCTCCTTTATATTTCTAGTTCTTCACCCAAACCACCCATTCAGTGTATGAAATACAGGTCCCGTCCTATTGAAGTCAACGGAAATTTTGCGATAGGCTTCAGTGAGGTCAGGATTGTGCCCAGTGTTGTTGTTATTATTATTATTATTAGTATAAACATTTATATAGTGCCAGTCGTGTGACCTGGTGCTGTACAGAACATAGAATTAGACGCGGTCCCTGCCGGTGGCTTACAATCTAAAAGACAAAGGGAGGGAGACAGGGAGAGGGGACAGTGGGAGCTCACTGCTTCCTCTTTGCCATATTTCCTCTCATTGTGGGCCCCACCTTCTCAGCTTCTCCTGCTTGTTAATTTCTATCGGTTAAGGCCAGTGGTTGCCAAACTCTTTGGACCAACAGATAAGGAAATTTCTTCTAGCCCACTGTGCACCCACTGCAGCAGGCTCCAACCCAGCTCCTGCTCCTTGTGGGCTGCTCCTGAATGCACAAGATGGATGGCTTCAGTCCCTGTTGGTACCACAGCTGCCTCTGGGCACTGTGTTGCTTAACAGCTCGGTTTTGGAGACCAGAGTAACCAATTCATGAGACACCTTACTCATGATGTGCAATTGATACAAGATGTTAATGCAAAATAGACTAAAATGATAGAATACAATGATACTTCGCAGAACCCCCAGAGTCAGTTTCTCACAGTGTGTGCAGGAGAAGCCCTGTCAGGTCTGTCAACAGATGGCCAGTCCATCGGCAGGTCCTGATGGATCGGGATGGAGTAAAGCATGCCAGGTTCTCCGAGCCATCTCCTTTTATATCTTTAGTTTACAGAACTTCTTGTTTTGCAACTAACAGTATAGTACAGGTGTTTTCCATTGATTTTCTGGCCCCTCCTGGGTTCTCACATATGTTTAAGTCATTAATAGTGTTGTGATTGACAGCACTATTGATAATGCATAGGGATGGGTGAACGAGGTTCAGAAGTTCGGAGTTCGGCCCGAACTCGGCCTGTTCGGATGATCGAACCCAAACCCGATCATGAACTTACCGAACCAAACTCAATTCTGAACGTCGAAATGACCGAACAGTTCAGTCAATTTGGATCACGTTCGGGTGAGTTCAGGTGGCTAAAACGTAGTGTCACTGGAAGGCCAAATGTGGCAGGGAGGGGGAGTCAGCTGAGGAGTAGACTTCCAGGCACCAGGGGTGGAGGGTGGAGACTGGCTTGGAGTAGGAGCCAGCCTACCCAATCACCATCTCTTTTCGCCTCAGACCACTGACTTCGCAGTCTGCGATTGGCCATGGGGTAGGCTGCACGAAACCAATGGGGCTTGCGGTGAGGCGGGCGCAGCAAAAAACAAAACTGTCTGCCTCCCCCCTTCCCAACACCTTCTGAGCTAGTCACTGTTCCTGAACAGCAGGCATTTCAGAAGGCTCCCTCTCAAGCAGTTCCCAGCTCCCCAATCCATTGCCATCCTCCTCCCATTTCACCCATCCAACCCATCTACCCGCGCATATTCTCATTTATTTAGCTTAGCTTAGATAGATTTAGTGGTTATTTTTTGTTTTTACCCCTCCCTGTGTTCAATCTTCCTTCCTCCCTCTCCCCTCCATTGAATCCTTTCCCTCTCCCATATATTCCATCCCTGATTCCCTTCCCCTGTTTTTTCATTTAGAGTAGGATTATTAGATTGATTTAGGTTTCATTTCAGTTTTGT
>QEPC01010335.1:2635180-2681823 GCA_003113815.1 Sphenodon punctatus
TTGGTCTACTGGGCCGGCAAGGCCAACATGTGGCCAGCCCTGTCGAAAGTGGCCAAGGGTATCCTGTCCTTCCCACCAACCAGCGTCCCCAGCGAGAGGATGTTCTCCATCATGGGGGACATTTGTGCCCTGCACCACCTATGACTAGGGGCCAAATTGGTGGAGCAGTTGCTGTTCATGAAGGTGAACCTTCCGCTGCTGGGATTCCCTGAGCTGCCCCTGGACAAGGAATGATGGTGCAGTGGCACACGCCATCCCATGCCAGGGGCAGTTCTGGGATGGGGCTCCTCCTCGTCCTCCTCAATCTGAGCTAGGGCTACTGCTCCTGTGCTGCTGAGGTGCTGTCCCTCCCTCCCAATGCCTGGCACCCGCCCTGCCTCTCTCTCTCTCTCTCTCATTCATACTAGACAGCCTCGGCCGCCTTATCTGACTGACCTCATGACGCAGGGTGGCATTGGGAAACAAACTGTAAGCCTGCAAGCCGGCCTATGGCTACACGATCTCGGCCTGCCTATGTGACACTGACTGGCTCTCACTCTCTCGTGCTGCACAGTCTTTGCTAGCCTATCTGAGTGCCCTGATGCCAATGTCCCAGCCTGCCTGCCCTACTGCCTCCCATGCCACACTGCCTGTGTGCCTGCCCAGCTTGCCACCAAGCTCAAAGCATGCCTCAGTCCGCCTTCCTGCCTCCCATACCAAGATGCCTGTCTGCCCACCCAGGTTGACTAGCTCGAAGCCTGCCAAAGCCTGCCTGCCCTACTGTCTCTCATGCCACATTGCCTGCATGCTCAGGTTCTAAAGCTCGACCCCTGCCTTAGTCTGCCTGACTGCCGCTCATGCCACACCACCTGACTGCCTGCCCCAGCAACCAATGTCTGTTGGTGCTAGTGCCAATGGCCCCCAGGCCAGGCCTATATGATGTCTCCGCCAAGGGTTTTGTACCCTGGCAACCAATGTCTACTGGTGCTAGTGCCAATGGCCCCCAGACCTATATGCCATCTGCGACAAGGGTTCTGTACCCTGGCAACCAATGTCTGCTGGTGCTAGTGCCAATGGTCCCCAGGCGTATATGCTGTCTGTGCCATGGGTTCTGCACCCCAGCAATCCAATGTCTGCTGCTGCTGCCAATGCCCATGCTTTCTGTGCCACGGGATCTGGGGCCCATCATTCCACTCACAGAGAGCCATCATTCAACTACATCAAGAAACAGCCACTCCAGTTCCAGGACCAACCTCCAGGGTTCTGGGACCAAGTTACAGGCAGGGAGGGCTGTGACCAAGATCCAGAAGCTGCCACACTAGCCCCAGGACACAGCATCATAGTCTGGGGCCATCATTCCTCACACATTGCACTGTTGTTCCACCGCATCAAGAAACAGCCACTCCAGCCCCAGGACCCACCGCCAGGGTTCTGGGGCCAAGGCAGGGAGGGCAGTGGCCAATATCTACAAGCTGCCACTCTAGCCCCAGGACCCACCGTGATGGGTCCGGGGCCATCATTCCTCGCACAGAGAACCAATTTTCAACTACATCAAGAAGCAGCCACTCCAGTCCCAGGACCTGCCATCAGGGTCCTGGGGCCTACGTTACTGTCAGGGAGGGCTGTGGCCAATATCTACATGCTGCCACTCTTCTAGTCCTAGGACCCACCGTGATGGGTCTGGGGCCATCATTCTGCTCACAGTGCGCTGTCAATCCTGCTGCTGCTGTCTGCTGTGCTACGGGTACTGTGCCCTGGCAATCCAATGTCTGCCACTGCTGCCAATGCTGCCTATGCTGCCTGTGCCATGGGTTCTGCCCCAGAAACCCAATGTCTGCTGCTGCTGCTGCTGGTATTGCACATCAGCCATTTTGCTCCTCAATCTTGTAGACTGCAATAACTTAGATGAATGCGCCGACAGGCAGGGGCTGGGTGAACATTACAATGAGGTGGAATGGGAGATCCTGTACCTGACTCCCTTTCGATCGGCTGTGGGAAACGGAGGCTATCGGTGATCGCCTGTCCCTTTGCAACAACACTCGCCTATCTCTTAGGATCGACTGTTCATGTTCGCACATCCCTACAGATCACATTCTGAATCCTCTCCACTTTGCAGATTTGACCAATGGTGCATATACGGTTGTGCAACCTGCATTCAATGCTGAGTTCCTTGAAGATTTCCACAGTGATGATGTACTCAGTTTGCTTGCCTTCTGACGATTTGGAGATCAACCAGGATGATCTCAATCCTAAAAGAATCTTAAACTTCTCCTACAGTCCAGGATCCTTGTTCTGTGGCTTTGTCATGGTTACCAAAAAAGTGCCAGGGAACTTCCTCCCTCTCAAGCCAGAAGGCACCTGCCCCTGTCCAGCCCCCTTACCCCTGTCCTCTCATCATTCTTAGCCTGGACCTCGATGCTCTTAAGGTACTGATACTCCCGTGCATGAGGCCATCAATAAAGTATGTCATGCAAGGCATACAGATTAGCATGGTCGCGCCAATGGGTGACAATCGCGGGTGAGGGGGATTGGTCACATGACATTATACCCATATGTTTGTGTCTCTGTCACAGTTATTTAATATGTGGGTGTTTAGGTAGGTGACTAGGTGTGGGTGGGGAGTTTTACTTGCTTTCCTGTCTCACCTCAGTCTCTAGACCTCCTCCCATTTGCCATCATTCTGCTCACGGAGATGGCCCCCAGGCCTTGGCCTATATGCAATCCGTGCTAAGGGTTCTGTACCATGGCCACCAATGTCTGCTTCTTCCAGTGCCAATGGCCCCCAGGCCAGGCCTATATGCTGTCTGTGCTATGATGCTATGGCATCAAGAAACAGCTGATGCTGCCAGGCCTATATGCTGTCTGTGCCAAGGGTTCTGTACCCCAGGTTGCTGCCAAGCTCAAAGCTTGCCTCAGCCCGCCTTCCTACCTCTCATGCCAAAGTGCCTGTCTGCCCACCTAGGTTGCTTCCAAGAGAGAGAGAGAGAAATAAGAGAGAGAGAAAGTCCACCCACTGCTTGAAGGAGAGACAGACACGATCCCACCCATGCTGTCACCTGCACTATATGGCCAGAGAGAGAGAGAGAGAGGTTCCCAGCTAGAATGAGGGAGATGAGGGTTAGAGGGGGAGAGGTAGGTGTATCTAGCTACCCTGGCTGCCACCTGCCAGAACCAGGAAGAACTCCCATCTGTGCTCATGTGCCCAATGCCCATTGCCCACATCCAGCACGCAGCAAAACTACCGTAATGAGGTGGAATATAACACACAACGTTTTATATGTGTCTGCTTGACTGTGTGCATTCCTGTACCTGCTGCTACCACCAACTTCAGCACATAGGGATAAAAGATCGGACAGGTCAAATGAAGCTTGTAAAAAGAAATACAACTTTTATTAAAACTATTTACATAACAAAAAAAAACCAACAACAACATTCTAAAAACCAAAAGCAAACATTCAAAGGAAACTTAAACATTAAACTAGGAGTCTATGGGCCTGTCCCCCGGGACTTGGGGGAAAGGCAACAGCCGCTGGGGCGCAGCACAGGGCTGAGGGCCGGCCACCTGGGACTCTGGCAGCTTGTAGCCATGGGAGACGGCAAAGTTCAGGGCCCCTTCCATGTCCTAATGCCACCTGGAGAGTGCCTGGCAGATGCTAGGGATTTTCAGGCGGTCCATCTTGGTGGAGACATAGTGGCCATACACCTCCACCTTCTGCCTCTCCACCTGCAACTGCTCCACCAGGTGGTTCTCCATGGTATCTGCAGACAGATGGACCTTGGCCACAAAGTCCCGGGTGGGCCGCTCCAACTGGGCTTTAAAGGCCTTGGCCTCTGCATTCTCCCAGGGCCCGGGGGTCTCCACATCAGGGCTGGGGAGGGGGGGGGGAAGAAGGGCTTACATGCCATTGTTTGTGGGTTGCTTTCCCCCCCCCTCCTCTGGTGCTGAGGCTCCATGGCCACACCAGATTCCTCCACCTGCCGCCTCACTCTCAGACCATAGGTGCACTCGATGTGGGTGATGAGCCCCGATGTGGTCTCCTCCCTCTGCTGGCAGAATCTTTTCTTGCAGTGCTAAAAAGAGCAGAAAAAATATAGGAACATAAGAAGTGCCATACTGTGTCAGACCAATGGTCTGTCAAGCCCTGCCTGCATTCTGTCTCCACAAGTGGGTGGACTGGGTGGCCAATCTCTCTCTGCAAGGGACTTCCATTCCTAACAGGTCAGGTCATAGGGCAATTCATTCCCTGTTGTTCCAGTTCCCGTGCCAAACCTTGCATGTGGTGATTCCGTCGCCCTTGTCATAAAACCTCCAGACATCCAATTTCCAGCGCCGAATGTCTGGAGGTGTCACTGGCAGTGGTGACCTCTGCCTAGGGGTCCTCCTTGGCCTGGTCCTGGCAGCAACGCTGGGGCCAGCATCTGATTCCTCTCTGAAATGGGAACACATTCAGAACACCAAAGTAATATCATGCATTTATGATGATGATGCCTCTAGTCCTCCTTCCTTGGGGTGCTAGGGATTGCAACTAGAAAGCATGTGCAAACCATGCCCTCCTGGGGGTGCTAGGGGATGCTAGGGATTGCAACTAGAAAGCCCCTGGCTGGCACGTTCAAATCCTGCGCTCCCTGGGGTGCTTGGGAGACCCTGGCTCGCACATGCAAATCCTGCCCTCCCGGGGGTGCTAGGGGATGCTAGGGATTTCAACTAGGAAGGCCCTGGATGGCACATGCAAATCCTGCCCTCCTTGGGGTGCTAGGGATGGTGATGGGAGATGTGACCCTGGCTGGAAAGACCCTGCCCTTATTTGGGGGTGCTTAGGGAATGGGATGGAAACTGGAGAGTGGAGACACTTGCTAGCCTGGCACATGTTTGGGTGGGGGTGCTGCTTGTGCCAGATCCCCCCACACTACAGTATCCTGTCTCTTTGTGGCAGACATCCACTACCACCCACTAATGCCCACTGTTTGTGGCTGACTGATGCCCACCACCCACGCACCCACCCGCATGCCATTGAGCTCGCTCTAACGGATAGAGCCTTTCTTGTCCTCAAAGTAAAAAAAAAAAGTTTACAAACCTGGCAGCACCTCCTGAGTCCACTGCTTGATCCTCATCCGAGGAGCCAGGCACCACCACCGGAGGTGTAGTAGGGCCAACGACCTCCTTCTCCTCCTCCTCACGTGACAAGTTGGCCCCTAGCTGGTGAATAAGCACTGTAACCTTCTTCATTTTTTTTCCTTTAAAAATCACACACAGCCAAAACACAGTCACCCACAACACACACGAACACTCACCAAACACCACAACAAGAACAGCACAGCTAAACCCAACCAAAACACACAAAACGAACAACCACTCAGCCAAACACACACTCACTTGCCACACAGCTCTGCATGCACTCGAATTTCCGTTTTCCGGCACGATCACAGCTTCACGTGCTCTTGTGATACTTTTTTCCGAACGGCTGAACCTGAACTGAACGGGCAAACCGAATGGCCAAACCCGAACCCGGCGAACAAACCGAACAGCCGAACCGAATGGCCGAACCCAAACTGTTCACCCATTCCTAATAATGCAAACTATTTTTTTATATACAGTAGATTGATATTTGAGTTGACATGATAATAGTATTGGCACTGATATGATGCAAAACATCCTCTTCAGATAGGCAAGAAGCCATGCTTTTTTTCCGTATAGTATATTCCAAGCCTTGATTTAGAGAATGTGTGGACTTTCTGGTGATTTCCGCTTTCTCACGGGACATTTTTGCAATAACTTGCCTTGATCAAAGTCTGTTGCTCTGCTTCTAGTAGAGTCTACTTTTCGCTCTAAACCCGGCCTATTGGGCCTGCAAACTTTGGTTCAGCCATAGCAACAACTCTTGCCAAGGCTCAAATATAGGTCTATGTAGGCCTATGCCAACAGCGGCATGGAGACGGGGGGCCAGGAAAGCCATAGCCAGCACCCATGTATCATGATCATCCCCTGGGCACACCCTTTCTCCAGAGCTTAATGCAGCTAGTGACCAAAATAGGCTGTAGCTATGGCTGGTTCCATGAACCAGCTGCAGACCACTTTCCATTGGCTCAGTGCAAGGGTAATGGCAGAACGTTTTCTAAGAAGGTGGGCATATAGGGAAGGGGCAAAGTGAAAAGGCTTTCCCAGCCTCCTTCTGAAATGCTTACACCCTTGCAGAATTCAAGACATCATGATGCTCCAAAGTGGGTGTGGCCATGTCGAAAAGGGGTACAACAACCTCCTCATCCTGCCCTTTTCTGACATGGCCTCTGTCCCTTAAGAAATATCATGACATCATGGTTCTCTGAGGGGGCATGGCCTCATCTAGCATGGGTGTGTGTGTGCAAGTGCACCCTCCTCCTCTCCACCAGGATTCATGCACTGATGGTTTACAGACTATCATCAAGGAACTACTGAGACAGATGAAAAAAGCAAGTTAATGAGCAGAGCATCAGTGTGCTTTTTACACTAGAGGTAAAAATGTTATCAACGATATGTTTCAGTTTAGGACAAGTTTCTTGGAGGTAGCCAATTGTGGTGTTGCTGGTAGTCAAACCTACATAGGAATATTGTGAAAACATGCACACATTATTTGGTAGTGGAGCCCCAGAGTATGATTGAAAAACAGGGTTTGTTTAAAAAACAGAGTGTCTCTCCCTGTAGTCGCTTTAAGAGTAGTCTTTGTGCAGGGTGAGGAGTCGCAGCAGGAAGGTGAGGCAGAAATGTTCAGACCAGCTGTGTGGCACTATGTCTGATTTGATTTGAACTAATTGATGAGGGTGGTTCAGGACTTGCCTCTGATACCGTTGGGATACAGCACTGCAATCTGCTGATGCCTGCTACTAGCTCATTTCTCTTTGTCTATCTGACATGTTGGCTCCTTGCGGGCTGACCAGTTTATACACCTCAGCAGCACCTTGTGATTAACGGGCTCAAGCATGCTGTCCAGCTTGTACAACCCCCTAGCCTTTGCATTCATGCTGTGCTCCACAGAAGCTGCTGAGATGTACAAGGTAGCTGCCAGGCCAAATCTGGCTCAGACTCAAAAAGACCAAGTGGGAAGAGGCGTGCACGGCCCCCTCGTGTCTGAGTAGACCTGAAGAAACCACTGTGAGAGATTTGCTCTGGCCTATTGAGGGTTTGGAGGGATCTGTGTGACTGAACAAGGGGAGGTCTATTTCATTGGTTCCCAGTGTGGCGGTTGCATAATTGAATTTGTGTTTTTCTCTAAATCCAGGAACCAGGCTAGATGGAAGCTGAGTCCCAGCACAGATAAAGCTGAAAACCCCCATGCCTATGTGATCAATAGCATGCAAAGAGATGAGGAGCTAGAGTTGCCAGATCAAAATTTCAGAAACAAGAGATACTACAGGGCCGAAGGATTCTGAAATAAGGGACGTCCATCATGCTCCATGAAACTGTGGTGTTCAGAATAAGGCACATCCATTGTGTAAATAAAGCATGACCATTATGACCTAGAGCTATAGGGCTGTAAAATAAGGGGTGTTCCTTTAAAATAAGAAACAGCACCTGACTCAGGCCAACCCTGGACAAAGAACAATCCACGCAATAAATAACGACCATGAAAAAGCCCAGCAATCAACCCATTGATCTAACCGAGGTTTACAAGCCATAATTCAGCAAACTATTAAGACACCTATCCAGTCGTCCACTTAATAGAACTATCCAGGAAAATACCCATTCGCCGAAGTTGAATAAGAATGAGTGCATTATAACTTACATTACTGCCAGCCAACAGATGAAGCAAGCTAAGATGAAACCAGGACCATTATAATATAGTGATCTTTTTGCAATTTTTTTTTCTATCTGAAACCACACATAACTTTTGAAGATGTAAATTTGTAAAATGTCATGCTTTATGTATTACACTTTTGGCATCTACTTTAGTTTTTAAGAATGGATGTTGTCTAATTATGCAGTGCAGCTTTGGATGAGAAAATATACTAAGTGTGCATTAAACAGACAACTTTAAATAATGGCACTTGTGCTAAGAAGTGTATTTTCTGGCAAGCAACTAATTTATAATGGTCATAGATATATGCATTAGTGTATGAAATGCTTGTCTTTATTTATTGATTTGAAGGGGCAGTGTTGTATTTTTGAATGTCTTCTTTATTGGGTCTAGCTTCTATCTGTAACAGACCTGATTATATTTCACAGGTTGTGGCATTCACAACACCCAACCAATGGGCAGTGAGGATGATTGTATAGTCAATAAAATCACAATTTGTTCGGTGGATTTTAAAAAATGAATAAACATATAAAACTCAAAGTTCAGCTGTGTCCTTTCCCTTTGACTTTCTCAGATGTGCTTTGGGTTCTTTTAAAGTGTGCGTATCAGATGTAAAGAGAATTATATTAAATGACCAAATTTACTGTGTTCTTAGTGCATAAACCACTACGCTAGATCTTTCTGAGCCCATTTAATTTTTATCTTTATTCTTGGCTTAATGCAATGTTTTAGTTCATTGCGCTTTTTGGATGTGCAGAAGCAAAGATAATGTGTTACACTACATTCATTTAATGTTTCATCAGACTTTTTTGGTGTATCTACCTTTTGGTTATTTTAAAAATGTTTCATCCTTATCACTTCAGTCATTAAATGCAGATTCATTAAATTAGTGTGCTGGGGTAAGTTCAGTGCAGGAGCTTTGTTTAAAATGTAGCACTGGTTTGTTCATCAACACACATTGGGGGGGGGGAGGGGGGGAGGAGCCAGTTGTGTCAGCATCCTGTCTCTTATTTTCTCTCTTTTCCCAACAATGGGTTTTGAGCCAGACAGACTAGCCAATCTATTATTAAACACATTTTAGGTGCCCTTTAATCTATTCATTGGCAATTTTTAAAAAAGCAAATGTTTAAAACTAAGTATACTGGAGAATAATAATCGTAGGAGTCAAGAGACACATGATTACGAGCACCCTATTGACTTGTAGGCTTAGGACCATTTCGCGGAAGAGTTAACAGGTGGTATCTCAGCTGAGAGATTGGCCTGTCTTGTTTGCAGCTGTCTGATTGCATGCCACTGTCAAAGAGAGCAGAGCGGATTTTTTAACTCCTTCTCTGAGGAGGAGCTATAACACACCTGGTTGCAGAACATCGTGGTTAAAATGGACTGAAAGAGCATATCGTCACTCATTTTAGTTTAGTCATTTATTTCATGTCACATATTACAAAGTGTATGATAAGACATTTATAGCGCAGGGCAGTTCAGTAGTTCGCAGTTGCTAAAAACAAGTGCACCCAACTGTAAACGACAATTACAGGGCTCCCATTTCTCAGATATTAAATTGGCAGCACTGTAAATCATGCATTCTGATTGGTTCCAGGACTAGAGCTAGCTTGGAAGAGAGACACTTTTTTTTTTTTTTTTACTTAATTGAGATGGAAGGTGAAGGATGGGATTTTGTCAAATGTGAATCTACCTGGGCTCATTCAGAACAGAGCATGAGGGAACTGCTTTCCAAAAAGATTTTAGAATAATCCATAGGTGTGTTAGAACATTAGCATTCAAAAATAAAGCGACTTCCACCAACCAGTATCTCCACCAGTCTTGGGTCAGAATCCAGCTGGGGAGATTAGTTTCAGCTGTGGTTCTGAATCCATCAGAGGTACTTTGTGTCAAAGCTGTTTCTGCTAGACTGAATCTGAAAATAAACACCTTTGCTCTCTGTCATTACTGTTTCATTAACACCTTGGCCAGACTCTTTGGCCAAAAAAAGGATAGATTGCAATCTGAAGTCAAATTTATTCCAGGACGAATACTTAGTCCTTGATCATTTCATTAGCACACTCTCTCCCTCAAGCCTCTGCACATTCTGCAGCCACATGCGAAGCACACATACAGATACACACTCCAAACATAGATACAGATACAAAAATGGAAACTGTTCACTTACAAAAAAAAAAAAAAAAAAGAATAAAGAAAAAAGCTATTTAAGGCAGTATTTCCATCAGGTTTCTCTGCAAAGCAGTTTAACTGTAGTTAGTAAGTGCTTAGTATAATCTAATAAAAGCCATTTTGCAATATTAAGCAAAAAACATCTGGTACCCAGAATTCCCTGATCATTTTTAACTAGATGCAATCTTTCTCTCTCTTTCCCCTTCTCTTACAGACATGTGAAAAATAGCCTAATAAGGATCCTTGTGGTAAAATCAGATGGAAAACGGGGAGGAAGAGTTCCCGAGTCTCCAGCAGCTCATTTGAAGCAGCTCCTCCGAGTTTCACAATAATAATCAGTGCTGGCCCAGTGCCGCCGGATTATTTTGTATATTCATGAAGCTGCTCATCAGCCGTCAGGAGAATGTGCAGTAATCCTTGGATGAAATAAGGCCAATCAGTGGAATAATGAGGAAGGTAATATCTCCCAAGAGGCCTGGAGTGGGTTTTCATCAAACTCGGCTGTAGCTCTCCAACTATTTGCTTTACAAATGCAGCCTTTGATCTTTGATTTGGGGAGAAGAGGGGGAGAGACAGACGTGCTGTTGTATTGTCCAGTGTGAAAGGATAACAAGCTAGCACTGGAGGAGGAGTGGAGGGGGGGAAGGGAGAGAACTTGGATTTTAAGTATCAGTCAGTTCTTGTTAACAAAAACCTCATCGCCTTTTTATTTACTGCTCTCTAATATATATTCACTTAGCAGGTCAATTGCTGGGAGATTTTTCAATGTCCATATGCAGACCCATAAGCTTCTCCTAATCAGGATGTGCTGGGTCTATGAAATGCCCCTCCCCCTACCTCATTCACGCGGCCTAACCCTGCCCTTCTTTCTCTCTGGCACCTCAGCAAAATCATGTCAGAGAGATCACACAATGAGGATGGTAGGGTGGTAATCCCAGTTGATTTTAGGGTCTATTTATTAGTACAACCCAGAAATGATTCTGAAAGGTAAAGGCTCAGGTTGCTTGAGAGCATCATGTTGATATTTATTTATTTATTATTTATTTATTAATTTAATTTAGGAAGTTAATCCCCTGCCCCTCCTGCTGAAGCAGCTAGGGGTGGTTAACAATTTATTAAAAAAATAAAAATATAAAAACCCAATAATATGAATCTAAATATAAACACAGTTTAAAACATTTCTAATCCACAAGGAGGACGTCAAAAAGCATACCAAAAACTCCCTACAAAAAAATACAACAACCTCCCCCCCCCAACCCTCAAACCCTCCTCCCTTCCCATCTCCCTCACCAAACGTCTGGTGGAACAGCCAAATCTTGCATTGTCGTCAGAAGGAGGAGAGGTCCGGGGCCACCTGGGCCTCTGCTTGGAGGGAGTTCCACAGCCTTGGTGTGGCCACCGAGAATGCCCTCTCCGTAGCACCCCTGAGATAGCCGGGGGGCTTCGAGAAAGGCACTCCCGGCCGACCGTAAGTTTCAATCCAGAGCCCAGGGAGTGAGGCGGTCCTGCAGGTAGGTAGAGCCTAGGCCACATAGGGCTTTATAGGTAAGTACCAACACCTTGAATTGGGCCCAGAAGACTATAGGCAGAGAACAGAAAAATGGTGTAATGTTATTACATATAACAAGCACACGCGTGCATGTGCACATGCACATACACACACACACACTCACACCATCCATTAAATTTGGTAAACTTAGCAGAATGCACTCTGCCTTATAGCACTTGAAAGCCTAGTGATGTTTAAGGGCATGTTAGAAAGAAAGCATTCATAAAGACTGTGGGTGCAGTGAAGGGTGGAGGGGTGGCACAGACAGGAAAATAACTGTTTCCCATAATCACCTTAGTTTCATTCTCCCCCACCCACAAGCGCTTTGCACTCCCCTCTGTTCATGTACCACATTAAGACTCTCTTTCTTCTTGCATAGTCACAAAGAATCCTTCTTCCAGTACAGCACAGATATTTGCTCCTTGTCTTTACTTCTGTATTTATTCATGTCCTGGTAAGAAAGTATTTGGTTATAGGAGTATCAACATAGCCGTTCATTCTGTAATTGTGTTTTCCTATGGGCATATACTTCCCATTTAGATGCCTAGAATATTTTTCCCGGCCCGAATTCTCAGATGGTGTAAATCAGTATTGCCATTAATTTCAATAGAGCGGTGACAAATTACAACAGCTGAGGATTTAGACTTATTCTCATTCTTCTTGTACTCAAGCAAGATTCCTGGGCAGGACCATGATCCCCCAATGAACTGAGCATGATTAGATTATTATTCAGGACATACTACAGGGCACACAAATATGCACTAAGCGCTACACAAAGGGGACAGAAAGGTTCTGTGTAATTAATTACTATTAATATTAATAAACCCCTTGGTGTAGGAACCATGTCATCACAGTCTTCATGGAGCTGAGCAGAATTTGGCTCCTTATCTCAGGACCAGTTCTGGCAATTCCAAGCCACAGTTCATACTGTGGGTAGGGAAGGCTAGGTCTCTGGAGAGTGAAGGTGGAAATGCAACTCTACCAGCCTTTACAAAGATTCTTTAGATGCTCGCTACTTGCAACTAGGGTATGCTCTGTAGTCCAGAAGTTGGTATGGCAGGGCCATGGGTAGGGTTGAAATGAATAATGAAAACAAATGCCAAGTTGAACCAATTCATTTCTGACTTCATTATCAAAACAAAATATTCATTTTGATTACTGCGTCTTGGTTAGTTGGGTCAGTTCAGTTTGTTAGTTTATTTTGGGTTATTCAGTTTTTGGTACTTTGCTAACTGTGCAGTACTATTTAGTACTATTAAATGCTAAAAAGTACTACCAAAAGTAAAAAAGAAATAACCGACTAGCCAAAAACAAAAGAATGAAGTAACTGGGAAACAATAATCAGAGCAAATAAATAGGAGAATTTTGCATATATAGCAAATATAATTCAGGTATTTGGTCATGCAACTGAATATATGAATTATATAAATTAATACGCAATTGCATATTCATTTCAACCCTGGGCATGAGGTAACGGTTCTGTTATTATTCTCTCCTTTACCTACTCTGTTTATACTGGCTAGTGCTGCTAGCAATGTCAGTCTGAAACAGAGCCTCTGATCCCCACCTAGATGTGGCTAGTGCTAGTGCCTTCACAGGAACACAAAGAGGTGAGGAAGGAGGACCGCGTGTTGGCCTTTCTCTACCTAATGCAACCTTATACACCGGTCCCAATCACAGTTTGACTTTCAGTTTGATCATAGGTTGATCAGAATTCAGATGGCTAAGTATTGTCAGCTGCAAGTATATCTGGACAGCACCAGTTTTCTTGATCCGATAAAGTTGGGTTTTTGTCTGGGTTACGGCATGGAGACGGCGCTGGTGGCATGGGTTGACGGCCTCCTGGTAGAATTAGATAAGGGTCATATGACCCTACTGGTTCTACTGGATCTGTCAATGGCTTTTGATACCATGAATCATGAGATGTTGGCGATTCGCCTGCGGGACCTGGCTGGGGTGGACGGGATGGTTTTGAAATGGTTCCATTCTTACCTCGCAGGTAGATCACAGCGGGTGGTAATAGGGGACTGTACCTCATCCTATGGGAACCTCTCATGTGGGGTTCTGAAACTGACCCAGGCCCTGCTGTCTCCTTGCTGTTCTGATGTTTGGCTGCTGTGGGGGATTGGATGAGGTCGAGAAGAGTGAAGCTCAATCCCAACAAGACAGAAGTGATGCTGGTGGGGGGAGGGAGGATTGGTGATCTGGGAGAGGGAAACATTCCTGTTATTGGGGGTGTTCACATTTCATTGGTTCCATTTGTGCGGAGGCTGGGGGTGCTTCTGGACTTGCAGCTGCACCTGGATTCTCAGGTGTCGGCTGTGGCCAGGGGTGCCTTTCTCCAATTACATCTGGTGAAGAGTCTCTGCCCATATGTCTCCGACTCTGACTCTGACCTTGCCATAGTTATACATGCATTCATCACCTTGAGACTGAACTATTGTAATACGCTCTACATGGGGCTGCCCATGGGGACTGTTCAGAAGCTGCAGCTGGTGCAAAATGCAGCAGCCCATCTGCTGACTGGGACAGGCCACAGGGAGCACATTCAACCAGCTTTCTGAGCATTGCACTGCCTATTGCCTTCTGGGCCCAGTTCAGGGTGTTGATTTTAACTTTTAAAGCCCCACACAGCCTGGGCCCTGCTCACCTGAAGGATTGCCTCACCTCCTGGGATCCCGGGTGGCCCCTGTGGTCAGTTGGGAGCACCCTCCTGGAGTTCCTGTGATATCGGCTGGTTCAGACCAACAGGTAAGCATTCTTCTCAGCAGCTGCGCCGTTGCTGTGGAATGCCCTCCTGGTGGAGATTCACCTGAACCCCAGATCGCCTGGCTTTCCAATGAAGTTGTAAGACCTGACTCTTCCATCAGGCATTTGGCGGGGGGCAGTGGGGATGGGTGGGTTAGTGGGTAACGGTGGAGGGTTTTTATCAGATCAGAGAGTATTCTTATTGTTGCTATAGGTTTTTATATTTATTTGTATTGTTATATTTTTTATATTATTTATTTAGATTGTATTATTTTTATTATTTATATGTTAGCTGCCTTGAGTCACCTGTGAGTGAGACGGGTGGGATAAAAATGGAAGAAATAAATACTACTACTATTACTACTACTAATTAATAATAATAAATAATTAATTCTAAGTACATCAAGAAATTATATGTTGGCTGCAAGTATCATGGTTTTTTTTATTCCTTAGATATTGTATAACACAAGGATGGGGAAGCTTTCCCCTGTCAGGGGGCCACTTTAGGTGCTTTTAGATGAACGCAAAGGCTTCCTGCCCCCCAGAGCTGCTCCTGGGGTGCACCCCCGCATCCATCTGCTTCCAGCCCCACATAAGTCCACTTTAGATGGACCTGGTAGTTTCTCTGGGCCATGTTCCACCTGCATGGCATGTCCCCTCCCATACCATAGAGTTGTGGCCACACGGCTGATGCTCTAGGCTGGTGGCCTCAACCCCATGGTGCTGACTGTGGCAATGACCAGCCAGGCATTGAGCTGCAGCGTCTCTGCCCAAGAGATGGACAGCAGCTCTACTTCTGGCAGGTGCCCTGGGTTTAGGGATGGGTGAACGCGGTTCAGAAGTTTGGAGTTCAGACCGAACTCGATCAGTTCAGTCGACTGAACTCGATCAGTTCGGTCGACTGAACTGAACTTCCGAACTGAATTCAATTTTTGAACCGAACCGAATTTCCAAACTCGGCTCTGTTCGCCCATCCCTAAAAGATAATATTCCATTTAGTTCAATGGGGTTTGAATTTCTGAACTTTGTTCGGAAGTTCAGAGTTCGGACCAAACTCGAATAGTTCGGTCGACCGAATCGAACTTCCGAACCGAATTTCCGAACTGAACCAAACTGAACCGAATTTCCGAACTCAGTTTTGTTCACCCATCCCTACCTGGGTTTGGCAAGCCTTCTCCGCGCAACATGCTCCGGGATGTTCTGGAGCACCATCAGTGGGGTTGTCCCAGAGCAGGCACAGTCTGCTTTGCTTGCATATCTGGAGGTGCACCTTTACACAGACCAACTGACCCAGGGGTGATGCAGGCAGGCATGGGCAGAACCGGAGTTGCCATTCATGTAAAAGTATGATTTGAAAATCAGTACAAGCTCCAAGGACCAGATAGAAATTGGGGATGGAGATGTATAAGTAGTGCACTCAAAAAGAGAAGTGTACAGATCATGGATATGTGCCTTGGCTCCAATCTCTATCCTTGTGTGTATGCCCTCATCTCTGGTCTCTTCCCTTAAGCTCAGTCTTTCAGGGATTGAGGGTAAAAACTGAATCCAGGGGCAAGATCTAGATACTGGAAAAGGACCACATAAAATCTAGTTGTGGGCTGCATTTGGCCTCTGGGCCTGAGATTCCAATCCCCACCCCTGGTTTATTTATTATTATTATTATTATTTATTAAACAAACATTTATATACTGCCAGCAGTGTACCTGGCACTTTACAAAGTAACAAAATAGACACGGTCCCTGCCCTAGGGCTTACAATCTGAGAGACGGGAGCTGGGGAGAGACATAGGAAGGGGAACAGAGGGAGAGACAAGTAATTTTGAACTACCAACAGAATAGTTTGTGATGTGTGAAGGTAATCTTAAAGAAGGTGGTGCCTGGATGTGGAATTCAAAGAGATACAGTATGACTTTTCATTTTGAAGATGGAGAGATGTGGATTTTCTAAGTGTTAATATCCAGTAGACAGTCAGCAAATAATTACAACCAAAGATCTAAAGTTTGCAGCCAAAGCTAAAAGTCTATACCCACTAAGATGTGCGTTTAAATGAAGGTATTGTAAATAAATATACAATAAGTATGGCATATGAAACCAAGATCAGAAACAGAAAGGGCACGATCCTACTCTCTTTCAAGTTAATGACAAATCTATCACTGAATTAACTTGGGAGCAGGAATGAGATCTGACTAGTATGGAAAGTAAAGTAATGGATAAGCAGCAAGGGCCAAATCCTTCATTCTCATCTCTATCTGTCTTTTCCATCTTGGATTTAACATTCCTGAGAGGCCGCTTGAAAAGTATTGAGGGGCAAGTCTTGAATCCTAACTCATAAGTATTAATGAGATTGTAACAATGTGGTTGTGACTTGATGCAAAGCCTAAATGCTCCTGTGGTGAGCAGCAGCAGGCCCAAAAACTACAGTCCCCCAAAGTTCTTCCCCTTAGGCTGCTTTCACACCTTACAAAATGGGGTATTATAATTGCTTGAGATAATACCGGGTATTATAATTGCTGGAGTTTTGTAATGTGTGAATGCACTATTCCCCTTTTATGCTGCGAGATCTCGGGTCGCTGTAAAAGCCACATTTGGTAGCTCTTACTATGGCCCAAGATCTTGCAGCATAAAAGGGGAATAGTGCATTCACACATTACAAAAAATTGCGGAATTATAATATCCGGTATTAACTCCAGTTATTATGATAGCCCATTTTGTAAGGTGTGAAAATAGCATTAGTCAGTGCTCCTTTATTATGACAGCCTACAGAGCTTCCGTACCTTGTGGCCTCAGGTCATGGCCTGCACCAGACCTTCAGCCTTGGGCCTCATCAGCACCTTGGACAGCTCAACGCATGCTCCAAGTTCTGCTTTCTTAAGGAGCCAGGCACCAACTGTCTGTCAGTGGTCTTATAGCTCAGGGCTTTTATAGCCCCTGATGGGAGTAGGACCCAAGGGATGGACAGGAAGCTCTTAAAAGGCCCACACTTGATCCATTACAGCATTATATAACAACATCACTGGTAGTAAATTAAGATATTGGTACAGCCACACAAATTGGTACTGTGATTTTGGCAGCCTTGCCGCAATTTGGACACCATTGCCATGCAATGCAGTGGCTTGTGTGCCTGGCAGCTGCCAGATGTTCACTATGGGATGGGTAGCTGGCTGCTATTCTATACATCTTCTGTAAAAGGCTGGGGACACAGGGTGTAGTAGCCATAGTTGGGTAAGGCGGCTGAAATCATGGTACCGCATTGCCACTAGTGGGCCTGGTCCCTGTCTGCTCTGGGGCTTTGTGCAGTGGGTGCTGTTGCCATTCTCACTCAGCCATATCATGGCTGGTGGCCAGATAGCAGGTGGGCCAGAGGAGGATCGGTAGGGCAGGGCTGGGTACCTGCACATGTGGCTGGTGCCTTGACTTGTCCTGGGATGTGGCAGGATGTCCGACAGCGGCCCACTTGGTTTCCCAGGGGCAGGGTGGATCATGTTTCCTGCTCTCTGTGTTGGCACCAAAGTGTGGCAGCTGTAATTGCCTGCCCAGGGCCTACAGGGGATCAATCTTTCCCAGCTTAGTTAGGATTACTATATTTTATCTTTAGTCACTTAGGACTTGATGCAAAGCCTATAGAATTCAAAAGAAAGAGCCTATTGGCTGCAAAAGACTTCGAAGCAGGCCCCTCGACTAACATATTCAAAACTGGGGGCTGATTTTCAGAGCGAGGGGCGCACCAAAGAAGTCAGATGGAATTGTGAGCATGGTCGGACTAAGTCAGACAGGGCTGTAGGTGATTAGCATTTTTAAAAGTAAGGCCCATTGTGTCTTGCATTGGAGCTAAAAATAGAGGTATGTAAAACCAGTGGCCCCAGAGCAATACTTGCATTATAATATGTCATTGTAGCCAACAGCAAATATGGCACCTCTGTAAGGAAAGTTATCACTACCTTTTTTTGCAGAGTTCATAAATACTGTGTTGTCTTCCATTTAACACGTAGCAACTGAACCACAAAAACTAGTGCAAAGGACTAAAACCTTTCATGCAAAGGAGATTTTATTGAGATGGCTTTAGTCACCTAACTTCATTTCTGCTCATCGCGGGTGTTAGAATGAGACTCTTTGAGAAATCTGCAAAAGGGGCTAAATTTGACATTTGATTCACCCTATTCTAGGATTTTAAACTGTGATGTAAATTAGTTGGAAACCGGTCTTTCTTCCATTTTCTCTTTTCAAAATGTAATACAGTTAAATGACAGAGATTAATTACTAAAGTAATTACTGTTGGAAAGCTAAAGGACAGTTGTATGAGACAGTCTCTCTCATGATGACCAAGCCTTTCTTGACAATTATGCTTAATTCCAACAATGATTATTCTGTGTGGCAAAATCTATAAGCACAAGGGCACACGAGCATTGATGCATTCTCACTCACTAGGCAATATTGGAATGAGGTAATTATATTTGACTGAGGCTCAGTTGCTTTCATTCCCGGGGGAACCAGGAGGACCTTTTTGTATGGACATAATCTTCCTATTTTGGTGCAGTACCCCCTGCATTCCACTTTGATTCACGCTTTAGTCAGAAGTGACAGGAGTTTTCTTTTCCCCAACCTCTGTTATGGCACCAACCTTCCTTCTTTGCTTGCCCCATTGCACAAATGCCTATTGCCCTCTCTGAATTCCTAAAGATATTGAATGGCTTTTTGATTCTGCTGCAAATTTAGGTGGTTTGTTGCATGTTTCTATTGGGTAATGCTTTAAATACCAAAACAGATGAGCAGGTTGGGTCCAAACAGTACTTTAGAAGAAAAAAAAGAGACTAAAGAAGCAAACATTTTGCTGCCTGCAAGAACTAACGTGCCAAACTCAAGTTGTACTTTCCCAGCTTTGATGTCAAACCTATTACTATTACATCTCCTTTTGGAGGGAAAGATGTGCTGTACATATTAGCCTCTGTGCAAATATACATAAAGTTGGCCATGCCTCTTGAATGAAACCTTCAGGGCAGTCATATCTGTGTGAAAGCAAAGAAAAAATGGAACAATCTTAGATCTGTCAGCACTGAAGTACGTGGCACTAGAAGCCTCAGATATTGGAGGATGCTTTGGTCTTAAAACAAATACTTCATTTTGACTCCAAATACTATGTATATAGGTGCATAAATTTGTCTAGGTAGGGGTGTACAAATTATTTTCCCTTTAGGGAGCTTCATTACGAATCAAATACTCAGCATCCCTTTCAGATTTCTTTAAGAAAACTGGCAAAGGTTCTCTTACACGAAGCTGAAATCCATAAAACGTGTGTGTGTGTGTGTGTGTGTGAGAGAGAGAGAGAGAGAGAGAGAGAGAGAGAGAGGCTTCAGGCTCTAGTGCCTCCTTCCAGGTGTCTTCGTCTGCATGATTTCATCTGTGAACCATAATCAACTTCCTTAATGAAATACGTAATTAACATATTATAATTGTGGTAAAGATGATTTTGACAGAAATCATTTTCCATATCTAATACTATGCTAATTTAATCTGTTCCTCACTCCCCGACATGACCTTTAGTGATTAAGTTTCATGGCAGAATTGTTTTGGTTTTTTTTATGTGTATGTGTGTGTGCGTGCACGCGTGTGCATGATGGATTGATTTATCCACAGTAGTTGAGAGACCCCTCCCTGGCCCTGACTGCCTTCCTCCCTCCCCCCCCCCCCCCCCCAATATGAAAGAAGAACAGACTGACAAATGGGCATATGGCAAAAAGAAGCGGACCTACTGCAGTGCATGTCTTCATGTGAGGTCTTAAAACCCATCAGCAGGTTCTAGGCAGATAAAGATTAGATGGACCATTGACAAAACTCTTTTCTTTCACTGACAGAACAGGTACTGGAAATCTGAAGTGAAAACATGCTGTGTGAACAAGAATCTCATTTACATTAAGCCTCCTTTATACCACTCTGGCAGTGTGGAAAAGGTGAAAAGAGTGAGTTAGTTACATTGATGCTCACTGCTACTTTAAACTATCAGAGTGCTGTAAAGGGGAGTTAGTGTAAATGAGAATATGCCATGGACCTGTGCATCCAGATACCTGAAGCCCACAGAGGCAAAATAAAACTTGTTTGCATGACTACTTATTTCAAGATTATGAGGGAAATCCATGAGGTCCATTGGAGCTCTATTTATTTTTTATTTAGTCCAATTTATATGCCGTCCTTCTTGCAGAGGCTCAGGGCGGCTTACAGTCATAAAAACAATATTAAAAATCATCATCGTCACCAACAACGATAATGATAATGATAGTTAATTAATAAAATCCCCTTAATGTCCCACCCAACCTTTCTTTACACCCTCACCCAATCCCATTCCTGCCTGCCAAATGCCTGGCCAAATAGAAAGGTCTTACATTGTTTCCAGGCTCGGGCTTGGACAGACTCCCAGGGAATGCCCCCCACCCCCTGCACATCCTAGCTGTAAAAACATCTTGGGGAGATGGCACCTGCAAGAGGGCACCCCTGGCTGACCTCAGGGGACATGAGGAAGGAGGTGGTATTTCAGATATCTGTGACCCAAGCTGTTTAGGGCTTTATACATTAAAACCAGTACCTTGAATTGTGCCTGGAAAGCTTTCGGCAGCCAGTGCAGACTCTGGAGCACTGGTGTAATGTGCTCCCGGTGACCTGTCGGAAGGCGGGCTGCCACGTTCTACACCAACTGCAGCTTCTGAACAGTCTTCAAGAATGCATTGCAGTAGTCCAGCCTTGAGGTTACAAAGGCATGGATGACGATGGTCAGATCCTAATTTGATAACAACGCTCACAGCCTTCTTGCCAGATGTAATTGGTGAAAGACACTCCTGGCCACCACTGCAACCTTGCAATCCAGGCACCAGGGTATTCATCCAGGAATGGTGAATTCCTGAATGATACTTCCTGAATGATGTCGGCCCACCACAGAGTTTGAAATTGATGGGGGAAATTGTACTCTGTTGATTTCATTAGATTTACACCCACTCTCCAGTGCTGGCGTAGCGATAGGTTACAAATTACCAATGGCAGGTCTGCAACTACATATTTGAGTTCCTTCAGAACTCTGGGATAAATACTATCTGGTCCTGGTGATTTGTTACTATTTAGTTTGTGAATTTGCTCCATAACCTCATCTAGAGTCACACTTATTTGGGACAGTTCTCCTGATTCTTCACCTACAAAGACTCGGTTTGGTGTGAGGATCTCCCCAACATCCTCAGCGGTGAAGACCGAAGTAAAGAATTAATTTAGCATCTCTGCAATGTCCTTATCCTCCCTGAGCCTTCATACCCTGGCCTTCTAATGGCCAAGTTGACTCTCTAGCAGACTTCTTGCTTCTGATATACTTGATAAAGTTTTTATTATTATTTTTTGCATCTTTAGCGAGTCACTCCTCAAATTCCCTCTTGGCCTGTCTTACTAATGTTTTACATCCAATTTGCCCATGCTTATGCTCTATCCTATTCTCTTCATTAGGACTAGTTTTCCATTTTTTTTGTCTCTAATACCCTCTTTCACCTTCCCATTTAGTCACACTGGCAGAAGTTAGCCATCCTACTACTGCTACTACTTAATCATTTCTATAGTGCTACTAGTCATACACACCTAGTAAGATGCTCATCTCCCACAGAGTTTAGTAGACGTTGGGTGAAAAATTACACTTTCTGCCTCTGAAAATATACTCTGCAATGAAAAATGCTACCATTTACACCCATGAGAATAAGCTTCACATGTGTGATGGGGACAACTTGGACACTTGGAGGTTTCCAAAACTCATGATACATACTGACACATAAACTTCAAAGGGGACTTCTAAAAGAGGCATGCCAGTACTAATGTACAGAAGGCACATTGCAGTCTAATAAATGAGGAGTGAGCCTCACATCCCAGTTCACGGCCCTCCCAACTCTACTGATTTGTATTTCTCAAGCTGATCTGAAATGTGTTTGGTGATATAATAATAACAACTTCTAAAAAAAACTTGGCTGGCAATCTAGGTCTCAGAGTTAGTTGAAGAAAGAGGGGTGGAAACACAAATGATTTACAAATGTGATTCAGTTCAGCTGTATTTAGATTATTATTTCTGAGCCCTAATGATTTGGTTTAGGGCTGAGTTTCAGCCCTCAGATTTAATCATTTTAAAATTTGAGCTTGTATTGCTGAGTGCTGAATGGCTGAGGAATTGGCCCCACCACTTGGCAGTTGGAAAAATCCTTGTATGAGAGGAGCAGGGGGCAGGAAGGAGGGCAGCAGGGGCAGGGAAGAGGGCAGCAGAGGACGGGGGCTAAAATCAGTACAATGAGGGCAGCAGGGGCAGGGAAAAAGGCAACATGAGGCAGGGAAGGAGAGCAGAGGACAATAGGGGGTAGGGAAGAGGGCAACTGGGACAGGGAGGGAGGGCAGCAAACTCACCTGAGAGTTGCAGGAGCAAGCACGCTGCTGTGGAGTGGCTGCTATTTGAATGCAGTCTCTGTGAGCATGCTCTGTAATGCTCTTGGGAGCATGCTGAGAAATGTAGTCCAGAATGCCCCCATGGAGCATTAGAACAGCGGCTGTGCTTAGCTGAAGACAGTGTAATACCTGGCTGTTTCACCGGGGATTTGGCAAGAGAGAGGGAGTCGGTGGGTGTGGGTAGGGTACGGTAATGGGCAGGGTGGGACTTATTTTTTATGGGATACCTATTTGTTGTTCTATGAGGTGGGCAGGGGTGGGATATAAACGTATGGTGCAATCCTACTGCCAGTATATGCCAGTGGCAGGTGAAGCAGTGTGAAAGTCCACTGGCGTTCAGGTGTGCATGAGCCCTGGGCATACAGCAAGTCGCATGGGGAAACGGCACGCCCCCTCCGATGTGACACACCCCCCCCAGAGCCCACACATCCCACAGTCTGGGGAATGGGAGAGAAGCCATGCCTGCTCTATCCCCCTGGGTACAGGGTGGTGGGTTCAGGGGGTTGCATTGAAGGGGGTGCACTGTTTCCCCACACAGCTTGCTGTATGCCCGGGGCTCATGAGCACCTGAGCCCAAGCTGCCTAGTTCTATCATGTGCCTGCTGCCAGCTTAAGCCGGCAGTAGGATTGCACCCTATATAAATAAATAATTAAATTAAATTAAATTAAATTAAATTAAATGCTGGACTACATTTCCCAGCATGCTCCCAAGGACTGCATTCAAACAGCAGCTGCACTCTACAGCATGCACTGGCTCCTACAACTTTCAGGTCAGTTTGCTTCCCCTCGCTGCCCTCTGCCTCCCCCTTACTGCACACTGCTCCACCTTCCATGCCCTTTCCCAGAGTTTGCTGCCCCTTGCACCCTCTTCCCCACCTGCTGTCCTCTGACCCCCCTCTAACTGTCCCCTGCCTGCCGTGTCTGAGTTCCGAGCATTTGCCAAGTTAGTAAGGAATGGCCCTAAAACTCGGGCCTGATCCTCAGAAACTCAAAATATTCACAGATGTTTGGTTTTTTAAATATTCGGTACACTCCTAGGTTATATACATAGATTTGATGTATAGGTTCCCCTAGCCAAAACCTACACCCAAGTCAGGATTGGATCTAGGCAAATGCAGCCTGGGCAGCCACACAATCTCAATATATTGGATATATGAATAAAAGGGAAATGACAACGTGAGTGTGAGAATGAAGCACTGGCGTAAAACACAGGCCCACAGACTCGAGTCTCAGTTGCTCAGAGCCCCTGCCTATGGAGGGCCTGTAGCGATTTGGAGGTGCTTGAGATCGATGAATAAAATAGAAATAAGATATGCATACCATACAGGTGAACAAGGGGTGACATTAAACATGATGAGGGCTTGCTATGCCCTGCCAGTGAGCCTTCCTGGGCCAGAGATTCATGGTCACATCGGTTTCCAGGTTTTGCAGATGTGGACCCACAGCTGCCCCAGCCCAGGTAGGTGACTGTCCCAGATCAGTATGATCCTGGGCCCAAAGCCCAGGCCAACATGGGCCATAGTGGCCAGTGTGTCTGTTTGTGGCCCCATCCCCACTCAGGATTGGGGGCTACCATGGCTGGCCTTCATGGCTGCCTGTCATAGAAGGGGCTAGGATTCTGGGAAAGCACTGGAGATGGGGCTGCTTGGCCATGCGCTGGTTCTGTTCCCCTGCCCTACTGGGGTGGGAGGAGTGCTCGCCAGCCGGCCAGCCTGGTCGGATGCACATCAGTTCCATGCCCCGAACTGATCCTGCCAGAGCTCCCCCCCCCGCCCCGAGCGTGTAGCCATCATGCTGGCTGCACCTTTATTGTCATCCAAGGCATGCAACATGAGGAACCCTGGCCCCTGAAAGGGATTTTATGTTTAATTAAACATCAATAAATTACACTAAAATTACACTGAAATCAGTCGCACATGGCCCTGTGCCAGCCTAGCCCCCCTCCCCCCACCTGGGGGTGGCAGCCCTGGCAAATTATTTAAACTATGCAAATTAGACCCTGCACCAAGACTTTGCCATGGTCCCACCTGCTCCTACAAATCCTGGCGCCGGCCCTTTTTGAAATGTATGAGTCAGTATGTGCCCACAAAACATTCCTAGGTTAGGAGGGTGCAGCATCCCATCCTTTTGCTTGAGGCCTCAAAATCCCTGTATCCGGCACTTCTCTCTGAACATGACTCAGGAGGGCTAACCACCCCATTTTGGGGTAACAAGTAGTGGCATTAGCACCTTCCTAGGCAGAGACCCAGCTCTACTACGTAGGGTGAAAACAAACATAATGCTAACTCCACTTTAATTCTGCTTTAACATTTCTTATGCATGTTGCTGGGCTGCATAGGGCACCAACACAGCCCTGCAACATGCATAAGAAATGTTTAAGTGGAGTTACGTGTTATGCCTTAGAAGCCAGGCCTGAGGTGTTTTGCTGTCTCAGGCAGAGTGCCTCAGGTGGCTTCTTCTTTGGTGCATTGTGAATCTCAGCTAGGGATTGCAGTGCAAAAGGATGAGGATGAAAGGGTGCTCCTGCCTCTCCATTAATCAGCTGAATACTCGGAGCCATCCCAAGAAGGTTACCTTTTGGGGCAGGATGTCCACCCTGTCCGATGGGTGGGCTGGCCCTGGTTATTGAGAAACAATTCCACAGAATATTGTACTCCGTTAACACCACTCAACTAGCAGCTGCAGGAATAATAATAGAAAAGTGCTGCAGGTCAAGGAGGAGGTACTCCTCCTCCTTGGGGGTGGGGGGTGGACATACCAGCCTGTCAGATAGCTACTAACACACTTGCCTCCGATTTAAGTCTTTTGCTTTCATTAAGGTCACATAAACATCAGTGGGCAAAAGACACCCATTTCATTCATCTAGCCTAAATGTGTAACATGGGGAATATAGTATTAAATTAAACAACCGGAAATAGATTTTTAAAATATAGTTTACAGTAGGGTATCACACATTTCATTGTGGTAAAGACTGTAAACAATCTAATTTTGTACTTGATAATCTGGCATTAAAATACATGCCAACACATCCTTAGAACTGAGGATTAACACAGAACAATTAAATAAAGATGGCTGGATCTTCAGTTGGTGCAATTCAGTGTTTATTTGTAAGGAGCTGTAGTTTTATGCCTGCTGAGAATCTTGTCCTTTATTTATATCACATCAAAGGAGCGGGGGCGGGAGGGGGGGATTCCCCACCACCACCTTTGCAGATTCTTATTCAGGCATATAAAATAAGAGGAAAATTGTATTTTTAAGTAACTGCTGATGTGACTTAAATTGTGGATCTGAAGTTTCTTCCCCCGCTCTCCCCTTCAGATAGGTGATAGACTGGGGAAAAAGAGATTTATCACTTTTTAATTAAGTTAGTGTCAACTCATAAGGTTTATTTCTGTACAAATTTGTTGACCAAAGTATTTCTGGTGAAGCTTGCTACTTACTGAAGACTTAGGCATGCATGGGAAATTTCAGCTGAAGCACAGCATTCTCTCATTATTTCAGTTCCCCATATTTTAAAAAAGGATATGAATGTTTTGCTGGGATTTTATTTATACTGCAGGGGAAGGGGAAAAAACAAACAAACAAAACCCAAATTTGGGGTGAGGGATGTTGGGGCACCCATGAGCCACTTTGAAAATGAGTCTAAATACCCTGGGCAGAATAGGTGTTACTAGGGGACACTTAACAGGTGGTGCTCAGGATGGGGGGAAGGAACATCCAGATCATGGATCTATGCCCTGGATTCATACCCTATTCTCGAATGTATGCACTCATCCATGCTACAGAGGGCAGGGCCTGGGGTGAGATTGTTGGAAATGCAAGGACTGTGAGATCATTGCATCCATTTGCCCAATGCAGTTTACAGAGGAGTGTGAGTAGCTAATCATCAATAAGCAGGCAGGAAGCATACTTAAGCTTAAGTAGCTTTATTAGGAAATACATGTAGGATAGGAAAGGCCTACATCTATGCTAAGTCCTAAGACTAGGTGTGTTCAAGAGGGAGGAAGGAAGCTCTCTGAGACACAAAGAGATGAGAAATCTCCTGGGGGAGGAGATTGACCAATCAGGTCCTGACAGGAGTAGGACAGATAGGATGGGGGAAGGGTTCCCTGATCTGTCTGTCTACTCCTGCTGTTTCTAGCAAACAAACAGGATGAGGTGCTTAGGGGGGATGCAACCAAAGGAATGTATTTCCAACACCCCTTCTCATCGTCCCGTGCACCGAATCATTTATGTGCACTGCTGACAATTCCCAATGCTTCTCGTAGCCTCTGGAAATTGTCTCTGGGTAGCGGTTTGGTCAGCACATCCGCTATCATTTCCTCTGTAGGACAATAAATCAGTTCAACAAGTCCTTTTTCTTGCGCTTCTCTCACATAGTGACGCTTGGTGTTGATGTGCTTCGACCTTGGCTTTATCTTTTCCATTTTCGTAAGCTGAATGCAGCTTTGATTGTCCTCATACATCTCAGTTGGCTTTGGTTCGTCTATTCCAAAGTCCTTTAGTAGTCTGTGTAGCCATACTACCTCTTGACATGCTTGAGTGGCTGAAATAAATTCTGCTTCTGTGGATGAAAGGGCAATTAATGACTGCTTCTGGCTAGTCCAACTGATTGCTCCGCCTCCATACAGAAATACATTTCCACTCACAGATTTGCAGTCAGTCTTGTCTCCGGCCCAGTCCGCATCCATATAGCCCATCAATCTGGGGTTCTCGCTTGCTGGTAGTTTTAAGTTTAAATGCATTGTGCCCTTCAGGTACCGTGCTATTCTCTTGACTGCTATCCAGTCCCTTTGGGTTGGTGCACTTACTTTTCTGCTTAGTATTCCTACAGCAGCGGCAATGTCTGGCCTTGTGACGGTGGCTACATACAACATTTTGCCAATTGCAGTTCTGTACTGGTTGTCCTGTGGTAGGGGCTCGTCGTTGCCTTCCTGGCTTAGGAAATTTGTTTCCATAGGTGTCCCCACTTCATTAGCCTCTGTCATGCCTAGGCATTCTAAAATGTCCTTTATCTTTTGTTTTTGATTGAGAAGGAAACTTCCATCTTTTTCTCGTTCTATTTGTATTCCAAGATAGTAAGTGATACCTCCCAAGTCTTTCACCTCTATTTCTTTGTTCAGATTCCTGACGATTTCATCACAATCTCGTTTGTTTTCATGGCATACAATCAGATCATCCACATAAGTTAGAATGTATGTCCTCCTTTTATTTCTGAACCTTGAGTATAGGCAGGGGTCAGCTTCTCCCTGTATGAACCCCTCCTTAAGGAGCAATTGATTCAATTTTTCGTTCCAGGCTTTCGCTGCTTGCTTTAAACCATAGATACTCTTTTGAAGTTTGCACACAAGTTCCTCCTTCCCAGGTTCTTTAAATCCCGGCGGCTGCTGCATGTAGATATCCTCTTTGATATCACCATGTAGGAATGCAGTCTTCACGTCTAAGTGCTGCACTTCCATTTTTCTTGCAGCTGCTATGCTGAGGAGTGTTCTTATTGTGGTGTGCCTTACTACTGGAGCAAAGGTTTCGTCGTAGTCTTCGCCGTATTTTTGGGAATATCCCTTGGCCACTAATCTCGCTTTGTGGCGCGTGATTTCCCCTTCTGCATTATGCTTGGTCTTGAAGACCCATTTGCATCCAATGGCCTTTTTGTTTTCAGGTAGCTTTGTGAGTGTCCATGTTTTATTTTCATTAAGAGACTCAATTTCTTCCTTGGCAGCATCTCTCCATTTGCGCGCCTCACTGGTTTGCATTTTTTGAATGTCTTGCCATGTTGAGGGCTCCTGTGGTTCCTCCACTTTTGCCGCGTAGGAGAATCTCGCTGCTGGCACTCCTTTGTTGTGTCTTTCAGAACGTCTCACTTCTGGTTCTGGTTCTGGTTCTGTTTCTGCTTCAGTTTCAGTATCAGCATCAGTGTTATCTTCTGGTTCCAGTTCTGGTTCTGCTTCAGTTTCAGCATCAGCATCAGTGTTGGTGTCAGTGCCCCCTTCTGGTTCAGGTTGATTGAACATGGTCAAATCAAATGAAACTTCAGCTTCCTCTTTTATCTGCAGTTCTGCAGTCTTTTTCTGTCTTGATGAACTTGGCCTCATTAGGTCTGGCATTTGATCAGTGCTTCCCTTTTCATTTTCATCAAAATAGACCACACTGCTTATCTTCACATTTCCAGTGTCAGTGTCCATTACTCTGTATCCCTTGCATCCTTGTGCATAGCCAACAAGTATCCCTTCTTCACATCTGGTGTTAAGTTTGGTCCTTTTGGCCTTTGGGATATAAGCATAGGCTTTAGAGCCAAACACTCTAATGTGCCCCACACTGGGCTTGTTCCCATGCCATAGTTCATAAGGTGTTGCTTTTGCACCTTTGGTTGGGAGCCTGTTCTGCAGGTATGTGGCAGTCATTACTGCTTCCCCCCAGTATTTGTTTGGCAGATTCGCATCCAAAAGCATACATCTCGCCATCTCTATGAGAGAGCGATTTTTTCTTTCTGCTACTCCATTTTGTTCTGGTGTATGCGGGATGGTTGTCTGGTGTTCAATTCCTTTTTGCTTCAAAAATTCTTTCATCTGTTTTGAAACATATTCACCTCCATTATCTGACCTTAGGATCTGAGGTGATCTTCCAAACTTATTGCTGGCTCTTGCAACATATTCCTTAAATTTCTCCAGCACCTGACTTTTCTCTTTAATCAAGTAAGTGAACGTGAACTTGGAAAAATCATCTATGAAAGTCAATGCATACTGGTTTCCTGCAATTGTTTTTGTCTTCATAGGACCACAGATATCACTATGAATGAGCTGTAGGGGGTGCTGTGTGGCTTCCTCCTTGCTCTGATGAAAGGAGGGCCTAGTTCCCTTTCCTTTTACACAGCAAACACATCTCTCATCTTTAGTTGCACATGAGTTCATTTTAAAATGTTTAACTAGGTCTGGAAGTGCATGCAACACATCTGCATTTCTATGGCCCATCCTTCTGTGCCATTTGCTTTCACAGTTCTTATGTCTGCAATCTTTTGCAGCATTTGCATACTGATCCTGTTGCAAGCAATCTACCTTGAATAGGCCATTTGAATCCAGCATTCCTCGCATAAAAAGCTCCTTTTCCTTTGAAATTCTGCAATATTTCCCTTCAAAATGCACTGCAAAACCTTTCTGTACAGCATACTTGACACTTATAAAATTATGATCCAATTCTGGGACATATAGAGCTTCTTCAATGGTAACTTTCATTTCCTCACCGTTTCCCAGATGACATATGAGTTTAGCCCTGCCTCTTCCTTGACAATAAACTTTCTCTCCATTAGCCAATCTTATAGGAGTTCTATAAGTCCTATCCAGATCAATAAATCTGTCTTTGTCCTTTATAAGATTTTTAGTTGCTCCAGAATCAACAAAGAAATCATGTGAAGCAGTCTCACATTCTATTCCTTCCACATTTTTAAGTTGAGATGCTTTTTCCTCAACCAGGCTGAAAGCCCTATCATGGCTCCCTTTGTTCTTTGCAGAGAAGCTGGGAACTTCTTGCTTGGTGCATTGATATGCGAGATGCATGGTTTCCCCGCAATTGAAGCAACACTTAACTCTTGCAGATCCTTTTGAATTTGCAAAAGGCTTCTTGTTCTCAGCTGCCTTGCAGGCAAGCTGTGAGGAAAAGTTTGGCTGTTCATTAGTTTGAGCCATATTAAATTCCTCAAGTTTCTGAATAACAACATCCAAAGATAGGTTATCCTGCATTTCTATTATCTGACAGACTGTTTGAAAAGTTGTTGGTGGTAAAGAGTTCAGCAGAAATGCCACTATCAATTCATCTGGTAAATTCAGCTTTTGATTTTCCAGTCTCCTGACTAGTTCAAGCAGGCCATTAACATGAGCTGAAAAATCTTCACTCTCATCCATTCTCATATTACAAAGTCTTTTAAGCATTTGTATCTTTGATATATTTGACTTCCCTTGATACAGTCTCTGTAAAATTTCCCACATATCTTTTGCAGTTAACTTGTCATGTATGTACACATGTAAACGCTGACTCACCGACATTGAGATGATTGCCATAGCTTTGTCATTTTTCTCATCCCAGAGTTCTTGTGCTGCCCCTGCATCTGTAGGTCTGTTGGACTCCAGCATTTTCCTTAGGCCTTGTCCTCCCAGTGCCATCCTTGCATTATGACTCCAAGCTTCATAGTTTGTTGCTCCAGTGAGCCTCTCTGGAATGGAGACCTTCAGCATAGAATCCATGGTCACAGAGACTAAAATCTTTCTTTTCTTTTCTGCCTTTAAGATTAATGCTAGCACTCAATTTTACTCACTCTGCGCTGCCTTTTGGGTGTCTGGGCCCATAACCCTGTTGGAAATGCAAGGACTGTGAGATCATTGCATCCATTTGCCCAATGCAGAGTTTACAGAGGAGTGTGAGTAGCTAATCATCAATAAGCAGGCAGGAAGCATACTTAAGCTTAAGTAGCTTTATTAGGAAATACATGTAGGATAGGAAAGGCCTACATCTATGCTAAGTCCTAAGACTAGGTGTGTTCAAGAGGGAGGAAGGAAGCTCTCTGAGACACAAAGAGATGAGAAATCTCCTGGGGGAGGAGATTGACCAATCAGGTCCTGACAGGAGTAGGACAGATAGGATGGGGGAAGGGTTCCCTGATCTGTCTGTCTACTCCTGCTGTTTCTAGCAAACAAACAGGATGAGGTGCTTAGGGGGGATGCAACCAAAGGAATGTATTTCCAACAGAGATTAGGGCTGGGGGGCTGGGATGGGGGTGGGAGCAAGAGTGGGTCCCTGCACAAGTTGGCGGAACGTGCCATGGCCCCACACTTCTTCCTCCCTCCTGGAAGTGCCCCTTCTTCACAGAAATGTCCCTCCCCTCCTTCCAGAGGCCCCAGGAAGGTCATAGGGGTGCAGTGCCAGGAGTCTGGAGGAGGAGGAGGGAGGAAAAGGCTCCCTCATGAAGACCTGGCATGGTATGGCGTGGCTCCTCTATGAATCCAGCTGGGACTTCCGGGAGGAGAGAGGGGGCACTTCCAGGGGGGAGGAGAGAGTGTGACACCACTATACCTGCCACTCTTATGGGTCCCTACTCAGGCTCCCACCTGCCCCAGGGCCTGCTTTCCCACCTGGGCCATTTTTAGGGGAGCATTTTTCCTCTCAGGGCCTGGGCCTGGCTTTATCTCTTCTCCCTTGTTCCTGAGCTCACTCTTTCCGTGATTGAAGGCAGGGGTAGGATCTGTGGGCCACAGAGATGTAGCTACTTTGGAATGGGCCCTTCTGCAGAAGCTGGAATGCCCTACTCCTGTTTGGTTCATTATTCTAGAGCACATTCACATTTTGTAGGCATGTAGGCACTGGTGTACCAAACGCACCTGTGAGAACTATGCCTTTGATGGACCAGATCCAGGAACAGGAAAGGGGCCAGATATGGCCCATGCGCTGGGCATTTCCTATCCCTATGTGTGAACCATTATTGGTTTGAAATCAACATTTTAATATTTTTTTTAAATTACAAAAATGCAGGGAAAATAACAGGTTATTTTCCTCTTAGCAAATGAAGACCTAAAAGAAGATTTAAAGAAAAAATATTGAACAGAGCTAGAGTTTCGGAAGCCTTTTGATATACACACCAGAGATTTCCTAAGGATCCCACTGCATATGTCTTCCCCCCCCCCCCTTCCCCTTTTGAGAGAGCTGTCTTTGCTGCAGCGTCATAGTTTACATTTTCATATACTGCACTGAACTGGAGTGTCTTCAGATAAATTGGAACTTCCCCAAACTCTAACATGGTCTGGGAAACTCACAGACACCTCAGTCAGGGTTCTGCAAAGACCCTTGAGCTGGAAGACAATTTGTACAGTTGGCAGCCCATGGCGTTCATCCAATAGTGCTGCCCTAGCCAAGAATATTAAAGCTAAAATCAGTACAATGGCACTGTTTTATGTCAGGATTTTGTGAACCTAAAAAGGCACTGATGATACGCAATGTCTCTGAGTGGTCCTTGTGAAACAATCCTATTACGAGGGAGCCATGGACATTATAAAATGGATTTATTAAGGAATTGCAAATGTATGAGTTTTGTGCCTGCAGTACCTCTGCTTATTTTTAGTTAAACATATCAGTACAGGAAAGTTACAGGGGATTTAATCTGAACTTAGAATGAGCTGCTTTAGACCTTCCTTATCTCAGGGATTGTAACAAAATATGCATGGTGCATTGATCTGTGTCATAGAATCATTACATCCTATAAAGGTACCTCACCTACTGCCTGATAATAATGATATTAAACACTGCCGTTTTAAGAAAATACAGTAAAATTTGAAATTACATTTTCAGAAAAATAATGTTTGGGGGTTTTTATTTTATAAAAACTTTTAATCTTTGGTGAAATAGAAACCTTCATGACAAAGTAATGTTAAATAGATTGTTGTTGTGACTTAAAGCCCTTCATGAAAACAGATCAACTAATTAGAGGGCAGGATTGACTGCAGTACATTTCTTTGAATGTATCTTAAAAGAAAAACCCAATTTGTGCAGGAAAAATCCATGCATGACATTCTTCAGGCTGTCCCAAGATGTGAATTTCGTAGTCATTATGTGAGTCCGATTGCAGGGTAACATTTAAATATCAGGTTCCATCTGACTAGAGATGTGTCAATAATTCTAAAGACAGAGATGTGTCAAGAAACAGTTGGCTGAATCAGCTCACTGCAATATCTGCTGACTCTTAGAGCTGCATCGAGTCACCAAGCCGCTTCCATTCAAAGCCTCAATTTTGTTGGTGTACAGATAGATTGACAATACATGTGGCACTGCATCTAATTTGAAGATGAATTGTGTTCATTTTCATTTCAGTTTGAAGTCTATGCAGTATAACAATATTGTGCTTAACAAAGCCAAGCCATGCAACTGCCGCATGGAGCAGATACTTATTTTCAGAACATCTCTCAATTTGATTTGGCAGCTTCTGCTCCCAATTGCACCAAATTCAAGGAGTAATCTAGGAGCAACTCCAGTTTAAATTACACTGGCTTTAACCAGAAATAGAATACCATGCACTATGGGTGTTATTACACATTACATCTGGTAGGAGAGCTGAAACGGGTAGCACATTTGCTACCTGTGGGAAATACCTGCAGTTTTGGGCAACCTATAGGGTGCCTTGAGGAGTGCTTACACATGTTTGCGTGCACCTGATGGGCTGTCCAACAACATTGCAGGGATTGCCTACAGGTACAACTCCCTCCCCCTATTTACCTGGTGGTGCTGACAGTGGGTCTGCAGGTGGTGGGCTCAGGTATGCAGCGCAGGGTGACTATTTAGGGAGCAATGATCAAGAGTGGGACTTCTGGCTGGGTTCATCCTCTGCCCACTGAGCATGTGTAGTACACCGGGCAGCTACGTTCAGAAGCTGAGACAGGCCAGAAGCCCTGCTCCCCCTTTCCTTTTGCTGTTTCTGAGCACTAGCCCCTGGAAAGCCCTCCTGTGACACCTTTTTGAGCCCCCCTGCACCACCTTCCTGAGCCTTCCTGTTGTGCTTACATGGTAGGCCTAAAAGCCAATTAAGGCCACATGGAGCAAGTAAGTAGCTGGCGATGTATCTGTTTTTCAAATACACATTGTGGTAGGTGTCCATAGTGTGTAGTAACACTATGGCCCTTTTTACATGAGATGCACCCATGCAAGTGATGACCAGTGATGATCAATGGTCAAGCACCCGTGTGAAGGAGGCAGTGAGCGGGCACGCTCCCACAACCCACCTACTAACACCCATCAACACGCACGGAGCAACCCATACTGGTCGCTCTGTGCATGCTGATGGGTGGAGGCGGGTGCAGATGTGTGTTTAACACTTACCCGACTGTATGCATGGGGCAGCACACCCACTCATGGGACAGGTCTGCCAACACCATAGAGAAAAAGCCACATGAGGGACAGAGCAGCGCAATGCTTGGACGTCAATGGACACAAACACCCAACCCCGACTGATACAGTCCCAGCCAGGATGGGAGCCCTTAAAGGAAACGCGTGTAAAAAGACAGCCGTGATGGCCCCAACCCAAACCATGACTATAAGGAAGTGACTGGGGTACACAGCTGGTTAGTACCTTACAGTACTTGCACAGGTGTCCATTGCTCGTCCTGGACCCTATTGCGTGGGGCATGTATTACGGACTGGGGTGCCCGCCTGGTGGGGAGGGTGTTCCATGTCACTTGTCTTCACCCTTCCCATTGTTGTACCCGCTGCAATAAATGCCCCCTTGAGTCTGTGCGTTGCCAATATATGTGTGTGCCCTGCCCCGGGGTGACTTGTGCTCCCAGCTGGGGTGGATATATATTATATGCATACATATTAAATGTACAACAGATGGGGGCAGACTATGAAGGGTCTAAAGGAAGTGGTTGCATATCAAAGGACATCCCCTGGAAGAGGGCAATGTGTTCACTCTCAAGGGCAAAGAAGTCCAGGGGGGATGAGTGCCCCTCCGTGACACCACAGGCTGTTTGGAACAGGGGCATAGGATCATCCATAGGAGGTGGGGGAGGATGGTCATGGGACCCTCCCTCCCCCGGGTATCACAGAAGTCAGGTTGCACACAGGCTACCACCATGAGTAAGGGGACCATAACTAAGTCGAACACACCTCAAGTCCACAACAGGCTCCACACCACATGGGGGCAACCCCAAATGCATGTTACTGAGCCTAGCTGGAAGAGCCCAGGTAGTAGTGGGATGGGGTAAACCTTCAGCAACCACGCCATGGTTGAATGGGCTTGAACCTATATAATAATGGGATGCAGGGAATGCCCCCTGTAATCCCACATATAATCGGACTGACAACGAACACATCCTGCCATGGAAGACCCCTGCATCGTAGCTCTTTTCTGGACCCCTGGATCTTCATCAATGACTTGGTCCCAGTGATCGACAGTAGCATTCATGGACAAGGTGAACAGGACCCTTTTGAAGGAGTTACCCGTCCTTGCTGTTTACAGGATGGATTATGGGAATGTGGGTTCCGTTCATTGCCCCGATGCAGTAGGGAAAGGTCATTACAGCGGAGGCATGGATCACCTACATAGGCTTATCATCATGGACCATGCACTACATTGATACCACAACAATGGCTGAGAACACCACCTCAATGAGGATCCTGCCGACCGTGGAGAGATGTCCATGCCACACAGCGGCAGTAGATGTGGACACTCATCCACTGAAAGGCAGTGGTCCTACACTATCCCAATGCTGTGGGGTCCCTGGTTCTCTCCATCTGAAGGTGGATGCTAGTTCTCTGCATCTGCAGGTTCTCTCCATCAGCAGGTGAATGCTGATTCACTCCATCTGCTGGTTTTCTCCATCTGCAGGAGTGGCATGCTGGTTCTCTCCATCCAAAGGTGTGGCAGGGAGAACCATAGGAGGTGGGACGTGGAAATTGGGGCATCATAGACATCCCCCTGCCCTGGGCAGCCCCCCCCCGGTGGCAACTATGGTCTCCTGTCAGATATTGCTCATGTGGACTGGTTCCCCTCCCTCAGCCCTGTGGGGATAGTGAGCCGAATGCCATTGGAGACCATAGCAATGTGTGCTGTGACGACTTGCAATGCGTGGGTGTGGCAGAGTGCTGCCACAAAATGGCATATAACCAAGTATAAGCCGGCACAGTGTAAGAAAAGCACACTGGCCCAATAAACTCAAGCACTAAAGGGCCTATATAAAGGAGGGCTAGAGAGGCTCACATGGCAATTGACAGAAGACAGCGCATGGAGTAGGATCTCTACGATAGTTCCAGACTGCCCAGGCTAGGAAGCCTGTTCCAGGCCTAAGGAAGGGCCATACTGAGGGTACTAGAGGCCCAGACTGTGTGAGAAACGTGGGCCTCAGAAGAAGGACAACTCATACAGATGTGCTCTTTTTATGTTGGAAGTTGATTATTGTTTGGACTCTTTTTAAGAAGGACCCACATTTGGCAGGGTGAAATCTTTATTTGGTGGGCTTAAGGCCTGGCTGAAGGGGTGTGTGGAAGGACAGGACCAAATTTAAAGAACTCCGTTTAGAAAAAAAGGGGGTTGTGGACAACCTCCCCTCCTCCATGCCAGGGTCCAAGCTAATTCCCCTATGACTAGACCGAGAGGCCTACCTCAGAGAGGGGAACCCCACTTGTCATAGCATCTTTCCATTTATGCCGGGCACATTAGGACTGGCTCATTGCCCTCAACCCAATCCATGCCCTTCCCCATGAGTGGTAGTGCCTGCTGCCGTACTGGGAGCTCTGAGCGTCCAGCATGGAGTGCTGTGCTGCATGCCTTACCTACTGCATGTATGCCCTCTGGACTTCCATAGCGGTTGCTCCCACAATGACCACTGGAGGGATAGGGTGCTCCCTACATGCAAACCAGTGGTGGGGCTACTCATGTTCATGGGCAGTGTATCTGATCTGTTGTGTGTTGTAATGTCCCTCCCCTTTCTCTCATCGTAGCCTCGCTATGATGCTCCCTGCATGCCCTGGGTGTGCCCCTGTCCACGCCCCTCTGCGTACCCTCATTCTGCTAGATGATGCGGTGGCAGAGAGTGGCGGTGGTGGAGGTGACCATCCCAGTAAGTATTCCAGTCCTTGACCTTGTCCATGCTAGGTTATGATCTGATATGCCTGCGTTTGGTTCAGTCATGGAGTAGTTGCAGGGATGATGATGGACTGATCTCCCAGAGCCACCGTGGAGCTACCTTTTGGGTGCTCTGGATGTGTGTGCGATCCATGTGTGTCTATTTACTGTGCACCTACCCCAACCTACTGCAACAGGACCTCTGTTTTGCATTATGCAGATACTGTGCTGCAAGCTCTGCAGATCCTTGCCTACATCAGGGCAAGGATCCAGCGGGGGTGCAGGGAATACTTTGAGGCTCATGCATGACCCCAGTTCGTTTGTCTTATAAACCACCCTATACTGTCATGGGCTGCAAGGGATATGTGCTTAGGAGTGTTGCAAGTTGATTATTATATTGGAAGTTGATTATTGTTTGGATTCTTTTTAAGAGCGATAATGGTGGAGCAGGCCCAGGAGCACCACGAAGACCAGGAGATCCTCCTGGACATCTGCCACAGGCTCCACGTCCTCTCCTGTGCCCAGAGCGCCCACTGGAGCTGGGTCCAGGGGAGGTGCCCTTAGTTTCATTTCTGTGTTACCTCCTGACTGTTATTCTGTCCCCCTTCACTCTACTGAAGCTGCTCTCGCTAAGATCACCAACGATCTTCTTGTGGCTAAATCTAACCGCCTCTATTCCATTCTTGTCCTCCTTGATCTCTCTGCTGCCTTCGATACTGTTGACCACTCACTCTTGCTGGATTCACTTCACTCCCTTGGCTTCCGTGGCTCTGTCCTCAACTGGTTCTCCTCCTACCTCTCTGACCACTCCTTCAATGTATCTCTTACCAACTCCACCTCCTCCTCTCTTCCACTCTCGGTTGGTGTTCCCCAAGGCTCTGTCCTTGGCCCTCTCCTCTTCTCTATCTATACCCTGTCCCTAGGTAAACTCATTGCCTCCCATGGCTTCCAATATCACCTCTATGCTGATGACACTCAACTCTATCTCTCTACTCCCTCTCTTTCTCCATCTATTCAAGCTCATCTCACCAGCTGTCTCTCTGACATCTGTACCTCGATGTCTCAATGTCAACTCAAACTCAATATGGCTAAAACTGAACTTCTTATCTTCCCCCCTCATCCTTCATGACCCTCTTCCCTGTCGATCCTCATCAGTGAGGTCTCCATCCTTCCCGTTCCCCAAGCCCATAGCTTAGGCTTCAACTTTGACTCACCAATTTCTTTTAAACTCTACATCGACTCTGTTGCCAAATCCTGTCGCTTCTCCCTCCATAACATTACTAAGATTCACCCTTTTCTCTCTGTTTCTTCTGCCAAAACCCTTGTTCATGCCCTGGTCATCTCTCACCTCGATTGCTGTAACCTCCTTCTCACTGGTCTCCCCCGCACTCCCCTTTCTCCCCTTATCTCTGTCCAAAACTCTGCTGACAGGGTCATTCACCTCGCCCGTCACTTTGACCATGTGTAGCCCTCCTCTCCTCTCTTCACTGGCTCTCCCTTCCTGAACGAATCCTGCACAAGCTGATGTTGACTCCCCTGCCAGCTATCAGCCTGTCTCTAACCTTCCCTTTTTAGGGAAGGTTATTGAACGGATGGTGGCTCAGCAGCTTCAAAGGCAGCTCAACCACGTCAGTTATCTTGATCCTTCGCAGTCTGGTTTTCATCTGGGGCATGGCACTGAGACAGCACTTGTGGCCTAGCTGGATGACCTTTGCCGAGAAAAGGACCGGGGTCGATCGACCCTATTGGTCCTTTTAGATCTTTCAGCAGCAGTTGACACTGTTGATCACATGATGTTGGTGACGTGTCTGTGGGACAGTGCGGGGGTGGGCGGGATTGTTCTTGAATGGTTCCGCTCATTCCTGACAGGAAGAACTCAGCAGGTGGTACTCGGTGATTCTTTTTCATCACACTGAGACCTCCTGTGTGGGGTCCCGCAGGGTTTGGTTTTGTCCCCTCTCCTGTTCAACCTGTGTATGCGGCTGGTCGGCGAGATGATCAGAGTTCAGGGTGAGGTGTCATCAATATGTGGATGACACCCAACTGTATCTCTCATTTTTGACTGACCCAGGCCCGGCTGTCTCGGTACTTACCTGATGTCTGGCAGCTGTGGGGGACTGGATGAGGGCTAACCAACTGTGACTGAATCCTGACAAGATGGAGGTGATGTTACTGGGTAGGTTGGTGGAGTTGACAGCAACATCAATTGATGGAGTGTGCCCTCTGCTGTTGTCCCAGGTGTGGAACCTGGGGGTGCTCCTCGATGCGCAGCTCCACCTGGATCTCCAGGTGGAGGCTGTGGCGAGGAGTGCCTTCCACCAGTTACATCTGGTGCGGCGGCTTCAGCTGCTGGTTTTGGTTCTGGACCTGGCCATGATCATCCATGCTTTTATCACCTCTCAGTTAGACTACTGCAATGCATTCTACGTGGGACTACCTATGGTGATGGCTCGGAAGCTGCAGCTTGTGCAGAACGTGGCGGCCTGGTTCTTGGTGGGGCTGGGTCACCGGGAGCACATTACACCAGTGCTCTGGTCTCTGCACTGGCTTCCAATAGTCTTCTGGGTCCGATTCAAAGTGTTGGTCCTAACCTATAAAGCCTTACATGGCCTGGGCCCTGCTTACCTGTGATATCGTCTCACTCCCCAGGTTCTGGAGCAGCACCTGCGGTCGTCCGGGGGCACCGTGTTAGAGGTCGCCCGGGTTTCCCAGGGGGCCACACAGAGCAGGGTGTTCTCGTTGGCCGTGCTGCACCTTTGGAACTCCCTCCTGGTGGAGGCCTGTCTGGCCCTTGACCTCCTGATGTTCCATAAGAGCTGTAAGACCTGGCTGTTCCACCAGGCATTTGGCGAGGGAGAGGGGTAATGGGTGGGTGGTTGAGGGGGGTGGAGGGGTTTTCCTTTGTTGTGTTTAATGTTTTAAAATGTTTATATTATATTTATATTTTATATTTTATATTTTTTATTTTTGTTTGCTGCTCTGAGCCGCCTGTGGTGGGAAGAGCAGGGTAGAAATGTATTAAATAAGTAAATAAATAAATAAATAAATAAACAAGCTCCTAGTCTTCACCTATAAAGCTCTTCACAACCTTGCTCCTCCCTACCTCTCTGTGCTAAGTGCCAGCCACTCCAGCCCCAGGACCCACCATCAGGGTTCTGGGGTCTACGTTCCATGCAGGGAGGACTGTTCATCCAGAAGCTGCCACTCCTGCCCAGGAGTCCAGGACTCACCATAAGGGTTCTGGGGCCTACATTCCAGGCAGGGAACATCCATGCACTTCATCCAGAAGCTGCCACTCCTGTCCCAGGACCCACCATCATGGTTCTGGGGCCTATGTTACAGGGAGGGAGGGATGTCATTCCACGTCATCCAGAATCTGCCACACTAGTTCCAGGACCCACCATCAGTGTTCTGGGGCCGTCATTCCATTCACAGGGAGCCGTCATTCCACCACATCAAGAAACAGCCAGCCACTCCAGCTCAGACCAGGACCCACTGTCAGGGTTCTGGGTCCTACGTTCCAGGCAGGGACGGCTGTCGTTCCACTTCATTGTCTGCAAATGCTCCACCGATGCCAGCCAGCCTGCAACGCCTGGCCAAGTAGGGGTGCCAGCCACCGAGCCCTGACTGGGTCTCTGCCGCTGCTCCACCAATGCCAGCCAGCCTGCAATGCCTGGCCAAGTAGGGGTGCCAGCTGCAGTAACTGTGCCCTGGCAATCCAATGTCTGCTGCTGCTGGTACTGCATGTCAGCCATTTGCTCCACCCTCTTGTAGATGGGCATAGCTTGGATGAGTGCACCAGCAAGCAGGGGCTTGGTGTCCATGAGATTCACCACTGGACAAGGCTTGCCCAATTTGCAGTAGAGCTTCTTGAGATCGGTCAAGTACGATGCCAACCTACAATGTTTGGCCAAGTAGGGGTGACAGCCACCAAGCCCTAGCTCAGCCTCTGCTGCTACTCCACCGATACCTGTCAGCCTGTAGCGCCTGGCTTCTGTTGCTGCCGCTAGGTCTCAGATGGCCATCAATGCCCCTACAGGCACCCCTGGGGGCCAAGCGCTGAGCCTACCTGCCCAGGCAACCCAGGGTGCCAACCCCTCAGCCTTCCCAGTCTCTGCTGCTGCTGTGTCTCTGATGGCCTTCCATGCCCTCACGGGCCCTGCTGGAGTGTCCCAAGCCTCCAGGTGGGACCAAACATTCCAAAAATTCAGGGGGGGGGGGTCCTGAACTCCGTGGGACCAAACCCATGAACCTGAACTAAGTTTTTAGTCTGAACGTCTGAATATCCAAATTCCGGTCTGTTTGTACATCCCTACTGTGCATTGCATGTAATGAATGTGATGGTGTTGCATTGGTTATCTGTTGGGGCTAGCTTTCTGTCAGCTTTCACCTGAAGTGGCCTGTGGTTTTGGTCATGAGTGTTTTGCTGTCCTGTGTGATCGGCGGAGGGGGGTGTTGGTGCTTTATGTTCCCAAAGGCACAGATATTTTGCCCTTGGATCCCCTACCACCTTTCTTTTTTGTTTCAGCACTGGCAGCGAAATTGGGGTTGTCCTTCTTGGTGCCCGGCTCTCTGGCAGGTATCTGGTGGCTCTGGTGTCAGTTCTATAGCAATGCTGTGCCTTGCCTCATTTCTCCTCCCCTACCTGACCTGTGTCTATTCGGGTATGGGCAGTGACATCTGCTCTTGCTTTGTTTGCCCGCAGTCAGCCATCTTGACATGTCATGCTATGGGGCATGGTTCTGACTTTGATCGGTGTCGTGGCTGCTCATGTGATGGTGAGCGTGTTCACTGGTTGTTCAGTCAGATGGGTGGGTGCTGAGCTCCAGCTACCCGTGACCTCCTGTGCCCCTCATGTGACCACCCATCCTGCCGCCCATGTGAATGCCTCCACACGCACTTCCTTTGGGTGGGCGGTGCGTGGGTCCATCCAACCATCTCCACCGACCCCCTTCTTATCCCTGCCTGTGTAAAAAGGGTTTATGTTTACATAGAATATGAGTGGTTTAATGTGACAATTTCAAGATAAACATTAAAACACCCTTACCTGGGTGACCACACTTTACATTATTTTAAAATGGACAGATTTTTGAAAGTCTAATTTTCTTTTCATCATGTAACTCTATTTCTTGGATCCTTTTTTTGGCTTCCCACCTGATAAAGTATCAAATTCAAGCTCTTTGTCACTTCCTTAAAACATAACTCCACCACTTCCTTTTCATTCTCTCGTATAAAGCTTTGTGTTGCACTTTTCCAACCCAGAAGAGGACAAATCTTATTTATTTATTTAAAAAAATGTTTACCCCACCCATCCTGCCACAGGCAGCTCTGGGCAACTTACAATCAACAATAAAAACAGAATTTAAAATTCTCAAAACAGGGAGGATTAAAATATCCCTACCACCCACAACCCTAACCCGTTCCCCACCCGCCTCCTCCCCATCAAAAGCCAGTTGAAACAGCCATGTTTTACAACAGCATAGAAAAGAGGGGATATCCAGGGCCAAAAAGGCCTCCAGCGGCAGGGAGTTCCACAGCCGTGGGGCAGCAACCGAGAAGGCCCTCCCCACTGTGGCCCCCTGGCAGACTTGAGGGACCTCGAGGAGAGCACCCCCCGATGACCGCAGAACTGACATTCTATGATTTTGGGTGCTTCATTTTAAGAAGGACATTGACAAATTGGGAGTGGGTTCAAATGAGGGCAACAAAGATGATAAATAGTTTGCAATGGAAAGCAAGTCTTATGAGGAAAGATTGAAGAAACTGAGTATTTTAGTTTAGTTTAGGAAATAAAAGACTAAAGAGAGAGATGACAGCAGTTTTCAAATATCTAAAGGGCAGGCCTGCCACTAAAAAAGGGCAAGAAACTCTTCATTTCAACAGAGGTCTCTGCCCCTGAGGGTTGTGAGGACCTGCATCCCATTCCCTGCAGGATCACTAATACCTGCCCCCTCTTGCCTTCACACATAGCTATTTCAAGGCTGGCCCCTGAGGGTGCGAGCCCTCGGGTGCCAGCCCAAAGGGCGCCACACAAAGAGCACTGTCTGATTGTGGGGGTCGTTCTTGGGGACGGACGTGGCAGTGGCAGGCAGTGCCATAGTGCTTAAAATGGACTCCTCTTCAAAGGACTCGTGCTGTTGCTGCCCGGTCCCAGGTACCATCTACCCCCTTCCCCAGCTGAGGAGGGGGGGTAGGACTGGGGTGCATGACCAGACTTCTAGCCCAGCGAGGCTCAAAACGGCCAGGACATTCTTGACAGAAGACAGGGGCACAGTATTTTAGGGTGGGGTGGTGAGAGTTGACCTGCTTGCTTTGTATGGGTGAGGGACGAAGGGACTGGGTTGGGGGGGAGGGGCTGTTCCCCTTGGTGTGAGGAAGGGGTGCAGCCCTTCAGGGATGGGGGGTTACCATCCTGTGGCAGAGGAGGGTAGGGGTATGTGGGATGGGGGCGAGGGGACGGGGTTGGGGGGGAGGGGCAGCTCCCCTCGGTGTAAGGGAGGAGCGTAGCCCCTGGGGGAGGGGGAACTGCCCTCCGATGCAAGGGTAGGGTAGGGCGTGTAGTAGTGGTTGGGGATCTCCCTTGGGGGGCTGGCAGGACAGCCCCTGGGGGGTGAGTGGGCAGACTAGGGGGGGGTCTGCAGCAATAGGGGTCATCTTGGGCCAGGGGGATTATGGTCCCTCATGGAGGCAATTTAGACCTGTGAGGCAGGACAGACGTTATATTCCTGTCCTACTCACTAGCCCCCAGGCAGGCGGTGAGGTGATCAGGGATCAGAGGGCCCCCGGCCTTGGATTACTGTTGCTGAATGCGCAGTCGGTGGCCAATAGGTCAACTGTGGTCTGGGAGATTATCTGGACCAGGCAGCCAACCTCGCATGCATCACGGAGACCTGGATGGACAATGAGTCAGGGCCTATATTGGCTGACCTTGTCCTGGCTGGGTACTCTGTGCAACATCAGCCTCGGCTGGAGGCCTCAGGTGGGGGGTGTAGCCATTGTTTTTAAGGATACATTGTCTGTGAGGAGATTTCCTCTGCAAACCATCATGTGGATAGAGGACCTGCATTTGGTGTTGGATTTGGCCGGAAACAGATTAGGGATACTGCTGGTATACCAGGCACCCACCTGTATGGCAGCTTCCCTGTCCGCACTGACTGAGCTGGTGTTGGGGGTGATCTTGTGGTCTCCCAGGGCAATAGTCCTGGGGGACTTCAATATCCATGCCGACGCCAGTCTTGGAGGGGCAGAGCATGAGTTCATGGCCACCATGGTGGGCCCCCCACACACTGGAGGACATTCCCTAGGCATGATGTTTTGTACAGGCCTTGAGGCGGGGGATCCATTAGTGGCGGAGGTGTCAGCAGAACCCTTGTCATGGACGGATCGTTATCTCCTCCGGGCAGGTATCTTGGTGCATGTCAGCCCCCAGGAGGGTGAAGAACCAATTAGGATGGTTCGCCCCCGATGGCTTATGGAACCTAGAAGGTTCCAGACTGCTCTAGGGGATGTATCCTCTGATCTCAATGGCTGCTTACTCGATGACCTCGTGACCATGTGGAATTCCATGTTGGTGGAGGCCATTGATCAGGTGACTCCCAGGCGTCCGCTCCCAAAGTGCCGACAACTCAGGTCCTGTGGTATACGGAGGAGCTGCAGTGGATGAAGTGGGAAGGGTGGCGGTTAGAGTGATGGTGGCATCACTCATGTGCTCAAGTTGACCGATTGTGGCATGAGTCTGGTTACGTACCTATGCCATGGTGGTGTGGCCAGCAAAGAAAGTTTTCTTTGCTGCCCTCATTGCATCTGCTAAGTCACGCCCAGTGGAGCTTTTCCAGGTGGTGAGGGGGCTGGTCAGTCCGGCCTCCCTCCGCCTGGATTTAGAGTCATCGCATGCTCGCTGTGATTTGTTTGTGGACTTTTTGCAGATAAAATCACTCAGATCCATCACAGTTTTGACGCAACACTTTTAGCAGTGGGTGAACCAGAGGCAGTAGAAGTCCCGCCTTGTCCTGTTTTGTGGGATGAATTTCAGAATGTGTCACCCTCAGATGTGAGGGATGTCCTGGGGTCTGTCCGAGTCACTTATTGTGAATTAGACCCATGCCCGTCCTGGCTGGTCAAGGTCAGCCGGGAGACATTAGGGTCATTGCTGGTGGGGATTGTCAATGCCTCACTGGGGGAGGGCAGGGTGCTGGACTGCCTTAAGGAGGCACTGGTATGGCCCCATCTCAAGAAACCATCATTGGGCATAGGCATCCTGGTCAGCTATCAGCCAGTCTCTAACCTTCCCTTTTTGGGGAAGGTTATTGAGCGGGTGGTGGCTCGGCAGTTGCAGGAGCATCTGGACCAGATTAACTTTCTCGATCCCTCGCAGTCAGGTTTTTGTCCTGGATATGGCACGGAGACTGCACTTGTGGCCTTGGTCGACGACCTCTCCTGTGAGTTGGACCGGGGTCATTCGACACTGTTGATCTTATTAGATCTTTAAACAATAATCCCAGGTACCTAAAAGATGTAACCTGTTGGATCCTATTGTTCCCTATGAACCACTGGTGCAAGCGCTTCCTCTGGGAGAAAACCATTATTTTAGATTTATGAAAATTTATTTTCAATTTACTAGACTGACAAAAGTCAGCAAAAGCATTAAATTGTCTTTTGCACCCTATGCAGGCTTAGGAGACCAAGGCCACATCATTGGCATAACATAAAGCCCCAATTGTTCTAGAGGCAAGCTTGGGTGGGGGAAAGCTAGAATCTGCCATTTTGGGAATCATCTCGTTTATGTAGAAATTAAATAAGACAGGAGCCAGTACGCAGCCCTGTCTTACTCCCCTTCCAGTCTGGATCTGAGGTGACAGATGGCCCTGCCCATCCGCTCTCACCACACAAGAGGTAATCGAATACAGGGCATAAAATTGAATAGTCTTTTGTCAAAAGAAGTCTCCCTCAGTCTAGTCCGTAGGATGCTCCTATCGACTGTGTCGGAGGCAGCTGAGAGGTCCAAAAAGACCACATGTAAGACGCCATTTAAGGCTCCATATTTGGCAATTAAATGGACCAGGACCAGGGATTGTTCGACAGTGGACTGTCCCTCCTGAAATCCTGCCTGCTCCACTGCCAGGATATTTTCCCGAGCCATCCATGCCGACAACCTACTTAACAGCAGCTTAGCATAGATCTTTCCTACTACTGAAAGCAGGCTGATCGGCCTGTAGTTGGCCGGGTCTGTTCTTGAGCCCTTCTTATATATGGGAACAATGACTGCCCTGCCCCAATCCTTAGGGATCCTTCCAGATGAGTTTATAGCGGAGAACAAAACAGCCAACAGGGGCATCCACCAATCCTTAAATGTCTTAATGAATTTGATATGCACCAAGTCCACCCCAGGT